>CM070510.1:42037240-42482216 GCA_036346375.1 Guadua angustifolia
CTCGTCTCTAAACCATGGAGCAATCGGTAGATGGTGAACACTCGAGAAACCAAGGAGGAAATGGGAGCGGTTCTCGCTCATTTGAAACATCGATGGGGAAGGACTAGGACCTCAACCGTACCGCCAGTTGATATCACGAAACTTTGGAGCCTTTATTGCTGCAGCAGACCCGATTAATGCATGCCATGATCAGCGAGATCTGCAGTCCTTGCCCAAACGCCGCCGCCCAAGTTAACGAGTCAACCCGGTCACGAGAGGCCACACTCGAAATTGTCGAAATTCATGAGGACCGACCGCCTACATTTTAAAATGCCAATCCATTGGAAGCGGATGATTGGTGAGGGCGATAGAAAGTTGCACATTACCGGTGTGAAGGAAATGAGAGGTACTCTATGCCTCTCATCGACTTGAAGGAACCGCAATGAATGGTGGGAAAACTCTTCTTGTTGCTCATGAGCACCCGCAGACATCGGTAGGGAGGAGTTCACGATCGCTTCCGGCGATACCATGTGCGAAGGCATAATGGAGCTGAAAAAGGAGGAGTTTAGGACAGAAGCGGGGCAATCAATCGGTGTCAGAGTGTCTGAATAAGTTCACCGGTGTACGCTTCGCTTTTGAGGATGTAGCAGCGGATAAGGCGAGTAGTCTCGATTCATGAAAGGACTGAATTGAGGCTGCGGTGGGACTCATAACCCACACTTTTCACGATTTTCAGAGCTAGTGAACAAAGCGATATTGGAGGACAAGCGCAAGGAGGCGGAGGACAACAGAGCCTTGAGGATGGCCTGATGAGAACACGCCCGAGCCTTGCGGTTGAGGTTACACCAAACAGTTCTTGATTTCAGCCAAGGAATGTGATGGCAGCGCCACCACGGTACCAAGACTGCCGGACAAAATTTCGAACACCAACACCGGTTAGGAATGCAGTTCTGAGGCGGCGATCGGAGTTAAACGTTGTTTTATCATCACGAGCGAGAACATTTGCCAATTATTGTCCTAAGAAGGGAGGAGGTGGAGTGACACCAGTTCGCTTCAATCTTGGAACTACTCCAACGAAGGCACCTGCGTCAGGAGCAAGCCGTGGAGCTACACAATCTGGAGCTGCCCCACAGGCTGTGGTAAGAGGCAGAGTCAATCATGTCACCGCCGATGCTGTGCAGAACACATCGGACGTCGTACTGGGTAAGTTACTTGTCAACTCGATTACACCAGCAGATTTTATTTGATTACGAGCTTCGCATTCGTTTATATCTCGGATTTTTGCTGTGAACAATGGGTTGAAAATGGTGAACCTTAGGCATGTATTGCTAGTACAATCCCGGGATCGAACTCCGATCGATGTAGGATGTTACGGGGTAAAGTTGCTTATAGATGGAATGGAGTTCTAGCAAACTTAGTAGTGTTAGATACCCGGACCTTAGATGTTATTTTGGGAATGGATTGGTTGTCTAAGCACAAGGTTGTGTTAGGCGTGGACAAAGAGTCATATCGATCGAGAGTCCTTGTGGGAGAAAAGTAGAGTTTCAAGCCCTTGCCGTTCGGGATGGGCGAGTTGATGGTCAATAGTGTGAAGGCGTCGGCATAGAAGGCGTACGGTTGTCGAGAGAATACCGGATGTGTTTCGGAGGATTTACAGGATGCCACAGACGAGGGACATAGAGTTTGTAATTGAGTTAGTCAAGGGAACGGCCCGATAGCTAAGAGACCTTATCGGATGTCAGCAGATGAGCTAGTGGAAATGAAGAAGCGGATAGAGGAGTTAATGGATAAAGGGATTTATTAGACCAAGTTAAATGCGCCATAGGGAGCACCGGTTCTATTGTCAAGAAGAAGGGCGGAGTTCTGGGATGTGTGTGGATTACCGAGCTTGAATGAAGTCACTATAAAGAATAAGTATCCGCTACCGGGATCGATGATCTGTTTGACCAGTTGAGAGGAGCGGAGTTTTCTCCAAGATTGACCTCGATCGAGGTTATCACCGGTGAAGATTCGATCGGAGGATGTGCGAAAACGACATTTTCGTCAAGATATGGACATTACGAGTTCCGATTATGTCTTTCGGTTTGACAAATGCACTGCATATTTCATGAACATGATGAACAAGGTTTTCATGGAATACTGGATAAGTTCGTTGTTGTGTTCATAGATGACATTCTAGTTTACTCCAAGACGGGGAAGAGCATGCGAGCATCTGAAGCTAGTTACGGAGAGGTTAAGAAGCGACAACTTTTAGCTAAGTTTAGCAAGTGTGACTTGGGAAGAACAAGGTGGAATTTCTTGGACATGTGGTGACCACCGAAGAAGTCATGATTGACCCAAGTAAGGTGGAAGCGGTGTTGCATTGGGAGCCACCCAAAATGGTGACTCAAATTCGTAGTTTCCTTGGAATGGCGGTTATTACCGCCGATTTATTGAAGGATTTTCAGCGATTGCGAGACCTCTTACGCAATTGTTGAAAAAGGAAAAAGTTCGCATGGGCGGAATGTGGCGGAGTTTCTAGGAGTTGAAGAAAGCGTTTGACAATGGCGCCGGTGTTAGTACTACGGATTTAAGCGAGCTTTGATATATCTTGTGATGCATCGCGCCAAGGACTAGGATGCGTGTTAATGCGAAGCGAAAGGTCGTTGCGTATGCATCAAAGGCGATTGAGGCGCATGAAGAAACTATCCAACGCATGATCTGGAATTAGCGGTAGTGGTACCGCCTTGAAGTTATGGCGGCACTATCGATTGGAAGCAGATGTGAGGTGTACCACGGACCATAAGAGTCTTAAATATATATTCACTCAATCGGATCTGAACATGAGGCGGAGAAGGTGGTTGGAATTAATTAAGGATTATAATCTGGGAATTCATTATCACCGGGGAAAGCCAATGTAGTGGTGATGCTTTAAGTCGGAAGAGCCACCACGTGAACATGTTGCTAGAAGCAAGTCGGTCGAGTTATGCAAGGAATTTGAAGTTAAAGTTGGAAGTTGTACCTAAAGGATTCTTAGCGCTTTAGAAGTGAAGACTACTTTGGAAGATCAGATTAAGTGAGGACGGAAGGATGATGTCAAGATTCGAGAGGATTAAGTCTAAGATGGAGGAAGGCAAGGCGAAGGAGTTCAAAATTTGGATGGACAAGGTACATTGTGGATCAAAAATCGCATATGTGTACGCACAAGAAGGAGCTGAAGCGATTGATTTTGGAGGAAGCCCATGATTCCAAATACTCCATTCATCAGGAAGCGCTAAGATGTACCAAGACACGAAGGAAAGATTTTGGTGGCCAAGCATGAGCGTGAAGTTGCGAGCATGTTGCGTTGTGCGATACATGCCAAGAGTCAAAGCAATGCATCAAAGGCGGCGGGGCTACTCTGACCTTGAAGATACGAGTGGAAATGGGAGAAATCGGAATGGATTTCATTACGGTTCTGAGAACCCGAGACGGTATGACTCCATATGGGTTATAGTGGACCGTTTAACAAAGGTCGCCCACTTTATACCCGTGAAGACTACCTATTCGGGGGACCGTTTAGCAGAATTGTATATGTCAAGGATTGTATGTCTGCATAGAGTTCCGAAGAAAATTGTATCGAACAGAGGTACTCAGTTTACCTCAAGATTTTGGGATAAGTTGTATGAAGCCCTAGGGACCCGTCTGAACTTCAGTACTGCATATCACCCACAGACAGATGGGCAAACGGAAAGAGTTAATCAGATACTGGAGGACATGTTGAGGGCATGTGCACTGGCTTATACAACTTCGTGGGACAAGTGCCTACCGTACACGAGTTCGATTATAACAACGACTACCGAGCAAGTTTGCGAGATGTCGCCATTTGAGCGCTATATGGAAGACCACGTCGACGCCAGTTGAACTAGAATGAGGCAGGAGAAGCGCCATATGTTTGGGCGGATATTCTTGAGAAGTGAAGAAGCGGTAGCCATGATCGAGGAAAGGTTGAAAATTGCACAATCAAGACGAGAAGAGTTATCTTGATAATCGCCGCGAGGATTTGAGCTTTGAGCTGAAGATTTTGTGTATCTCGAGTTACCCACTTAAAGGAGTTAAGAGGTTTCACACTAAAGGAAGTTAGCGCCAAGATATGTTGGCCGTTCAAGATCCTAAGTCGTGAGGTGAAGTAGCGTGTCGGTTGGAGTTACATGATCATTAGCGAGTGCATGATGTGTTCCATGTGTCACAATTAAAGAAATGTCTCCGAGTGCGGAAGAGCGAATCTTAGAGTTAAGTCGATTCATTGCGGGAGGATTTGACCTATAAAAGTGCGGTAAAGATCTTGGATCGATGGATCGAGAAACGAAAATAAATCGACCAACCTGCGAGTTCGATTGGAGTAACCATTAGAAGCGAAGCAACTTTGGGAGCGTGAAGAAGACTGAAGAAGGAATTTCCCAACCTATTCCTTAGTCGATTACGAATCTCGAAATCGAGATTCCGTTAAGGGGAGGTTTGTAACACCCCAATTTTTGCTTTTCTTGCATTTAAATGGTATTTTGAATTTTGGGAATTTCGGAATTTATTTGGATTTATTTGGATTTATTGGAATTATTTGAATTTATTTTGAATTAAACCATTTATCAAATTAATTAAATAATGGAAAAGTTAAAATAAAGTTTTGCTGAAAATATTTTATTTGAGTCACAAATGTCTTAAAATATTTATGAGAATTTTTCGAATTTTTACGATATTTTTAATGCCCCAAATAAATTATTTTATTTTAGGAATTATTTTAATCGGAAAAGAATTAAAATCCATATGAACGATCTTGGGCGAAATCTTTATCGGCCCGTCGGAAAAACCCTAAGCGTCGTCACCGTTCGATCCGGATCAAGCGGCCCTCATCGCTTCGTCGTCCCAATCCGAAGTCACCGCATGAATCCATGCGCCGCAGTGTGGGCCTCGGTCTCCGCGCTTTCACGAAGTCGAGGAACTATTTAATCGCGCCGCCTCTCCTATGCTCCTCGGTTTGCGGCGCATCCATCCGTACACTTCTCCGCCGAGGCGCCGCCGCCGCCGCGAGCTTCGCCGAAGTCCCGAGACCATCCGCCGCACTTCCTCGAGCCGTTCGCCGTCGCCGGTGACCCTCATCCGTCGCCGTTGGTCCTTGAGTTCCTCACCTCAAGCGCGCGTCGGGAGGGCTAATTCTTCGCGCCGGAGAAGCACGGAAACGCCGCCGGCCACGTCGTCTTCCTCCGCTCCGGTGAGACCTCGCCGTCACGCCATCGTCGCCGCGCCGAGTTCCCACAGCCGTCCGATCGCGCATCAACGACCCTGATTCGGCCACGTCGCCTTGAAAACAGTAAACCCCATCTTCAAAACTCCACCGTTAGATGCAAATCCGAGGGCCACCGTCGTGCCACGTCACCGTTCACTGCGCGCATGAGTCGCTGACAAGGCGGACCCACATGTCGATCTCCGCCGTTCATCATGCGCGCGTCGGTCGACAAGCGGACCCACATGTCGATCTCACCGCCGAAACATGTGCACATGAGTCATCGACAGCCGCGGCCCACTCGTCGACCGCACACCGTGCGTGTGGCGTCCTTTGTTGACGTCATCTTGGCGTCACGGTGGGACCCACTTGTCGGCGAAATAGGCGGTCGGGGCTGGCGTTAGCGAGGCCACGTGTCACTCTCGATGGCGACCGTGTCACGAGATGACGGAATAATTAATTTTCGAAAAAGAAAATATTTATTTAATTCGGTTTATTGATTTTAAATGTATTTTGAAACTTCAAATGCTTATAACTTTTGCGTTTTAACTCCGATTTGAGTGATTCCAATTTCTATAAATTTGTAAAATCAAGCTCTTTCTGTTTATGAATTTTATTTGAATTTTAGGCTTGAGTTGCTCTCTGTTTTATTTATTTATTGCTATTTATTTGCGTTCTGCGTGAAGCGTTGAAGTGCGAAGGTTTCGAGGAGAAGTTCGACCGAGAGCAAGTTCAGGAACCAGAACCAGCACTTTTTGAAGGCAAGTTGTGTTTGATCATGTTGAACCTATTAGAGCAAATTATTTTGATTTAAACTATTGCATGCTAATTTGATAGAAATGAGTTTGAATAAGTTTTGGGATTAGCTAAATGCCTAGTTCTTTGTATGCTACCTTGTCGTATATAATTGTAGGCCATGAATCCTTTGTCACCCTAGGTTATGGATTAATAGTTGGACATTAATAATTTGCCAACATGGGTTGAGTAGACCAAGTAGTATGCTTAGCCTTGCGTGGACATTTCTGATTTTGGAATACCAAAGTGAATCTTGACTTAATGAGATATTGAACATGCTTTGTGAATGAGACATGTGTTATTGAGTTGATGATGTACGTGGTGCAATGGTAAAGAACCGGGTGGGAAAATGATTTAGGCGGGGCAAATGGCAAGATTGTTTACGGTGGGCCAAGAGTGGCAAGCTGGGCGGTCGTGTTTGGTTTTATTGGTTTTGGATAATTGAGATCACACTTGGTTAGTCTTGCCTTGGTCAACTAAGGACTTAACCTTGCGAGCATTTGAATGAGTCTCTCATCTGACCACAAGCTCAAGTAATGGGATGGGCTTAGTGAGTAAAGCCCAGAAATCTATTCTTTGAGTCTTGTCGTGGTGGTGTGAGGCAGGAGCGGAATGAGAACTCACATGGCGCAAGAGGGGCCACAGGTGTGGTAACCAGATCCCTCGGTGTTGAAACCTTAGCGAGGCGATCTTGGGTTTAGATGGAACTTTGGAAAGGCTTCGTTCTGGTTATTTGCCTTGGTGGTATTTGTTGTATCTTGTGGGTAAAGTGTATAACCTCTGCGAGTGTACAACCTATTGAATAGCCGTGCTCACGGTAATGAGCATCGCTTCGGTGATTCTGGTCAAGGGTTAGATTTTCATGAAAATGAATTGTTTATGGAAAATGCTTGGGGTTGGTAATGAGGAACTTGACATAGGATGGAAATATGATTGTGATTAAAATGTTTGTGAAAGCTACTATTCTTATTCTTGTTTCTTTGCTTTGCAAATTATTCTTTATTATTCTTAAATCTTTGTCTTGCTCATGAACCATAGCCTATCCTTTGTACTAAGCCATGCATGTAGAATATTAGAATTGCATTACATGCATGACTTCTTGAGTGCTCAAAGTACTCACCCCACAACAACACAACCAGTTGAAGAAGAAGCAAACCACCTCGGGAGGAGGAGTATCGGGAGGAGCCGACAAACTAGGGAAGCGAGCCCGATCGGTTACTGTGGCAAATTGGTTGGCGCCACGAGTTTATTTTATTTCATTGCATTTGAATATTTTAATAAGTCTTAAGCCTGCGAGGCGTCTTTGTAACTTGACCATAAGGTCGATCAACTAGTTTGAGTATTTAATCAAAGTACTTATTATTTAGTTGGTTATGGTATGATATGTACCAATGTTGAGGCTGTGTGCACTAAGCGTGATCTGGACTAGTCTTTGAATACCTGAGAGGTCGGATTTGCAAATTCGGGTCCCGACAATTTGTCACCCTAAGATGGTTGATTAATAGTTGGTTGTTAATACTTGCCAACATGGGTTGGTTAGATCGTGTATAATTGCTTAGCCATGCCACGCAACACATGTCTTTTGAAAATAAAAGGATAATATTGATTAATGGATTTTGAAATGTGTTTGTGAAATGGTGTGATGTGTTACGACACGATGATGTCGATATGTGGAACCAGTGTGGTTCTACAAGGATGTTGAGTTGTTGTTGGCATTGTGTTGCACAATAATCAACTGGGGTGATAAAGGATTTAGACTGGGGCAAGTGGCAAGTGGCTTTATGCCAGGTGGGTCATCGTGGCATTTGGGTGGGTTGAGTGTTGTGAGGGCTGTGCGCCAATTTTGAGAGAAGGATGTCGTGCCCTGGTCAGTTAAGGACTTCACCTTGCAAGCCTTTGACCTGAGTCACTCGTACAACCACATGTCTGAATGGGAAGACCTAGTTTAGTAGGATTCTAATATCTCACCTTTGATACATCCGGTGGCGATCATCGGGGGTGATTGTATGGGGAAGCGATGCTGTCTTTGCGGCTTGGTACCGATCCAACGGTGTTCGTCGGTCCTATACTTGGCTCGGTGTGAGGAAGTGATAGTGAAAACCACCCGAGAGGTTCCTAGGTTGAGATAGAAGTTTACGAAAGGCTTTGTTATAATCGCTCATTCGCATACTCTTGTATGGCGATTCACGGCTGACGTGATGAGTTGATTGTATCTTGTGGGTAAAGTGTACAACCTCTGCAGAGTGTAAAAACTATTCAAATAGCCGTGTCCACGGTATTGGACATTGCTCGGGGATTACAGTTAAGGGTTAGATTTTGATAAAAATGAGGTTGGGAATGTGGACAATGTGATATGGAAATTGGTTAAGGATGAGAAATGCTTTACTTGAGAATGATTCTGAAATTTATTATGAGTATTATTGTTTCTTGCTTTTCTATCTATTATGATTATTTGTGAATCTTTGCTTTATTGCAAAAGAACCCTTGACCATTCCTTTAGAATAAGCCATGCATGTAGTAATAAATTGCATTACATGCACGACTTGTTGAGTACGGTTGTGTACTCACCCTTGCTTTAACAAAACATCACCAGTTGAGGAGAAGTCTCTGTCTTCGAAGAAGGGAGAAGTTCTGCAAGAAGGCGAATATCTAGGAGTTGAACCTTGTCAAATGCCTGTGGTATTTTGATGGGATTCACCGACGTTCTTCGTTCCGCTGCTGTTCGTTTTACTCTGAGTTGAAGCTATCTAGGCTTCACAATTGTAAGTTGACCTTAAGGTTGTTCAACATGTTATATTAAAAGATGAATTCTTTTTTATTAATCCGTTGTGTATGATTGTGATATTCATCTTTGTTAGCTGTGGGCACTAGCTCTTGATCACAGGACTAGTCTTTGAAAACACAAAGGGTTTACGGATTGCGAATTGGGTCCCGACACCGAGGGCGAAACCTTAGCGAGGCGTCTTGAGTTTAGACATGCATTGTAAAGGCTTTGTCATGATATCTCTGCGACACACCAAAGGAAGTGTGTTATTACAGTTGCGCCAAGAGATGTTCATGTCTTGTGGGTAAAATTGTACAACCTCTGCGAGTGTCAAACTATTCGAATAGCCGTGTCCGCGGTCATTGACTAGCCCGGAATTTCACACGGGTATAGAGTGTTTTCTTGAAATGTGGAATTGTTGGAATGGGAGCGGGGAGTTCTTGTTGTTCTGTTGTCTAAAACTATACTGTTGAATTGTGTGGTTGATACTTGTTTCAAATGATGTAGGGTGATGCCTCGTCATTCTGTTCATGTTGTCTGACCGTTGATTTACCAGTTATTTTATTATTTGATTTATCAATCTGCTTTCAATCTAATTATTGTATTTAAATTCAAGTTATTGCTTTCTGCAAATGAACCCTATGACTATCCTTTGACAAGCTGTGCATGAATATATTGCATCATTTCTCTACGGCTTGTTGAGTACGTTTTGTACTCACGGCTTTATGCCCATGTTGTTCAATTGCTGAGGAAGAATTAGGGAATGAATATCAAGAGGAGGAATACTATGAAGACTACGTGGACTAGGAAGGCGTTCCCCAAACGATTGCCTGTGGCATGTCGAATGGCCTAAGTTATTATATTTCCGCTGCAACAGTTTTATTTCTTTCTTAAGCCAAGAGGCATTGGTGTATGAACCTTGACCATAAGGTCGCTTACTTTATTCAATAATAATTTGCTTCTTCTTAGTTATTTTGATGTATGGAATGATATGTTATCTATGTTTCCACTGTGTGCACTAGCGTGATCCTGGACTGGTGCAGTATACACAGAGGGTTTCGGATTTGCATATCCGGGTCCTAATAGTGCAAAACCCCAGAAAGAATGTTTTACTTGAAATTCTCGTAACTTGCGACGAAAAGATATTCTTCGAAGCGTCGTTGTCTTATCCACCTAAAACAACATAATAAGCAAGGTTGAGTACTTTCATACTCAGTAAGACTTAAGGTGGTATTTGCAAATGCAATAAATGCAAGCTGAATCAAAGGAGGCTTCTAGGTTAATTTTGCACAAAGCATATTTTAATTTAGAAATCAATTTGCAATTTCTCAAATGGAATTTGTAAGAGCAAGTTTGATAAGCAAATAAGTAAAGCATAAATGATACTCAAAGTCCATTGAATAATCCAGTGATCCAGTAGTCCAATAATTCATTAATCAGATTCATAATCCAAGTATAAAGTCCAACAATGTCAACCCATTGACTTCAACATATAAACATCCATCCAATAATCCAATTCATGTAATCCAACAATATCAACCCATTGATATGAAATAACAGTTGTAAAACATGTTTCAGTTGTAAGGTGACCCTAAGGTCGTGTAACTCATTTATATTCATGTTTGAAGTACTTTATTATTATTTCCGTTGTGTATGATTGTGGTACTTCAACCTGTTTATCCTGTGTGCACTAGCGTGATCCTGGACTAGTGTAGAATACATAGAGGGTCCGGATTTGCAGATTCGGGTCCCGACAGAGTTGGTATCAAAGCCATACTGACTGTAGGACTTAACCCTAGTTAGACTGACCGTTCTAGAAAAGATAAAAACTAATTTCTAAAGATTAAAATTGGGCAAGAATAATCAATGAAATCCTAACTTATCCTTTCTTCCTTACTTCATACCTATGCTGCATTTTGCTATTACTTTTGTGTTCTTTTAAAAAAAATTTAGTACTGACGAGTTGATTTGGCAGATGAGGATGGTTCACTCTTTCGGCGAAGTCACGGAGGTTCTGTTGCGAGCTTTGGAGGATGCTCCAGTGCTTGGAGGTTTTGACCGCCTCTTTGCCGTCCCGCTTTGGGTAGTCAACGGAATCAACCGCGGCTGGGTGATGACTTTTACTTTGTATGCGCGGGAGAATGCTCATGCTAGTCGTCCGCTCCACCTCGCGGTGAAGCGGGCCAGCTACGAGGCGGGCATTCAGGAGTGTGCTTGGCTGGCGCTGCGGAAGGTTAGCCATGATCACAACTATGAGCTATGGGACACCGCTTTCCGTGTGCACCCCCATGCGGGTGGACCGCTCCAAGCGCGCTTGGAGCTGGAGGGCGATGCTGCTGTCATCCACTTGGGCCGGTTCACCGCGGCTCAAGAGGAGGCCATGGACGCGACTACGTTGGAGTTGCAGTCGGTGTACCGCACCTTGGAGGAGATGGAGGTGGCCCTACGGGAGACCAGGATGCATGCTGTTCAGAGGATCGGAGAGTTTGCGGAGGCCCTTTATGGCCAAGGGGAGCCTAAGATCGGGGTGGAGCTTGAGGATGAGGAGGAGGAACCAGAAGAGCTTGAGCTAGAGGAGGAGCAGGAGGTCGAGCCAGAGCCTGTGCTAGAGGATCAACAGGCAGTAGAGTCCCCAGCACCAGCAGGAGGGCATTGGGCTCAGTTTGCCCCAATGCCAGCTCACCCGCCGGTGTATGTGCCAGGCGAGCCACAGCCAGGATGGATTGAGGACTGAGTTCTTTGGGTCTAATAGTTGTCGAATTTTGCGTTGAGACTCATTTGTTAGAGTCACGTCTTTTTATTCTCGAATTTCCCTTAGATGTGCGATGTTTGTACTGAACTATTTGTGTGATGTTGTGTTTGCCGGTGTGGTTGCATGGCCCTTAGGCCCTTGTAAGCAACCATACTTATCTATTATCTATGAATTGATGTTTAAGGGTTTTAGTTACATATGATTCCCCATATAAGTTCTTCTACTTGTCTACTCTTTTCCCCCTTATCTCTAAACCATCAAGCAATTAGCAGATGGTGAACACTGCAATACCGGAGCTGGCGGCAGTGGTTCACGTCAGGGAGGCAGTCAAAACAATGCATCACTTCCTCAGGCAGCACCACAGGTTGACATGCAAAATCTGGGAGCCTTTCTTGCAGCACAAACTCAGTTGATGCAGACAATGATGGCAACCATGCAGCAAATCAACAACCAAGCAGCCGCCAACAACCAAGCTATCAACAATGGTCCCCGTCCCTACTCAAGGCTGTCCGAGTTTGTGAGGACACGTCCGCCCACTTTCTTTGGCAATGCTAGCCCGTTAGAGGCAGATGACTGGTTGAGAACCATCGAGAGGAAGCTGCATATAACGCAGTGTGTTGGAAATGAGAGGGTGCTTTATGCCTCTCATCAGCTAGAAGGGACAGCAGCTGAGTGTTGGGAAAACTACTGCGCATCGCAGGAAAACCCACAGGAAATCACTTGGGAAGAATTTACCATAGCTTTTCGTCAGTATCATGTGCTAGAAGGTATTATGGAGCTGAAAAAGGAAGAGTTTAGAGCGCTGAAGCAAAGAGACCAGTCAGTGGATGATTACTTAAATAAGTTCACTCAGTTGGCACGTTACGCTCCAGAGGACGTAGCAACGGATAAGGCTAGGCAGTCTCGTTTCTTGAAAGGACTTAACACTGGATTGCAGGTGGGATTGATTACCCACACATTCCCTGATTTTCAAGAGCTGGTAAATAAGGCGCTTATACTAGAAGACAAGTGCAAGGAACTAGATGACAACCGCAAATGCCGCATGGCATAGCAGGGAGGATGCCAGGGTCAGCAGAAACCAAGGATGGTACCTCAGTAGTTCTCCAGGATTTTTTTTAATAATATATTTTTTATTCAGAATTTCAAAAATATTCCACCGAATTTTTTTTTTCAGAAATATACCTCTGTCGCCCGTTGGATGTGCGATAGGGGCGTAAATAGAAAAATACCGCGTCGGCAGTGCGGGCGCCGTAGCCTCTGTCGCCTGCGTCGAGCGTCAACGCGAGAACAGAACAGCGGCGCTGTCGCCTGACGAACGTGTGACAGAGGCGAAAAGGCCCCTGTCGCACGACTAACGTGCGACAGTAAGAAAATCGACCGATGGTCGTGCGGCGAAGTAGCGGGTTCTGTCGCCGACCAAAATCTTGACAGGAGCGTTTATATGAGCCGCTCGCCGCAAGACTTGTGCTCATTTGTGCGCCGGGAAGGAGAGAGGAAGAAGTGGGAAGAGAGGGAAGAGAGGGAAGAGAGAAGAGAAGTGGGAAGGAAGAAGGGAGATTGCGCTCTTGTTTGGAGGTAAATTTTTTTGTTTACTTTTCTTAGCAGTAAATTATGGTATGTTAGAAATAGTTAGATCTAGAGCATTGTAGCGATAAATAGTGGTAGATTAGAATTAGTTTTAAATGTAGGTTACGGATAAATGTAGGTAAATTGATAGGTCACAACTAGTTCTAGTTTAGGAAATTTAGATATTTTTTACGGATAGGAGTATATCGGTATATATTGATGGAAATATAATTCTGAATGAGTATTTTTTAATATATAAGTACATCGATACTGAATGTATGTATTGATAGGAATGAATTTTTACGGATAGGAGTATATCGGTATATATTGATGGAAATGTAATTTTTTACGAGATATAACTACATCGATATGAATTATTAGGAATGTAGATGTTTTTTACGGTTAGATATATATTTTCGTATCATGTAGGTATAGTTATGTTACGTCATAGTATTTTGTACGGAAGATAATTAATTAAGTGGGTGAATGAATGGATTATGAGATATGGCGAATCGAGTTCCATTTAGGATTTATTATGGAGATGGGGTTGTAATGCATGGTTTGGAGGGTGCGAGATCCAAGTAACATGCAATATGTGGACGTAAGTTTGAGTAGGGTCATGAGCTCACATTTGGTTCCGTGTTGAAATGGTTGTATTATACTTTTCGGATGGAAGAAGACAAGTGTGAGTTGAAGGTATTTTGCCTATGTAGTGTCTTGAAATGACACTATTCTTGGGGAGTTAGTTGAGCTAAAGGAACCGCATCGTGGAGATCATATGTGAGGCGAAAGCAGCGGGATGGAATCGAGTGCTTTTAGTGCGAGCATATGAGAGGATGTTGCCCCCAAACAGGTTGGGCCGGTGAGTGTAGTCGACCTCAAAATGAGCTCACCGGTGACACCAAATTGGGGATCTAGCCATGAGCAACATGTTGACAAAGTGTTGAACAGGTTCGGTTTGGAGGATGATGAAAATGTTGGCCAAGAAGCGCGGGACCGGTAGACGAAGGTGAGCAAATTGAGGAAATAACAGCTAGGATGGAAGAGGAAGACCGTGAGTCTGTGAGAAGCGAAGAAGGGAGGGCGACGATGAGTCGGATGAGGAAGATGGAGGAGAGGCAGGAGCTTGTGCGACCTAGTGGAGCCGCAGCAATTTGAAAATATGGTTGTCAATGAAATGAGGGAGATGCCTTGGCGATCAAAGGATAATGAGGTTAGGCATAACAAGATGTACCCGACAAAAGAAGCTGCGGATGCCGTGAAAGATTGGGCTCTATCATTAAGAAGGACTTTCGGGGTTAAGAAATCTACCCCAACACCTTTCTGACGTGGTGTGTGAGATCCATGGGTGTCCGTGGAGAGTGCAGCGTACAAGCCCAAATAGGGCACCCATTGGATATGTTGAAGGTTGAAGCGGCATACATGTATGGTGAGGAAGCAAAGTGATGGCTCACAGAACCTATCATCCGGGTATGTCGCGAACATCATGTACGCAGAGATAGTGGAGAACCTGAGTTTTGAGCCTCGTGCTATTATCCGGCGATCGAAACGGATGTCGATACACAATTAGCTACGGAAGGCGTGGAGGGCGAAGCGAAGGCACTAGAAGCGAGGTTTGGGAAGTTTGAAGACTCGTACCACAACCTCCCGCCTTTGCTTCGATTGTATTCGAGGAAGAAATCACGGGACCTACTATGATTATCAAGATTGTCCGTCGGACAAGTGGCCAACTAAAATGCATCGAGGAGAGTGTTCTCGCATTCGGCGCTTGCATTAAGGCATTACATCACGTCGTCCGTTGTTGTGCGTGGGCGGCGCATTCTTGACCGGAAATCTGAGGGCAAATCTTGGCGGTTGTGGGTGTCGATGGGAACAACCAGATTACTGCATTGCCTTTGCCTTCGTAGAAAGCGAGAACTACGAGAGTTGGTTGTGGTTCCTCTGAAACCTAAAGATCGGGTGGTCAAAACTTCGTCGATTTGTGCGTCTTTGCATAGCAGTATGCTAGGTTGTAGTGCTATCAACCACCGCAAGCAGGGAAGATGAGCCATTCCGATGGCCTCGACTTGCGAGTCGATGGTGCATGAGGCATTTGGGTGCAAACTTCTATAAGCAATTCAAGAACAAGCAAGCGATGAACATGTTCAAAAGACTATGTAACTCCAACCAGAGAGGAAGTTCCGAACTCGTGGGAAAATCTTGATGACGACAAGGAAACACAAGGAGTAGGCGAACAACGATGGCGCCAATGGAACACAAGAGCGGTAAGAGCCTCTTTTCCCCCTTAGCAGAGGACGAGGCGACTAACCATAAATGGGAGGCAAAGGCCAATCAAATGTTTCTCGAATTTGGATCAAGCACGAACCGAAAGAAAGTGGTCATTGTTATATGACACACATGGTGCCGAATCACGGTGTGATGACCACTAACTGCGTAAGTTTACAACCGGGTAATCTGAGGATGAGGTGTCTTCCATTGGTAGGAATTGTCGAGGAGTCTTGAGGGTACAACCAAGTACTTTGTGGACGAGCATGCAAACGCTTTGAGATAGTAATGAGAGATGAGAAGTTCTTGTACTCTTCGATGATCACTAAATACATGCATGAGAAGGCTCGAGGCGACCAAACATAGAGCTATCAAAGTTGGTGCACGTACTGCGCGCTCGAGGTGATCTGCGAGGATAAAGGAAGGCGTGGAACCAACGGAGGGTTGTCACTCAGAGTGCATCTTACTGGTGAGTGCAAATGCTCGTGCAACAAGCCATACCTTTTGCATAGGCCATGTTCTCATGTTATAGCTGCATGTGCTTTATTTGGAATGCAACCTGGTACATACCTATCTGAATATTACATGAAGGAAAGGGTGATGGCAACTTGGGGCGAGGAGCTTTATGGTTATGGTGTTGTGGGTTCTTTCACCACAACTCCTAGTGTTGATGAAAGGTTCTGGGTCCCTGATTTTGATGCGAGAGGAGGGAAAGTAGGACGTCGAAGAACAAGGCGTATAAGAAATGACATGGATGAGTCAGAAGCTGGCAAACGCGTGAAGAAATGCTCATTGTGCAACCAACGAGGACATACGTTCAAGAATTGCGGAGCACAAAACGAAGATGGTCACCCGACGGTGGGGGAAGGATCGTCCTCTGCGAGGACTGCTGCAGGACCTCATCGCACCAGATGACAAGCAGTTTGCATTATCATATGTCGTATATCAAATTTAAATTTAATCGATGTAACGTGTGTTGTACGAACTATACTTTGTACCTAGGCGCTATGAGTGTTGTGGCTTCATAAATTGTTGTAATGAACTTCTCCATTTTTTACTCGTGGCGTGTCTGTTTCAATATATTCTTTGTCATGCTTGCGTACTTTTACGGACTCTTCTGTTTACATATGTGTTTCTGCTCTCACTTTCATTTTTGTAAATTGCAGGTATGGCTCACCAAGAGGGAGATGACGAGTGGCCGTCTGAGTTCTTTGGACCCAAGACGTCGGCCCGTGGTCACCGTGCCAAGATAGCCACCGCTTCTTGTCCCGAGGGCGGAGGGACCTGTCTTGTACCGGGCGTCCTTGACCTAGACCATTGCGCACTCTGGGCCTTCGACCGCGTTGGATCCCGGGTAACATACCGAGATTTAAATTTGTAAACATGTTTGTTCTAGCGCCATGACTACTGCATGACATCGATATCAATTACATGTTTATGTTTCTTAGGCTTCGAGCATTAGGGTCTTGCCCTCGCCGGATGGTGGACCTCTGGGACACGGTTCATCTGACCGTCGTGATCACGCTCCTGTGGATCGGTGGAGGCCGGAGACGACACCTTCCATCTCCTGTCGGGAGATGGCGATCACTACGGGGCGTCTCCTACCTCCTCGGCCTCCCGATCGCGGTCTTGTTGTGGTGCCCAGGGCGTCTCCCCGATGGTCGCCGCGATTCTTTGCCTGAGTTCGTGGTGTACTACCACTGCCGTGTCTGAGACCTTCGACCACCGCGCGGACCGACCTTGAGGTGGCTTATGCGATTTGAATGCGTAAGTAGCATTTCGAACTAAATTGTGTATGCGTCTTGCTTGAAATAACAAGTGAGCTTTATGTTACTGGCGTGGAGCAGATCGTCGAGCCACGGACGACGAGAGGCTTCGCCCGCCACAGGCGTACCTCCTGTGGCTCTTCTACCGACCATGTTCACGGCGTCCCATAGGGATAAGCGTGTCCACGCTTTGGTGCGATTCGCGAGAGATCGCGGGCGCACCCCTTGACGCCGTGCCCAAGACTCGTGGGGCTCGGCGTCTTTATCGCCACCTACCGTGCACTCTGCGTCGGGTGTACACGGTTCGCGAGGGCTCGGTCTTGGAGGATGTCAATCTTTGCTCTGATTGTGGGCATCTGAGAGGTTCGAGATCGGCCGCCCCAGATCGACTGCGGCCTATGGTGGGCACGCAGCGGTGGCGTCAGCGGTCCGACCATGGGCACCATCGGTGCTGCGGCGAATGCGATATTGCAATCACGTGTTTGATATTTTTGTTTAACTTTTACGAGTACTAACGGTTCGTTCTATCGTGACTACTGACCTAGCCGGGCGCTTTTGACCGTCTTGGTAGCCTATCCGCGATTAAATCGCTGCGTTCGACCACCTCACCGACGCGCGTTCGTTTGGGCGCCAGTCTGTGAACGCGAGGTGCAGCGTCGTGTGATGGTGCTGGCCTCCACCCTTTGCACACGAGCGCCTGATCTGGAGAGGCCGTGGCGAGAGGATGTCACCCTTTGCGTCGGGAGGTTTACGGACAGCTCGACCACGAGCCCTCGAGCTGTCGAGTGCGGCCTCCTACCGCCCCTGCGGGCGTGCGCTTAGCGGGGGCAGTGCGCCAGTACATCTTCACACGGTCCCGCCCGCAGTGCGCGAGAGGCACGCATGGCGGTCGGGCTTCGGTGAAATCTTGAAATGCCTTTGTTCAAGTGTTACAATCGCGTATTACAATGCTCAAAACAATTCTTTATGTGATACAGCCCGCAGTACACTTTTTCGCGCCGCGATCTGGACACGCTCGACAACTTCGGCGACGAGCGTGCGGACCGGAGGACTACGTGATTACCTCTCCACGGGCGTCTTTGGGGTGGGGCATCATCATCCAACCGTGCGGAGCGCCACCACCGGCGCAGCCTAGTCGGCGATCACGGAGCTCCAAAGACCGATGCAGCTACTCGGCCGAGTCGCGGCGCCTCGGCTAGGCCACAGAGGCCCCTGCTGCGCCCTCGCGGCTTGGCGTACTCAGCGACCGAGTTGGAGGAGGAGGCCTCCCGAAGCGTGGGAGGGTGCGGCCGACTAGGGACTCGTTGATAGTCTGTTGTCCTATTTTTGTTCTTACTTTGTAATATTCTACATTATTTGCAGTGTTGATCTCGCTTTGTTACTTTGTTCGTACTTTAGCACGACAACACACGCAACAGACTTTTCGGTAGCGATGTGACTACTCACGCTATCGGCTTTACGGTGAGGCGACAACACATAATGACTTTTCGGTAGCGATGTGACTACTCATTGCTAGCGACTTTACCGACTGACACGACGACACCGCATAGCGGCTTTCTCGGTAGCGATGTGAGTACTCATTTGCTATCGACTTTAGCGGTGAGGCGACAACCTGCGCTAGCGGCTTTACGGTGACCCTCACCACCACTATAAAAGCGAGGCGAGGGTGGACATTCAACACCGCCAAACCAAAGAATAAACGTCGGTGAATCTATACAAATTAGGGCACAATGTCGTTCTCTGTCGCCTCTTGACAGCGAGGTCATCCGGTAGCCAATATCCGGATGAGAGTTGCGTCGGCGCCCGATTCTGCGGAGTTGCCCGACCCAAATCGATGCAACCTCACCGTGAAGATGATGCAATCTACCCATGGAGAGCGGCGCGCGCTCACTCTTGTTGTGGTCGCACCTCTGAGGTAAACCTCTGGCATCCACACAATCTGAGGTAACACTACCATCTCATGCATCGTTCTTTCTTTTCTCGGCTGGGGACCGGTGTTGCTTCTTCCAATGGATCGGCGGGCCGGACAGCGTGACTTTAATTTCTCTCCAAGCGCCACGCGCCTACCCGCTTGGCCCGAGAACTTCACCCGTGGGAGGCCGCCAGATATGTCCCTTTTCTAGATCGACTAGAGCTCGGGGCTGGTGTGCAAGGGCCAACCAATCGGTGAGTTTCATCGTCATACTCATGTTAAACTCACAAATTAGTAGTTCTAAGCAGTTCATCGCATGAGTTCAAAAGGACACTTGCGAATGTGCTCAAGTCAAAGGAGAAACCTCCTCCAAGGCCACCCGAAGCCCGACGTTTGCGTACATGGCACAGGGCGATGGTTGATACCGCCACGGTGATCTAGCGGACGGAGATTCTCTGGTGCCCCTTGGCGAGGATGAGCAGTCTTTGGTACTTCAACCTGGGTGGACCCGAGGCGTACCACCCACATCTCATGCTTCTGTATGGGATAACTGGGGAGCAACCCTCTCCGTGGTGCCACTACCGCCTGTAAAAGCCAAACCCGAGTGCGCCTATGGTGTTATTCAACGACCAAGGCGGGCATCTTTATATTATTGCAGAGGCACGCTTAGGTTGTTCAAGGATAAGCCCAACACAAACCTCTGCACCATATAGTGGAGTCACGAGCAAGCAGGCGGGTCTCCGCATGTCTCCGCCAACAGCCAACACAGCGAGAGGTGCAGGAGGTTCCTCCTCTCGAAGAAGAAGGGACAAGGGGCAGCGGCCGGTAGAGGTCCGCAACACGCAACAAATCCTTGACTCGTTCTTGAGACCATCCGGAACCGGTGGTATTAACATAGGGGACAGGAATCGGGATGACATGCCCATATGGGAGGCGAAATCCACATAAAAAGACCAAAAATTAAATCTTATACACAGAGACGTCACGGCATAGGCCACCCAATCGGCGGCAATTTGGGAGCATCATGGATGCCCATGGAGTTCTTTCATAGTAGGGATTGAGCGGTGTCAGAGGACCGGTCGCAATATTAGAGCGGGTCGGGTAATATCACGAGAAAATGTGGGACATCATTCATTTGTACCCGGATAGGCGAACGATCATTTGTTCCACCATGATGACAGTGCTTTCCTTAGTTAGTTCATCACTGTTGTAATGCCCTTGTAATATAATCTAATCTATTGCTTATTTTATCATCTGAACTTTCGGTGTATGTGCCCTTATATATGTATTGTTTGAATTTTAAAAAATTCCTCATATCTTAAAATCATTTGAATTTTTATGGTAATATCACGATTTATCGGAACCTCCATAAAGAGTTTCAAAATTTTTCGACGTCGTAAAAGTTTCCATGGTTTCGTGGCCTCAAGTGCTTTTTCCGATTTTCGCAACAAAATGCCGAGGCAATGTCTGGCTATCTCGCCCATAAGTAGGCCGCCCTTGATTTTTTCCGTATTTTTTGGACCATGTCCGGCTTTGTCCCCGAATACGAAACCCTAAGTGGCCACGATTTTAAATGCTTCGTGCGCTGAGTGCCTTTTCGATTTTAGTAACAAAATGCGGGCAACGTCCGACCATCTCGCAAGATCAAGTGGTATGCCACGTTATGTGAGGCCACCGTGCTTTTTCCCTCATTTTTAGCCCATATTCGCGACCTTACGAGGCTACGAAAACCCTAAGTGAAATCGTATCACTAACGAAATAAAATAATTTTTCCGATTCCCTATTCAATACATCAATTATGTGCAACCAATTTACAACAAAAAATATTAAATACAAAAATTTCATTATTCTTGTCGCACGTTAATCGTGCGACAGGTGCCTTTTCGGCTCCTTTCACACGTTAGTCGTGCGGCGAGAACCTTTTCGGCTCCTTTTCTTGCGTTAGTCGTCTTGACGAGCTCTGTCGCCGTTAAATCATCTTGACGAGGAGGCCAGTCGGCGCACTGTCGCCGTGTATTTTTTCTATTTAGGCCCTTGTCGCACGTCCAACAGGCGACAGAGGTATATTTCTGAAAAAAAAATTCGGTGGAATATTTTTGAAATTTCGAATAAAAAATGTATTATTAAAAAAAATTCGTTCTCCAGATTCTAGCAAGGGAACAATGCCAGGAAACCGCCACCGATGCTAAAACCGACAGGACAAACCCCCCAGACCCCAGTCAGAACTATTAGTCAGAGTGGAGGAAACCAGTAGATGTCAGGACGACGCTGCTACAATTGCAATGAGACAAAGCACTTCGCCAATGCTTGCCCCAAGAAGGGAGGGGTGACACCAGTTGCTTCAATCTGGGAAACACACCTCCTAGAACCCCTACTCAAGGTGGGAGCAGAGGACCTACTCAAGCTGGAACCGCACCCCAGGCAGTTACAGGAGGTAGAGTCAACCACGTCACTGCAGATGAAGTTCAGAATGCCACGGACGTTGTACTGGGTAAGTTTCTAGTCAACTTAGTACCAGCTACAATTTTATTTGATTCTGGAGCTTCCCATTCATTCATTTCTCGAGTTTTTGCTATGCAAAATGAATTGGGTATTGTCAACCTTAAGAATACGCTTCTAGTCCAATCCCCTAGATCAGAACTTCGATCTAAGATCGGTTGTTCTGGGGTTAAGCTATTAATAAAAGGTGTAGAGTTCCTAGCGAACCTTATTATATTAGATACCCAAACTCTAGATGTTATATTGGGAATGGATTGGTTGTTTCAGCATAAGGCTGTACTAGACTGTGGACGAAGGGTTGTGTCTATTGAAAGCCCTAATGGCAGGAAAGTTCAATTTCAAGCAATGGTAGTTCGGGAAGGGCAGTTGTTGGTAAACAGTCTAGAAACCATCAGTTTGAAGGATGTACCAGTGGTCAGTGAGTATCCGGACGTTTTTCCTGAGGAGTTACCTGGAATGCCACCAGACAGGGACATAGAGTTTGTAATCGATTTAGTGCCTGGAATAGCCCCAATAGCAAAGAGGCCATATCGGATGTCCACCGAGGAGTTGGTAGAAATGAAGAAGCAGATCGAGGAACTATTGGAAAAAGGATTCATCAGGCCGAGCTCGTCACCTTGGGGAGCACCAGTCCTGTTTGTGTCGGGACCCGAATCTGCAAATCCGGACCCTCTGTGTATTCAGCACTAGTCCAGGATCACGCTAGTGCACACAGGCTAAACAGGGTTAAAGTACCACAATCATACACAGCGGAATAATAATAAAGTATTTCAAACATGAATATAAACAAGTTGTACGACCTTATGGTCACCTTACAATAGTTTGCCACGTAGGGCTTACATAAATCAGAGTATCAGGAAATAATAGCAGAAAATAAAGCATCGTAGTGATCCATCTTCTAGCCACAGGCTACTGACAAGGCTTGCTCCCTAGTTCTCCGGCCCTTCGTTAAACTCCTCTTCCCAAGTAGGCGTAGACTCTTCTTCTGATATGTTATTGTAAGCAAGGGTGAGTACACACCGTACTCAACAAGTCATACACAGAATGCAATTCTATTACTACATGCATGGCTTGTTACAAAGAAATGGCTCAATTGGTTATTTTTCTTTGCATCAATATTTTAAATTACTATTTATTAGATATAAAGCAGCAAAAACCATATTAATATAATAAGTTTCTCCAATTGTTTTTCACATAATTTTGGACACGCAGTCCTTAATCAAATTTCACCTTTACCCCTGGCACACCGCCTTTTATCCCATTTTATTTTCAAAGATCTACCCCTTGACTGTAATCCCCGAGCTTTGTCCAATTCCGTGGACTCGGCTATTCGAATAGTTTGTACACTCTGCAGAGATTGTACACTTTACCCACAAGATGCAGTCGCTCACCACACAGGTGATTGATTGCAACAAAGCCTTTCAGAAACTAACATCTAAACCTATGAACCTCCCCAGCATTGCCTTTCTAACACTTCCCTCACTCAGAGCCAAAGTTTAGAACAAGCAATACTGTTGGATGGAGTACCAAGCCGTATGCAGTGCACTCCCCACACACGATTACACTCTTGTGTAACTCGCCGCTAAGGTGTCAAAGAAAAGATATTAGAACCCTACTAAACTAGGTCTGTCCCATACCAGACATGTGGTTGTACGAGTAACTCAGTTCAAAGGCTTGCAAGGTAAAGTCCTTAACTGTCCAGGGCAAGACTTCCTTTCAAAAGTTCGGCACATTGCCATGTCATTATGCTTGATTCATTCCATTGCCACACAGGCCCCCCTGGCATGAAGCCATCTTGCCACTTGCCCCAATCTAAATCATTTCCCACCTCAAGTTGTTTTATGGTGCAACAAATGCCAGCAAATCAACCTTCATGTAGAACCACACAGGCCTCCACATTTCAACATCATTACCAACAACATTCCACCATTTATCAAAATACATTCACTATTCCTTTAGTCAATGTTGCTTTTGTATTATAAAAGATTGTTCACGACATAAGCAAGGCTAAGCAACTATTCACGGTCTAGCCTCCCGTGTTGGCATATCATTGCATCCAACTAATGTTATCAACTTAGGGCATCAAGTGAATCATGGCATACAAATATTAGAGACAAGGTGGCAATAACAAATTAGTTAATTAACTAATTCACCCAATTTAATTAAATCTATTTTTAGTTAAATTAGCATGTATAGTTTGAATCAAAATATATTTTTCAAAACTTAGGAGCAAATGATCAAAGCATGACTTGCCTTCAAACAGCGGATGGTCCTGATCTGGAGCTTGGTCTTGTGCTGGAAATTCACCCTCGAAGTTTTTCGGCAACTCGAAGTCTAATCGCATCAAACAAACATACAATAAATATACTAATAGACAGCAATATCAACTCTAAAAATAAAATAAAATTTACCAATAAATATTTCACATTTTTTCAAATTTTTAGGAACTGGAATCACCCAAATCGGAGTTAAAACGCAAAAGTTATAGCGATTACAAGTTTAGAAATTCAAATAAAAGAAATACCCGAATTAAACTCTTTATTTTCCTTGTGGAAATTCCGGTTAATTCCTCCGGCCGACACGAGTCAGCACCGGAGCTATCCATGTCGCCTCTGGTCCATGTACCAGGCTCACGGCTCGGGTTTGGTCCACAGTGGACTCGGTTCACCAAATAGTCTTGGCTAATCGGGCCCCACGGTGGCGTCATTGGTGGCGTCGGCCTTCTGGCTTCCCAGCGATAGGTGGGCCCGACAACGAGGCACGGCTCAGCTCAGCTGGTGACACATGGCATGCATCCATTGGTCCACGCGGCACACGCTTTCCCGCCCGTTGGATTCAAATCCAACGGCCGGTCCAAGCACGGTCAACCACTGCCACGCGGCACCATCCCGACCGCTCATTTGAATTCAACGGCCGGATCATGCCTCGGGCGACCGGTGAGATGCTTTGGATTTCGCGTGGACACGCGGCGTGTTCACCACCGTGCGCTGAAAATGACGGTTATGATTTGGCGGCGCTAGGGTTATCAGAGAGATACGTGGCAGCATCTCACCATAGATCTAAGATCTAACGGCCCGGCTCAATCCACGGTTGGCTACTACTACGCGACCTAGTCTGAGCCCTAGGATTTAGATCCTACGGACTTTATCAAATGCATCGATGACGGCTACATGGACTCACCGGCGCTGCTGGATGAAGATCCAATGGCTGAGACGTGCCCGGTCCACTCGCACACGTGTGACACACGGCGCGATGGTGGCGGACGGATCAAGAATCTACGGCTAAAAACCATCTAACCTATTTTGCTTTTTACGGGAAGGAACGACGTGGCATTACCTGGATCGTGCGATGAGGATTGAACGGTGACCGAGCTCCGCGAGGGTTCGAAGGTGGCGCGGCGGGGAAGGTTACCGGAGCTGGAGAAGACGATACACGACTCGACGATTCGGTGCAGCTCCGACCGGAAGAGATACCGAATCCGGCGCACCTAGCCTTTGCGGTCCTAGATCCGGGGTCCAAATACGGTGGAGCGACTTGACGGCGGCGGAATAATGCCAAAACCGAAGCGGCACAAGAACCAACTCCGGTGAGCAAGAGCACGAGCTACAGAGCACGACAGTGTACGGGAGACTGTACAAGATGTGTGGAACGAAGAGCTCTTTCTACTGGGGTATTTCACACGCACAGAGACGCTTCGGGTGACGAGAACGATGGCCATTATTGTGCCAGCCAACCACCCACGTTAAAACGGCGGCGGTGCCCGATGGAACGGAATCGAGGCGTCGGGAGCCACATCCGACCGTCCGTGCCACATGGATCCGACGGCCCATGCGGCACAGCGACGTGGCGGCCTCTTAAATGCATGATCCGCATCGGACGGCGCCGAAGGATAACGGTTAAGCTTCCGGCTTAATGGGCCGTTACGCCACGCACAGTGTTGGGCTCGGCCCAGCACTGTAGCAAAGATTTGCCAAAGTTTTTCCTTTTAAAATAATTCCAAAAAATCATACTAATTATTTAGAGCACCAAAAATACCCGAAAAATTCTAGAGAAATTCTAGAAAATATTTTGTGGTGTTTAGAACTCAGATAAAATATTTTTATTTATTTTTGATAATTACTTTTCTATTATTTAATTATTAAAGGGAAAGATAAATTCAAATTAAACTCCAAAAATTTAAATTAGACCAAAATTTTGGGATGTTACAGTTTGTTAAGAAGAAAGACGGGAGTTTTCGGATGTGTGTAGATTATCGAGCACTTAATGAAGTAACAATAAAGAACAAGTATCCATTGCCTAGGATAGATGATTTATTTGATCAATTAAGAGGGGCAGAAGTTTTCTCTAAGATTGACCTTAGATCAGGATACCACCAGCTGAAGATTAAGACAGAGGACATACCAAAAATGGCATTTTCTTCAAGATATGGGCACTACGAGTTCATTGTTATGTCCTTTGGATTGACCAATGTACCAGCATACTTTATGAACTTAATGAATAAAGTTTTTATGGAATACTTGGACAAATTTGTAGTTGTGTTCATAGATGATATTTTGGTATACTCAAAGACAAATGAAGAGCACGCTAAACATTTGAGATTGGTTTTGGAAAAGTTAAGAGAGCATCAATTGTTTGCTAAGTTCAGTAAATGTGATTTCTGGAAAAGTAAGGTAGAATTCCTAGGGCATGTAATGACTGCCAAAGGAATTGCAGTGGACCCAAGCAAAGTAGAGGCAGTACTGCATTGGGAGCCACCAAAGACGGTGACCCAAATCCGTAGTTTTCTTGGGATGGCTGGTTACTACCACCGATTTATAGAAGGGTTTTCAACAATTGCTAGACCTCTTATGCAATTGTTGAAGAAAGAAAAGAAATTTGTTTGGACGTCAGATTGTGAGAAGAGTTTCCAAGAACTAAAGAAACAACTGACTTCAGCACCAGTGTTAGTTTTGCCAGACGTGCACCAGAGCTTTGATATATATTGTGATACATCATGTCAAGGACATGGATGCGTGTTGATGCAAAATGGAAAGGTAGTAGCTTACGCATCAAGACAGTTAAGGCCACATGAAGGGAATT
Source organism: Guadua angustifolia (assembly GCA_036346375.1). Taxonomy (NCBI): domain Eukaryota; kingdom Viridiplantae; phylum Streptophyta; class Magnoliopsida; order Poales; family Poaceae; genus Guadua; species Guadua angustifolia. Next base: position 42,063,857 of record CM070510.1, read on the forward strand.
ACCCGACGCATGACCTAGAATTAGCAGCAGTAGTGCATGCCTTAAAGATATGGCGTCACTATCTCATTGGAAATAGATGTGAGGTATATACAGATCATAAGAGTCTTAAATACATTTTCACCCAATCTAACCTGAACATGAGGCAAAGAAGGTGGTTAGAGCTGATTAAAGATTATAATGTGGGGATTCATTACCACCCAGGCAAGGCCAATGTGGTGGCTGATGCCTTGAGCTGGAAAAGTCATAACCTAAATATGTTGGTAGAAGAGAGTCGGATAGAATTGTGCAAGGACTTTCAGAGGTTGAAATTGGAAGTTGTTCCGGAAGGATTCGTAGCGGCTTTAGAAGTAAAACCTACCTTAGAAGACCAGATTAGAGAAGGCCAGAGGAATGATGAGAAGATCAAGTGAATTAAGTCCAAAATAGAAAAGGGTGAGGCAAAGGAATTTAAGCTGGACGGGCAAGGTACATTATGGATGAAAGAGCGCATTTGTGTACCTAACAAAAAGGAGTTGAAACAGTTGATTTTGGAAGAAGCTCACGACTCCAAGTATTCGATTCATCCAGGAAGTGCGAAGATGTACCAAGATTTGAAAGAAAGATTCTGGTGGCCGAATATGAAAAGAGAGGTAGCTGAGCATCTAGCGTTATGTGATGTATGCCAACGAGTCAAAGCTATGCACCAAAGACCAGCAGGACTGCTGCAACCCTTGAAAATACCAGAATGGAAGTGGGAGGAAATCGGGATGGATTTCATCACCGGTTTGCCAAGGACGCAAGGAGGTTATGACTCCATATGGGTCATAGTAGATCGTTTAACAAAGGTTGCGCATTTCATACCAGTAAAGACAACTTACTCAGGAGATAGGTTAGCAGAGCTATACATGGCAAGGATCGTTTGCTTGCACGGAGTGCCAAAAAAGATAGTGTCGACGTTTGTTACCGACAATAATAAAAAGGGGGCTACGCGCTGGACCCAAACTCGATGGTAACACAAGAACACCCGATGTATACAGGTTCGGGCTCTCGCGATGGAGATAATACCCTAGTCCTGTGCTCTGGAATTATATGTGGCTAGCTAATAGCTGATGAGATATTGTCTTGTCCTCCTCTCCCCCTCTCCCACCCCCCTTTATATAGCGGAGGAGGGCGGTTACAAAGGAGAGTCCTAATCGGTTACAAGGTGGAGATTGTATCTCTTTCCTTATCCGTTAAATATGATAGCGGTTAGGATTACAATTTGTATCCTCCCTAAGCAGGATTTATTTCCATCTTCGGGGTTTCCTTGTTGCGCATGGCGACCTACCTCCTAGGCAATACCCATCTTCATGTAGTCGGCTTGGCCCATTCCCCCTTGGGTGGTCCTCACGGCCTGCCATGCAAATACCCGGGGTCTATATACTCCACAGTAGCCCCCGAGTGCTTTGCGATCGAGTTGCCGCCTTCCTGGTTGCAGCCCAACTGAGTCATGCTTCACGCCGAGTGCTTCCAGTTCTTGATGCAGCTTCCCGACTAGTTTTCCTTTCCAGCCGAGTGCCCTGTTGTAGGCAAAAAGATCGTGAAGGAATCAATAGAGCTCCACGCGTTGAACTTTCCGAGTGGTACCCAGCCCAATTTTTGGAATCTTGGCGATCGAGTCATCTGGGGCATACCGTATCCCAAACGATACCGAAGTCAAAATGCTTTTCCGCTCAAGGCGAAATTCAGCCATTGCCCTTTAAATTCATTAAATGCCGCCAAAGTTCTTTGAAGTAAATGGTTGAGCGTTAGCCCTACGTTGCATCCAAATTTAGTAGCCACGAAATCATGTGTATGCGTAACTTAGGCAATGTAAAACAATTCACTTTCGGATGTGGTGTCCGATGGTTTATATATAATTTTAGAGTTTTTACTCCTTTTCCTTATTGATTTTGAATTCATCAAGTGGTTTGACTCTTTTTGTTTTAAGCACTCTGCCTCGACTAGTCTAGCCCCGAGCGTCGAGTCGGCTCATGGCTCTTTTCGAGCACGTATTTTGGGTGACTAAAGTTCGCCGTTCATGGGGTTGAGCCTCACAACTTGGAATGCCTTTTCGGATTCATTTGCAATCGTTAAGTAAAGAAAGAAAAATACAACTCGAGAAAAAGATGTGCGCATCTTTACTATTAGGTAGCCCCGACTTCTTTGCTTAGTTGAGGATCAACTAAGTAGCAAATCAGAAGGAAAGTTACAAGCGAACAGTATTTCTTAATGTAGGAAACAATAAATGACCCAAAGAGTGTTGCGCATGCGCAACACTATTAGGTGTAGCCCCCGACTTACTGCTTAGTTGAGGATCAACTAAGTAGTAAGTCAAGAAAGTCAATAATTTTATTTATAATGACATAATTTGAGTAAACAATGACTTAGCTGCTCTATGCTCCATGTGTTGCAGACAATCGTGTCGTCTTTGCTCGTGGCGCAGGCATAGGCTTGCAATCGAGTCGTAGGTGGCGCTCGGGGCGTAGGCGTGGGCTCTTGGCCGTGCCGAAGTTGGCGCTTCGAAGCGCAGCGTAGCTCTTGACCATGCCGGTTAGCGCTCGCAGCGCGGCTCGTGGGCTCGTGGCGCGTGCGCAGCGTTGGCGCTAAAGCGGCGCGTAAAGCTCGTGGCCATGCGAAGTTGGCGCTTCGAAGCGCGGCGTAAACTCTTAGCGTCGGGTTAGCGCTTCGAAGCGCGGCGTAAACTTCGTGGCGTCTGAAGGTTGGCGCTTCGAAGCGCGGCGTAAACTCTTAACGTCCGGAGTTGGCGCTCGAAGCGCGGCGTAAACTCGTGGCGTGCGAAATCGGCGCTTCGAAGCGCGGCGTAAACTCGTGGCGTCTGCAATCGGCGCTTCGCGCAGCGTAAACTCGTGGCCGTCACAGCCGGCGCTTCGAAGCGCGGCGTCGGCTTCGTGGCGTCAAATTGGCGCTTCGAAGCGCGGCGTAAACTCTTAAGCGTCCGGTTAGCGCTTCGAAGCATAGCGTAAACTCATAGCGTCTGCCGAAAGCTGGCGCTTCGGGCGCGGCGTAAACTCTTAGCGTCTTGGAGTTGGCGCTTCGAAGCGCGAGTGTAAACTTGTGGGCGTGCGAAGTTAGCGCTTCGAAGCGCGGCGTAAACTTCGTGGCCGTGCGAATTGGCGCTTCGGGCGCGGCGTAAACTCTTAGCCATCCGAAGGTGGCGCTTCATGGCGTGGCGTAAACTCTTGGCGACTTAGTCCTGACAGAGGCTTGAGTTGCTTGACTAGTGGAAATACATCACTAGCCAAGTGACGAAGCTCCTGAGTTGTTGTAGTAGCCAGCAAAGGCAATCAGAGGGCTGAGCGGTACAGCCCCCGAGTTTCAGAAGCAATCGACGAATCAGTCGGAGGGAGCGCCAGGTTTAGTACCTCGATGCATTATTGTGTGTCAGGCATCATACCGACACCAAAGTAATTTCCTGAAACAATAATCAGGAAGAAATTTGAGTAGTATCTTTTTGGAAAAAATTACCCGAGTGATCCGAGTAATTTTTTAAACACTCAGATATATATATATATATATAAATTAAGCTGCATATTTAGATGCATAATTTAAATATTAGAAAAAACTTAGCTGTTAGCTTGCCGACTAAACTTGGCCTGGCTCCTGGTGGTCGGATGGCCGATCCCAATCGGACTTGGAGTACAGCACGGTGTGTGCTTCCTTGACAAATCTTTAAATTTCTGTTTTCTTCGTAGCGGCAGTAGGACCTTCCTTTTGTTTATTGACGACCCTAGCTGGAACCAGCAGTTGTACAAGTACTCGGCAATCTTCTAGTCGCCGTCCAACATGCATGCACGAAGTTCCTTGAAATCTTCTAGTCGTCCCTTGCGTGCATGCATGCAGCCTTTTTACTAGAATCGCCGAAGCATATGAGCACGAGGAGGCAGGACATCGCGTACTGAAACACATCCATAACGTTGGGCGTGCCCCCTTCCCGCAAATTATCCATGAGCACGCGGCGCACCCAGGCGCGCGCCGGCGCAAAAAAGTTGACGCGTGACGAGTACAGCATCTCGAACACGAGGTTGCGGCGCTGGAGGCGCCACACGGGCCCGTAGTTGACGCGGGTGATGACGTTGCCTCTTACACCGAGAAGCGTGTTCGTGGTCGCCCGCGTCCTGTCGGCCAGCGTGATGTCGAAGCCGATGAGGGCCTCGCGCGCGAGTCGTCGGTCGGCGACGAAGATGGAGAGGCGGGAGCCGATCCGGAACGTGACGATGGGGTACGTGCAGTTGCGTACGTGTAGATGCTTCGAGGTTTTTTGGAGTAGATATCTTCTACTCGCATACGTTGCACGCATGCATTGATCTTCAAGCTTGTCTCTCCAGCTGCCGGAAAAGCAAAACGCTGATTATCTCTGCAGGCATGAGCAAAACGGCCAAACCTCTCCGGCTGTCGCAAAAAGCTGTCGCCACCAATGATGTCGAAGATTGCCATCGAGCTTGATTGATCTTAAGCGCACCTACAGGGCGCCAACCGCCGAGGTTTGTTACCGATAATAATGAAAAGGGGCTCTGTATTTGGACCCAAACTTCGATGGTAACACAAAAGCACCCGATGTATCTGAGTTCGGGCTCTCGCGATGGAGATAATACCCTAATCCTGTGCTCTGGAATTATATGTGGCTAGCTAATAGCTGATGAGATATTGTCTTGTCCTCCTCTCCCCCTCTCCTACCCCCTTTATATAGCGGAGGAGGGCGGTTACAAAGGAGAGTCCTAATCGGTTACAAGGTGGAGATTGTATCTCTTTCCTTATCCGTTAAATATGATAGCGGTTAGGATTACAATTTGTATCCTCCCTAAGCAGGATTACAAAAAGTCTTGGACAGAGGAACAAATCTTGTTTTTGGTGGGGCAAATATCAAGTGGTATCAGAGCTCAAGGTTGCTCGGTGAGATCTCCTATCAATTTGCGTTTTTCTACCTAGAGTCCAGAAAATTTGCCCCACCAAAAACAAGATTTGTTCCTCTGTCCAAGACTTTTTGTGCCTTGCTTTTACTGCGTAGTTCTCCTCTTGTTGAATTCATGGTTGCTTCGTCGAGTTGGGTTGCTGGTCTTTGGTTTCTACCCTTAGAGTTTCGAGTTCGAGTCACGTTTTGATCACGATTCGTTTGAAATTGAGTCGAGTCCTTAGTAGATATCGATCCGAAAAAAGGAGAAACAAGAGTACCTTGAAGATTTCGCCGAATGCTCGCCGGTCCGTGCGGTGCTTTCGCCCGAAGTGCTCACTTTGTCGCGTCGATGCTTTCGCCCGAGTGCTCGCCGGTCGCGTGCCGTGCTCGCCCATCGCGTGCAGTGCTCGCCCATTGTGTGCAGTGGTCGCCGAGTGCTCGCCCATCGCGTGCAGTGCTTGCCCGAGTGCTCGCCCGTCGCGTGTCGTGCTCGCCCGAGTGCTCGCCCGTCGCGTGCAGTGCTCACCCGAGTGCTCGCCCATCGCGTGTAGTGCTCGCCCAAAGTGCAGTGCTCGCCCGAGTGCTCGCCCGTCGCGTGCTGTGGCCGCCCGAGTGCTCGCCCACCGCGTGTACTGGTCGCCGAGTGCTCGCCCACTATAACAAACTGGTCGCCAAGTGTTCGCCGACTGCGTATCAGAGAAGAAAAAGGCAAGTGCAATTTTCAAAAGCCGCACTAGATCTTTTAATTACCTTTATACCCTTGGTCAAAAAAAAAGTGTGTGTGGTGAGTATTGTTTGGAGTCCTTTGCATCTGTTATTCAGTTTTGGGGCTCCCACAAAAAAAAATCAAAAAAAAAGGAGCCCTAGCTGTTTGCTTTGTGTTGAGAACGTTTCTGTGGTATCGTTGGTGATTAGGCTCGCGTCTCTAGTGTGGTTGAGGCTAGGACCAGCACCATACTGTTGTGGAACGTTTATTCAACTTGTTGTGACTATTGTGGTACAAGCTATCCTTTGCTACAATTGCCAGCCACCTATAGCTCCACAGAAAAACTACAACTTACCAGGCTCTTGCGTTTGGCACCTGTACACCACCTCTCTAGGAGATTTTTGACTTGCGATCGCCGACACCTCCTGCTAAGGCTTGGTAAGAACTGGTAAGAACTTGGTGATACAAGTTGAGAGTTGAGAGACAGTGCCCTTTCCTGCAATTGTTTGTTCTTTTGTTTTCTAATCATGTCAGGAACAGCGAGCAATGATGGACAGCATTCCCCTCGCACTCGAGGAATCATTCAACATTTCGAGCGCCAAGTCAAGCTGCATGCAGAGGGCCTCGATGGTGATGTGCAGGTGGTAAATGAGCATCTGGGACAGGTGGAGAAGGCTCAAATTGACACCAATGCCAGGCTGACAAATTTGGAGGATTCTGTTGGCACCATCAATACCAACTTGACGGAGGTTTTGCGGCGCCTTGAGAGCATGGGCGAGTACCTCTGTGGCCTGCAGATAATGGTGTGTTGGGCAGCGAGGTGGATGAGGGCGTCGGCGACTACGCTGCTAACTCGGAGCTTGAGGAAGACCACAGACGGCGTCAACTTCACCGCAATCGGCATGGTATGGGTCCTTTGCGCCCCGGCATGAGTTACGTGACTATGATGATTAAGCTTGGTAAGGTTAAGTTTACCATACCTCCTTTTGATGGTAAATATGATCTGATGCATACCTCACATGGGAATTAGTTGTCGAACAAAAGTTTACATGTCATGAGTATCCCGAAAACAAAAGAGTTAGAGCTGCCACTAGTGAGTTCACCGATTTTGCTTCATTTGGTGGAGTGAGTTTCACGTAAGAATCCCGATGCCGCACAAAAGCGGGTTGATTTGAAAAGAATCATGCGAGCTAGATTTGTTCCCTCTTATTACCAGCGTGATTTGTTGAATAAGCTTGAGCTTGCTTAGGTAGGACAGCAAGAGTGTAGAGGAATACTATCGGGAATTACAAATGGGTATGTTCTTGTTTGTGGTATAGAGGAGTCTCGAGGAGGCTGCTATGGCTAGATTTATGGGAGGGCTGAACCGTGAGATTTATGATATTCTTAGTTACAAGGAATATAATTCAATCACTTTCGCTTGTTTCATCTTGCTTGCCATCTTTGAAAGAGAAGTCAGGGACGACGCAAGTGGCCTAGCACGAGAACTAATGTTCCTGCAGGTCGTGCTAACACTTGGTCAACACGAGCTCCATCTACAACAACAAGACAACCGACTGCACCGTCCTCCAACAACAACAAGAACCGACCTCCATCTGCCGCGCCGAGTGCCAAGGCTTCGGAGGTAACGAAAACTGCACTAGAGCCCGCCAGGAGCTCTGCTTCGGTTGCTTCGACTGGGAGAACGAGGGATGTGCAATGTCATCAATGCAAAGGGTATGGTCACATGAGGAGTCAATGCCCGAGCAAGCGTGTGCTGATTGTGCGAGACAATGGTGAGTATTCTTCTGCTAGTGATTTGGATGATGAAACATATGCTATGCTTGCGGTGACAATGCAGGAGCGAAGATGATCATGACGGGAAGATCACATTGAGGCCAACCATGCTGACCATTATGAGAGCCTCATTGTGCAGCGTGCATTGAGTGTCCAGATTGAAAAGGCCGACCAAAATCGGTGGCACAACCTGTTCCAAACCAAGTGTGTCGTCAAGGAGCGATCATGTCGTGTGATCATTGATTTGAGGAAGTTGCAACAACCTTGCAAGCTTGGACATGGTGGAGAAGCTTTCTTTGGAGACAAGACCGCACCCCCCTACTATGTTCAATGGTTCAACAACATTGGTAAGGTTAAGGTTACACGCTTGGTGAGAGTCTGGTTTGCTATTGGTTCCTACCATGATTTTGTTGAATGTGATGTCGTACCTATGCAAGCATGTTCTATATTGTTAGGTAGACCATGGCAATATGATAAAAGTTACATGCATGATGGTAGAACCAACCAAGATTCTTTTGTGCATAAGGGAAGGAAGATTGTATTGCATCCTATGACCCTGATTCCATTCTTAAGGAGGACATTGCTAGAGCTAGTAAGCAAAAGATTGATGAAAATGCTAAAAAGAAAACTTCTAGTTACGCTTGTGATAACAAAAATGAGATTAAGTTGAAAGGTGCATGTTTTCATTTGCCAAATCTGATGTGAAGGAACTACTTATTGATGAATCTGTTTGCTATGCCTTAGTTTGCAAGGATGCATTGTTCTCACTTGAGAAGATACTTGCTTGTTTTGCCTCTGTTGTGACTAATCTTTTGCGGAGTATCTTGATGTTTTTCCCAACGACATTCCTCCGGTTTGCCACCAATTCGAGGAATTGAGCATCGATTGACCTCATTCTGGAGCATCTTTGCCCAATCGGCGCCATATAGGACTAATCCGGAAGAAACTAAGGAGATACAACGCCAAGTGCAAGAATTGCTTGACAAAGGGTATGCGTCGTGAATCTCTTAGTCCTTGTCTTGTTCCAGATTCTTTTAGTTCCTAAGAAGGATGGATCATGGCGCATGTGTGTGGATTGTAGAGCAATCAATAACATTACAATTAGACATCGTCATCCTATTCCTAGGTTAGATGATATGCTTGATGAATTAAGTGGCTCTACTGTGTTCTCTAAGGTTGATTTGCGTAGTGGTTACCACCAAATCCGCATGAAATTAGGAGATGAATGGAAAACAGCTTTCAAAACTAAGTTCGGTCTATATGAGTGGTTAGTGATGCCTTTTGGATTGACTAACGCACCTAGCACTTTCATGAGACTAATGAATGAAGTTTTGCGTGCTTTCATTGGTAAATTTGTGGTGGTATATTTTGATGATATCTTGGTCTATAGCAAATCATTAGATGAACATCTTGCTCATTTGCGTGCTGTTTTTAATGCTTTACGAGATGCACGTCTGTTTGGTAACCTTGAGAAGTGCACATTTTGCACCGATCGAGTTGCTTTTCTTGGCTATGTTGTTACTCCCAGGGAATTGAAGTTGATCAAGCCAAGGTTGAGGCAATTCAGAGTTGGCCGACTCTAAAAGCGGTCACACAAAAGCGGAGTTTCCTTGGCCTTGCAGGGTTCTATCGTAAACCGTGAAAGATTTCAAGACAATTGCCGCACCGCTGAATGAGTTGTGCAAGAAAGGCGTGGCTTTCCATTGGGGCAAGTCACATGAAGATGCCTTTGATTTGTTGAAAGAGAAGTTGACTCATGCACCTCTGCTCCAACTTCCAGACTTTGGTAAGACTTTGGAACTTGAGTGTGATGCTAGTGGTATTGGGATTGGGCGTCTTGATCCAAGAAGGTAAGCTGTTGCTTATTTCAAAGAGAAATTATCTGGGCCGCGTTTGAACTATTCAACTTATGATAAGGAATTATATGCACTAGTTCGAACATTAGAGACTTGGCAACATTATTTGTGGCCCAAAGAGTTTGTTATACACTCTGATCATGAATCTTTGAAGCACATTCGTAGCCAAAATAAGTTGAACCGTAGGCATGCCGCATGGGTAGAATTCATCGAGTCTTTTCCTTATGTTATCAAACACAAGAAGGGGAAGGATAATGTTATTGCTGATGCTTTATCGCGACGATATACCATGCTTTCACAATTAGACTCTAAAATCTTTGGTTTGGAAACGATTAAAGAGCGATATGCGCTTGATGCTGATTTTAAAGATGTTTTGCTAAATTGTAAGGAAGGAAGAGTCTGGAATAAATTCATTGTTAATGATGACTTTGTGTTTCGTTCTAACAAGCTATGCATTCCAGCTGGATCTGTTCGTTTGTTGTTGCTTCAGGAAGCACATGGAGGAGGACTGATGGGTCACTTTGGTGTGAAGAAAACAAAAGATGTGTTGGCCAACCATTTTTATTGGCCCAAGATGAGGCTCGATGTGGAGCGCTATGTCTCTCGTTGTTCTACTTGCAATAAAGCTAAGTCACGACTGAACCCACATGGTTTATATATACCTCTTCCTGTTCCTAGTGCTCCATGGGAGGATATTTCAATGGATTTTGTTTTAGGCCTACCTAGAACAAAGAGGGGAAGGGATAGCATATTTGTTGTCATGGATAGGTTTTCTAAGATGGCACATTTTATACCTTGTCATAAGAGCGATGATGCTACACACATTGCTTGATTTGTTTTTCAGGAGATAGTTAGCCTACATGGAGTGCCTTCCACAATTGTATCGAGACCGCGATCACGAAATTTTTGAGTCATTTTTGGCGGACGCTTTGGAAGAAACGGGTACCAAGCTCTTGTTTTCTACTACATGTCATCCTCAAACCGATGGCAGACGGATGTCGCCAACCTAACGTTGTCTACAATGTTGAGAGCTATTTTGAAGAAGAATTTGAAGATGTGGGAAGAGTGCCTACCTCATGTGGAGTTTGCCTACAACCGCTCATTGCATTCTACTACCAAAATGACTCCTTTCGGTGGTATATGGTTTCAATCCTCGTGCACCCATTGATATTTTACCTTTACCATGTTACGAAAGAGTAAATTTAGATCTTTGCTCAACGTGCTGAATTTGTGCTGAAATTGCATGAGACTACTAAAGATAATATTGAGCGATGAATACTAAATATAGAGTTCTTGTAATCGGGTAGAAAGGAATTAACTTTTGAACTTGGAGATCTTGTTTGGTTACACTTGAGAAAGGATAGGTTTCCTGATTTGCGAAAGTCTAAATTGATGCTTAGAGCTGATGGTCCTTTTAAAGTAATTGCTAAGATAAATGATAATGCATACAAGCTTGATTTGCTGCGCAGACTACAAATGTAAGCAATTCTTTCAATGTTGCTGATTTGAAGCCGTACATGGGTGACGAAGATGAGCTTGAGTCGAGGACGACTCCATTTCAAGAGGGGGAGGATGATGAGGACATCTCCACAACGGATACAACCACCCATACAACCACACTTCCCCAGAATGAACCTGTTCTACAAGGACCGCTCACTCGAGCTCGTGCACGCAAATTAAATTATCAGGGAGAAGAGCCACCAAGCGCAAAGAGAATCGAATCCAAGTCGGAGGCTTGAAGGAACTCCAAGTTAGATTCGGACTCGCAGACAGCATCAATTTCAAACATTCATAACTTTTGATCTGGAGTACTTCTGGAGGCCCACGAGTACAGGATTGAAAGAACTGCTCGTCCTCTTTCAAACGGATCCAAAATCACCTTAAAATTCCTTCCGAGTCAACGGGAAACTGCAAAACAATGGAGACTACTTTTCCTGTCCGAGTCAGTTTGGGCTGCGGGTCTTCTAATCCGAGTTGTATTACTTAGGCCCATGTTAAGGCCTGGTGCTGCATGCCTTGGACTATAAATAGCCAGCCGCCACCCTAATTAGGGTTTGGGTTTTGTTTGATTAAGGTTAGCCATTGCTACCGCTTGTACTTTCATGGCGTGTCGACTAGACCGCCCATCTACTTGTCATCAGAACCCCAATTTCGAGTGTTCTTGCTTCGGAACCAATCTACATTCATATTCGCAATTGAGTTGCTTGTTATCTCTTGTTCTTGCTGGTTCTTCGATTGCTTGCAGGAACAAAGACCTTCATGGTCAGGTTGGTCGCGCTTCCGCGAGATCAATAACCTTCAGGAGGGTAGTGTACCGGTCGCTAAGGCGCAACGTCGGTTCGTTGTAGTCGGGCCGCCAACTTCGTCCTCCACCAAATCGATGCTACCTACTCTCATCGAAAGATCGGGACGCCCAGTCAATATCAAGTGGTATCAGAGCGCGATGCAAAATTTTTGAGTCATATATAATTCCAGAGCACAGGACTAGGGTATTATCTCCATCGCGAGAGCCTGAACCTGTATACATCGGGTGTTCTTGTGTTACCATCGAGTTTGGGTCCAGCGCGTAGCCCCCTTTTCATTATTGTCGGTAACAAACGTCGACAGATAGTATCGGACAGAGGTACCCAATTTACCTCAAGATTCTGGGGTAAGTTGCATGAAGCTATGGGAACGCGATTGAACTTTAGTATAGCTTATCATCCGCAGACAGATGGACAGACAGAAAGAGTCAATCAGATATTAGAAGATATGTTGAGGGCTTGTGCGTTAGCTTATACAACATCTTGGGATAGATGTTTGCCATATGCAGAATTTAGTTACAACAATAGCTACCAGGCCAGTTTACAGATGTCACCTTTTGAAGCACTGTATGGTCGACCTTGTAGAACATCGTTGAATTGGAAGAGACCGGAGAGCGTTGTGTCTTCGGACCAGTCATACTCCAAGAGGCCGAAGAGCAAATAGCACTGATCAGGGAAAGGTTGAAAATCGAGCAGTGTCAAGGCAAAAGAGCTATGCGGACAATCGTCGCAGGGATTTAAGCTTTGAGCTTGAAGATTATGTGTATCTCAGGGTTACGCCTCTTAAGGGAGTCGAGAGATTTCACAAAAAGAGGAAACTTGCGCCAAGATATGTAGGACCGTTTAAGATCATAAGCCGCAGGGGAGAAGTCGCATACCAACTGGAGTTACCGCAGACATTAGCAGGAGTACACAACGTCTTTCATGTATCGCAACTCAAGAAGTGTCTCCGAGTTCCTGACGAGCAAACACCCCTGGAAGCGATTGAACTGCAGGAAGACTTGACCTACAAAGAGCACCCGGTAAAAATTCTGGACACAATGGATCGAAAAACAAGGAACAAGATAACCCGCTTTTGCAGAGTTCAGTGGAGCAATCACTCAGAAAGCGAGGCCACCTAGGAGCGCGAAGAAGATTTGTAAAAGGAATTCACAAATCTATTCTCTAATTAAGCTTCGAATCTCGGGGTCGAGATTCTATTAAGGGGGTAGGTTTGTAACTTCCCAAAATTTGGCCTAGTTTAAAATTTTGGAGTTATTTGAATTTTTATGAATTTTTGGGATTTATTTGGATTTAATTGAGTTTAATTTGAATTTATCTTTCTCTGGAATAATTAAATATAGAAAATAATTTATCAAAAATAAATAAAAATATTTTATTTAAGTTCTAAATGCCATGAAATATTTTCTAGGACTTTTCTGGAATTGTTTGGGTATTTTTAGTGCACTAAATAATTACTTTAATTTTCTAGAATTATTTTAATTAATAAAACCCGGGTAATTCTTGCTATAGTCTTTGGTAGAGCCCAACACCATGCTTGCACTGCTCGCCCAATGGAGGAACCCTAGCGTCGCTCGCCTGGAACCGTCGGATCGCGCTGGTTCGGGCGGACCGGATTGCGCCACGTCGCTCAGGAGGCGAACCGTCGCTCGCCCTGGGCCGTTAGATCGCAATCGGATGGCTGTGCCGAAGCCGCATCACCTGAGCTCTGGTGCCGTCGGATCATAGCTGATTGGATAGCCCGGATAGCACCGCGTTGCGCGGAAGTTGTACCATCGCACCGCCGTCGCCATTACAAGGTGATTAGCAGTCGTGGATTTGGTGGTCGATTTGCGTGCATATCGAAGCATCTCCGTGCGCGTGAAATACCCCCGTAGAAAGAGCTCTTTGTTCTGCACCTTTTGTCCTCTCGTTCGTACACTGTCGTGCCCCGTAGCCACGCCAGTAGCTCGCTGGAGTTAGCCTCGCCACCCTTTCGATTTTCCTTGCTTTTCCACCGCCGTCCGTCGCTCACCGCCGCACCCGAGACCCATCCCGAGTTCGCCGGGTTAGGCTACGCCGTTTGGACTGCTTCTTCTCACCGGAGACGCCCGGAGATGCCCTCGGCTACTTCATCTTCCCTAACTCCAGTAGCAAGCGCCGCCGCCTCGTCTTCGAAACCCCCCGAGCATCCCCGACCGTCAGATCCTCATCGCTTGGTCCAGGTAACGCCACGTAGCCGTATAGGATGTGCTTGAAAATGGCCGTTAGATCGTCATCGTGCCATTCCGATGAAGTCCACGTAGCCGTTTTAGATACGTTTGACTAGATCAATGCCCGTGCGTTGCTACGAAAAATAAAATTGGTAACAAAACATAAGGATCAAGCAATAAAAGAAAATTGTGCTACAAGATCAAACAACTATTTCTCTCAATTACAAAAGTTTTTATGGATTTTTCTTCGGTACGAATTAAAACCAAATATATTATACGTAGCAATATATATTACCAATCTCAAAAATCAATCAATCATTTTTATCCCTTTTTGCAATTTATATTACCAGATCGCGTTCCTCTTCCTCTTGCCATGCCTGCAGCGCACGCTGTGAAGTCCGCCTTTCTCACCGCCCACTTCGTCGCGCATGCCATGGCCGTATGGTCAGTCGCCTCGAAGAAAGAGACCACCGCCGCCACCCAGCCTTTGCACCTTCGCGTCTTCTGGATCGCCACTGCCCTCGGTGCCATGCTCTTCTCCGCTTCGGCGGTGGTCCGCTGCGCCGACGGTTCGCTACTCTTCCCAGATGACCCTCTCGCCTTTGCCAGCCTACTCGTCTCCATGTCTCTGGCGTACCTTGCCATCACTGGCTTCACCAGCCATGATGCTGGAGCCTATGAAGGTGAACCAGAAAACACCAGCGCCGAGACGCCCTCCACGCCATGCGTCGCCGCGTCGTTCCTCTCTCTCGCGACGTTCAGCTGAATCAACCCATTTATCTCCAAGGGGTATGCCAATGACCCTCTCACCGTCGACGACATCCCACCGATGTCACCGGGCAACCATGCCGAAACGTTGTACGCTTTGTTCACGTCCAACTGGCCCGCGCTGGGGTCACGGCACCTGTGGGTGTCGCGCTCTGGCTGTCCTTCTTGCCGCAGTTACTACTGACCATGGTGCTCGGCCTCCTACACCTCACGGCCATGTACGTCGGTCCGTCACTTATTAATCAGTTCGTCGAGTTCATTCGTCGCGGCTGCACGACATGGGAGATCTAGAATGAATTCCCTTGATTGATTCCATGAAAACTGTACTGCATATATAGAGTACAAAAGAAATGATTGGCCGGCTATTAATTGCCAGCAATAATCAGGGATTTTGCTATAATAATCGGCCATATTTAGAGAGATATGGCTGGCTGTAAATCAGGAAAGAATAATTAGCTATAATGACCTGCCATTATTGGGGATATGACCGGGAAGAGAGGCTAGGAAGAACGACGGACCGCTGCCACCAACTGCAAATTTATATTAGTAGAGATAATGGCCGTTGGATCCCGATCCAAGGGCTCGATTTTAGGCCATAGATTAAGCTGAGCTTGGCCGTTAGATCTTATTTCAACGGGCAGATCCATACCACGTGTCCGCACAAGTACCGAAGGGCCGCCGCACTTAATCCGAGTCACCGGATTTTGAATGCGCGGGTAGGATTTCGCCGTACCAATAGCCAGTAGGAGCGCGCCACGTAGCCCTAGGGTTCTGAAGCGGCATCGCCTATGGGCCGTTGGATCCAACGAGTGGCTCGGATGGTGCCGCGTGGCGATGGTTGACCATGCTTGGACCGGCCGTTGGATTTGAATCCAACGGGCGGGAACGCGTGTGCCGCGTGGACCAATGGATGCATGCCATGTGTCACCAGCTGAGCCGAGCCGTGCACTGTTCCGTTGGGCCCACCTGTCAGTGGGGAAGTCGTAAGGGCTGACGTCATCATGACGTCATTTGAGGGGCCCACGGGTCAGTGACACTATTCGGTTAACCGGGTCCACCATGAACCCGACCCGAGTCGTGAGCCTGGTCCATGGACTAGAGGCGACGTGGCTAGCTCCGGTGTTGACATGTGTCGGACGGAGGAATTAACCGGAATTTCCAGAAGGAAAATAAATAGTTTAATTCGGGTATTTCTTTTATTCTGATTATCCAAACTTGTAATCGCTATAACTTTTGCGTCTTAGCTCCGATTTGGGTGATTCCAGTTCCTAAAAATTTGTAAAAATGTGAACTATTTATTGGTATATTTTATTTTATTTTTAGAGTTGATCTTGCTATCTGGTTGTGTATTTATTGTATGTTTGTTTGATGCGATTAGACTCCGAGTTGCCGGAAGTTGTCGGGGAGGATTTCGGAGAACCGTTGCAAGTTCCAGATCAGGATCAGCTACTTTTTGAAGGCAAGTCATGCTTTGACCATTTTGCTCCTAGATTTTTAAAATATATATGTCAATTTAAACTATGCATGCTATATTAATTAGAAAAATGACATTGATTAATTTGGGTAAAGTAGATAGTACACCTATCTTGATTATGCCACCTTGTTATATTACTTGTATGCCCTAAAATTTTTGTCACCCTAAGATATTAAATTGAGTTGGTTGCTATTATGATGCCAACACGGGAGGCTAGACCATGAGTAGATGGTTAGTTGCTTGAATGCGCTGAATGACCTTTAAATTGCAAAAGAATATTGACTAAGCAAGTATGGAATATATTTTGGAATAATGCGATGATGTCATGAGATGGATTTGGAGGGTAGTAACCTGTGTGGTTCTACATATACAATGAAATGGGCATTGGCATGTGTTGCATAAATGCAAACCGAGGTGTAAAATGATTTGGACCGGGGCAAGTGGCAAGATGACTTCGTGCCAGGTGGGCCTGTGTGGCAACGGGATGAATTGAGTAATGCGAAGGCTACGTGCCGGGATCTATGAGAAGGATGTCTTGCCCTGGACAGTTAAGGACTTCACCTTGCGAGCCTTTGTAAGATCGACAATGAGCCTAGAGGGGGGGTGAATAGGCTTTTCTAAATTTTCTATCACTAAAAATCATGTTTAATGATTTCTAAGAACTAGTGACAATTTTGACAATTTTAATACTTAGCAATACTAGTGATCACCAAATAATAACAACTACTCAACTATGTCAATGGCTAAGCAAGTAGCATGAAGATAACCAATTTGCTAGAATTGAACAAAAGTAAAACAAAGCAAACCACAAGTAATGAACACGTGAATTTTATCCCGTGGCCTTGGAGACTTGCCGGTCTCCCC
The DNA here is from genome assembly GCA_036346375.1 of Guadua angustifolia. Lineage (NCBI taxonomy): Eukaryota > Viridiplantae > Streptophyta > Magnoliopsida > Poales > Poaceae > Guadua > Guadua angustifolia. Next base: position 42,080,708 of record CM070510.1, read on the forward strand.
TACTCCACGTTGAGGTGACTTGAATTTCTTCAAGCCGGCTCCTCTCGCTTGAGCCTTCCCCGATCACTTGTGGTAGCTCTTCCCCGCTCCGGGTAGGTGAGCTCCTTGCCTTCACAACCTTTCGGGCCTTCACACAAACTTCTTTGTGAAGAGCACCGGAACCTCACGCCTTCAAGTCGTCTAGGAGGCAGCAACCTCCAAGAGTAACAAACTTGATGTAGGCTTGAAACTCAAGAGTGCAATCAATATGGCTCACTAATACAATGCACTCAATTTTCTCACCAAGAACTCAAGAATCAAGAATTGAATGCACTAGAGTGTGGAGAGAGATGCAAGGGCTTAAGGAGTATTCAATAGAGTCACCAACCAGCCCCATGCACAGGTGAGGGGGTATTTATAACCCCTCCTCACCCCAACTAGCCGTTATTTGCTTTTTACCCTGAAATCACGCCAAGGCCAGTACTACCGCCCTCTAAAGGCCGGTAGTATCGCACCTGTGTCCCAACGGCTATACGGCGCATTAAATGCTCTGACACGTAGCCATTACTGTGCGAAAATTACATGGCCGGTACTACCGCAGGGGAGGTGCGGTAGTACCGCACTTGCCGACTGGAAAAGAGAACGCTACTGGAATAAAGCTACCGCCATTATTGGTGCGGTAGTACCGCGAATGCGGTACTACCGCTCAGACCCCGCGGTAGTGCCGGCCAAGGAAGATCAGATGGAGAAGCTTACTATTATAAAGCTATCATTATTAAAGGCCGGTAGTACCGCAAGACTTATATACTACCGCTTCGACATATCTTGATGAGTGCCGACCTCAACAGATTTTTCGAAATGAATATCTCTCAAATGCACAAATGTACCACTAGACTTTTTAGCCATATTGATGCACTTTTAAATCTCAAGACCCAAACCAAGTCCCTCTTAATAGTACTGCGACTATCCTAACAACCCGATCTTTACTTCTAACTCCCAAGATCGGTAAAATATCTAGAAAAAATATCTCTAAAGTTTTATACCTTCGTTTCTTTTGCTTCCTTGATGCGTACTCCACTTTTTGCATTTGTGACACTCTGATTTTCCTGTTTTCAACTTACTCATGCAAGCAACGTTAGTCTTTTATCCTTAATTGTCATTAATTACCAAAACCTTAAATACATGGGGCCTAGATGCTTTCAATCTCCCCCTTTTTGGTAATTGATGACAATCCTTATGAAACAAATTGATGTAAATTGAGATTTTGGGTGAGTGACCAAAAGATTAGTTACTCACACCGCGGAATTCTTATTTAGCAATATTTTGTCTTTTAGAGGATAAAGATATTCAAATCAAAATATTGCTAAATGAGAACATAACTCCCCCTACAAATGTGCTATGGATGAACAATAATATTATGCACATTTGTATATGAGTTTCTTTAAATGAGTGACTTAGAAATGATATTATGAGAAGAATAAGCATGACATTATAAAGCAAAACTCATAAGAGAGAATAACTTATATAACCATAAAACGAGTTCACAACATCATTCAAATCCAACAAGAGCAAACAATATAAAACATAAACCACGCAAGTCAATATCATTACAAGTTCATTTCAAGACTGCAATATATAGAATATGCTAAGAGACTTAGAGATTATGCTAAGCTTCAGAGGACTTTAACTTCAATCTTCAATTTTTCATTTCCATCTTCTCCCCCTTTGTCATCAAGGACCAAAAGGGGATCGCCAAAGTGCCATCTAAGCCGCGCCGTCTTTAGGAGAGCCTGGAGCTGAGCTGGACGGCTGAGTAGGATGAGAAGGAAGGGAAGCACCGCTATCATTCGGACGACGACGATGGTATGACTGATGGTATGATCTATAGTGATCAAAAGAAGCGCTTAGAGCATCCACTCACTCCTGGACCTCCTCAACCATTTGACGATTATTATACTGGAGCTCAAGAACAAGTGCAAACTGGCCCATCATATTTGACTCTTGACGCGCAAACCCGGCCATCATATCAGACCGAAGGGTTTCAAGACTAGCAAGATAGGCATCAGGTACTGAGGTAGCTTGAGCGGCTTGAGCTTGAGCTTGGGCTTGGGCTTGGGCGGCTTGCTCCGCTTGAGCTTTTGCTTGAGCGGCTTGCTCAGCGATGTGATGCAATACTTGAGGTGGAGCAACTCGAGGCTTATATGGCTTGTGAGGAGTAGGAGTGGCACCATTATACTCTGCAACTCTCCGGATTAGTGCTATGATATATGGAGCAAAGTAAATGGTCTTCCCCCTATCTTTAGCAGACTGAGCCATCTCCCTCAAGATGAAGTCTACCACATCAAATGTTTCCCTCACCATGATCTTTGCAATGACATTCCAAGCATGGCCTCTCACAGCATCGAAGTTGCCACTTTTTGGATGAATAGTGACTCTAATGATTTTATTTACCATGCTTGGTTGGAGTTGCAAGCCAGCTGATTGTCCAATTTTGAAGGGGTGAGTTTGATCATAGAACTCAGTAGCTTGATCCAAGGTCAAAGGAGGCTCATCATGAATTTTGGGATACCGACTATGAAAGATTCCCAAAGCATGCTCAAAGTCATCCTTGGAAGCAGTGAACTTGTGAGACTCGGTCATCCAGGTGATTTGCTCAAAAGAGTCAGAAACATGAAGCGTAGCATAGAACTGTTTGATGATCTTCTCATGATAGTCAGTTCTTGTACCAAGAAAGTTGTACAGGCCAGCTCCTCCAAACAGCTTAGGAATTCCAACAAATTCAGGCTGTTCTCTGATGTGTTTCCAACTGACCCATCGTTGATTAGCAAAGTCCTTTTCCAAATATATTTGATCATATACATTCTGCTGGAAAAGGGAATGGAATTTTGGGTTGGTTGCAGAGCAAGGCTGAAGATAGTGGTTCTGAGCTCGAATGGCATAATAGTCATCTCCTTTGTGTTGGGAAGGATCATTGCGATGTCTTCCAACCTGAGGTACCACTTCTTCCTCCTCATCAGAACTTTCCTCATTCTCACTTTCTGTCTCATCTTCACTCCCAGTGATTTGAGGTGCAGCCTTGGGAACCTTTCTTTTCTTAGGCTGGGAAGGCTCAACTGGTCCTTTTCCTTTAGCCCTTGTGGTTCGCATGGCGATGGTGTAGGAGTTGTCGCTGTCTCCACTGTCCGTGTCCGAAGTGGGAATGCCACAACCCTTAGTCGTCTTCCTCGTACCTCTACCTCCACCAGACGGACCGACCCCAGCTGTCTTTGTGCGAGGCATGATCTAGAAGAAATTTAAGGAGTTGAGGACTTGAGCATTTAAACAGGTAGGATTTGACACGAGAAGGAAGTAAATATGTAAAAGTTGTAATGAAACAATCCCTCAAAACGGCTCAGAAGCGCATGCTGCAACAGTATGGCCGGCACTACCGCCACTAGAGGTCGGTAGTACCGCAAAGTCGGTACTACCGCTCCTGGTAGCCGGTAGTGCCGCCCGAGCGCGACCAAGGCACGGTTGAGCAGGTTTGAGACAATGTAGCGGCACAAATTCTCCTAAAAAAGGATTAGGGATTAAGGATAGACAAAAGACATCTATTTTACACCTAATCCACAGAGATTTGGCCACATTATAATTTTACAAATTTCACCATCTATCTCCAAACCCTAAAATGCTCAAAAGAGAGGATGAACAAGAAATGATAAAGGAAATTGTTACCTCTTGAAGGAGAGGACCACAAGGATCAATTTTAATGGTAGAAACCCCAACAAACACCGAGATTTGAGAGAGATTTGGATTAGGGTTTGAGAGGAAGAGAGAGGAAGCCGCACGGGAAGGAGGAGAGAAGGCAGTTTCGGTGAGGAGAAGTGAATGAGAGAGAGAAGGAAGGAGAAACGGCCGGATTTAAGATGGCCCCACCACTTCACGACCCGAGCGGTACTACCGCTCCTGACCCGATAGTATCAAGAAAGTCGGTACTACTGCAAGGCGATCAGAGTCTTAGGAATAGGATGAAAGCTAGGAAACCTTAGGAGATATGGTTGCGAAATTGCTCATATATAGTCAAAAAGCTTATGAGTATTTTTAGAACATTTTCAACCAAGAAGACAAGCAAGAAACACAAGCTTTGAACAAGAGAGAATAAAGAATCATAATTTACTTGTTCGAGACGAAATACCTCATAAGAAACTAGAGATGTGGGCAATCTAGTTCTATGGGCAAGACTCAAAATGTGCCTTTAGTAGATCAATATAGATCAAGATTTTAAATTTACCAAACCTTTTATGAGGAAAAAGTTTTTGTTTTGATTATCAACATAAGGTGAATATACTATGATAAAATTTTCAAAAGATGAGATTTATATCACAATAGATTGTAAGTGAAGATTTTAAGAAACTTTGCACTTTGTAAAGCTAAAATAGATAATTTCCAAATAATTTTGACCTATAAAAGTCTAGATTCATCTTTTGAAGATAAGTAGCACAAATTTGATTTTTCACTCTTGGGGAATGTGATCTATACATGAAGAGTATATTACTCCCCCTTATTGTGAGATACATCTAAAAGACCAAAGAAAAATCAAGTAAAGCCCAATAAACAACCAAAAAGAGAACAACATTTAGGCCACATTTGAGATATCTATGACATTTAATTCATTCCTCAATTTGCAAAATCTAGCCTCATCTAAAGGTTTAGTGAGTATATCCGCTAATTGATTTTCAGTTCTAATGTGACTAATTTCAATATCTCATTTACTCACATGATCTCGCAAGAAATGATGGCGGATATCTATATGTTTTGTTCTTGAGTGTTGAACCGGATTATTTGCTATTTTAACTGTGCTTTCATTATCACACAAGAGAGGCACCTTTTTGAAATTTATTCCATAATCCATTAAAGTTTGCCTCATCCATAATAATTGAGCGCAACAACTACCGGCGGATATATATTCGGCTTAGGCGGTGGATAAAGCTACGGAATTTTGTTTCTTGGAGAACCATGAAACTAGGGATCTTCCTAGCAATTGGCAACTCCCGGAGGTGCTTTTCCTATCCACTTTGCATCCCGCATAATCAGAATCCGAATATCCAATTAATTCAAACTTAGCACCTTTAGGATACCATAATCCTATATTTGAGGAATGTTTCAAATATCTTAGAATTCTCTTTACGGCAACTAAATGACATTCTTTGGGAGAAGCTTGAAAACGGGCACACATGCAAACACTAAACATTATGTCGGGCCTAGATGCGGTAAGGTAAAGTAAACTACCAATCATTGATCGATAAAGTTTTAAGTCTACCGGTTTACCTCCCTCATTAAGATCGAGATGCCCGTTCAATGCCATTGGAGTCTTGATTGGCTTTGCGTCCTCCATGCCAAATCTTTTAAGAAGATCCTTGATATATTTGGTTTGGCTCACAAATGTTCCATTCTTGAGTTGCTTGATTTGGAGTCCAAGAAAGAAGCTCAACTCTCCGATCATGGATATTTCAAACTCTCTAGACATCATATCACCAAATTCCTTGCAAAAATCTTCATTAGTAGAACCAAAAATAATATCATCTACATAAATTTGGCATACGAAGAAATCTTCATCAATTATTTTTGTAAAGAGTGTGGTATCAACCTTCCCAATTTTGAATCCTTTTGAGATTAGAAAATCTCTAAGTCGCTCATACCATGCTCTAGGAGCTTGTTTTAGTCCATATAGCGCCTTAGAGAGTTTATAAACAAGATTTGGATATTTGAAATTTTCAAAGCCGGGAGGTTGCTCTACAAATATCAACTCAGATATTTGTCCATTTAAGAACGCACACTTTACATCCATTTGAAATAATTTAATATCAAAACATGAAGCAAATGCAAGCAAAATTCTAATAGCCTCTAATCTAGCTACGGGTGCAAATGTTTCACCAAAATCTAATCCTTCAACTTGAGTGAAACCTTGCGCCACTAGTCTAGCTTTATTTCTAACAACTATACCATTTTCATCTTGTTTATTTCGAAAGACCCATTTTGTGCTAATTAGATTATGTTCGTTAGGTCTTTCAACTAAAGTCCAAACATCATTACGGGCAAAGTTATTTAATTCATCGTGCATGGCATTTACCCAATACGGATCATCTAATGCTTCATCTACATGAGTGGGTTCAAATGATGACACGAAAGAATAATGCTCGCAAAAGGAAGCGACACGAGATCGAGTTTGAACACCCTTACTCACGTCACCCAATATTTGGTCTATTGGGTGATCCTTGGAGAGACCGTGATGAATTCGTTGGGGTAGAGGTTGAACTTGTAGATCATTGTTCTTGTCATCTTCATCGATGATTTGAATTTGACTTGGAGTTGCGGAAGTTGAAGGCTCGGCTTGAGTGGATGAGGGTTGATTCTCAATGTCAACCTCCGGCTTCACATCTCCTAACGTCATATTCTTCATTGCTCCTCTTAGCCCTTCTTCACCTACATCATCTAAGTTTTCTTGCTCTTCTTGAGAGCCGTTAGTTTCATCAAATTCAACATCACATGTTTCCTCAACAAAACCTTTATTTTTATTAAAAACTCGATAGGCTTTACTATTTGAGGAATAACCAAGCAAGAAACCTTCATCGCAATGATTTTGAAATTTTGAAAGCCGAACACCCTTTTTCAAAATATAACATTTGCAACCAAAAACTCGAAAATAAGAGATGTTCGGCCTCCTTCCAACAAGAAGCTCATAAGAGGTCTTTTTCAAAAATCGATGCAAATAAAATCTATTTGTTGCATGACAAGTGGTATTAATAGCTTCCGCCCAAAAACTATCGGAAGTGCCATATTCATCAAGCATAGTTCTTGCCATTTCAATTAATGTCCGATTTTTCCGTTCTACAACTCCATTTTGTTCTGGAGTGTAGGTTGCGGAAGGTTCGTGCTTTATTCCAAGTTCATCACAATAATCTTCAATTCTTATATTTTTGAACTCGGAACCATTGTCACTACGAATTTTCTTTAATTTAAAATCAAATTCATTTTGAGCCCTTTTTGCAAACTTTTTGAAAATTTCGGAGGCTTCGGATTTATCATCCAAAAAGAAAACCCAAGTATATCTAGAATAATCGTCAACGATGACTAAACAGTAAGAATTACCCCCAATGCTCTTATAGGTTGTCGGGCCAAACAAATCCATATGTAAGAGCTCTAATGGTCTAGATGTGGACATGATGCTCTTTGAAGGATGAGAGCTAGCCACTTGCTGGCTTGACAAGCGCTACAAAGTCTATTTTTCTCAAACTTCACATCCTTCAAGCCCACAACTAAATCCTTTTTAAAAAGCTTTTTAAGTTGAATCATCCCAACATGAGTTAGTCTTCTATGCCACAACCATCCTGAAGAGGTTTTTGCCATTAAGCATGTTTGAAGACAAGAGTCATTCGAGGTGAAGTCAACTAAATATAAATTTCCAAATCGAAATCCTTTAAACACTAGCGAATTATCATTTTCTTCAGAAATAACAACACCATTTTTAGAGAAAGTACAAACAAGATCAAGGTCACAAATTTGAGCAACGGATAGCAAGTTAAAATTTAAAGTTTCAACTAGAGATACATTAGAAATGGAAAGATCATTTGATATGGCAATTTTACCTAAGCCCAATACCTTTCCTTTGCTATTATCACCAAATGTGATCTTGTCATATTGTCCACTTCCCGAATCAAATGTGGTGAACATTTTCCGGTCGCCGGTCATATGTTGAGTACACCCACTATCAAGCACCCAATGACGTCCATCGGTCTTGTAGTTCACCTACAAAAGAAAATCAAACCTTTTAGGTACCCAAATTTGTTTGGGTCCTTGGAGGTTAGTGACCAAGGTTTTGGGAACCCAAACGGCTTTCTTTCTTTGGCCAATTATCGGGGTCCCAATAAATTTAGCAAAAACTTTACCATTTCTATCTCTTTTAAGTACATAGCAAGAGTCATGAATATTTTCTTTTGAAGCTTTACTTAATGAACAATTAATCGCTAAATGTCCTACATCGTGACACTTATAACAAAATTTTCCATTTGATTTCACAAAGCGCGGAGCCTTGTTACTTATTTTTCTTGTTCTTTTTAGGGACATATCCTAAACCTTCTTTATTATAAGAACATCTTTGACTACTTAAGATTTTATTTAAAGTATATTTACCCTTAAAGCATCTATCTAGACTTTGACTTAGTTTGTTTACTTGCTTCTTAAGTTCATTATTCTCAACAATTAAATGTTCATTACATGAGTTTTCACTAGAGCATGATAAATCAACTAAGTCATCACATGAGGTAGCTATGTTTGATTTTGCCACATAATTTAAGTCAATTTCTAGACTAGGCAAATCATTGACAATATTGCATTCGATACCAATATCATTTGTGGATTTTGAAATATTCTTGGCAAGGAGAATTTCATGAGCTTCCTTTAGCTCCCCATAAGAATTTTTGAGAGAAAGAAATTCTTTTCTCAAAACCTTAAATTTCGATTTCTCTTTGCCAAGGTATTCATTTAAATCCTCAAGCATCTCCATTAATTCGTCATATGAGGGTTCATCATCTTCATTAGAATTTACCTTAATTTCTCCTCTAGCCATAAGGCATAAAGGAGTGATGAATGGTGATGAAGCCTCCTTGATGGCGACACCGGTAAGACCCTTCTTGTTTGAAGGAGTCTCTTCTTCGGATGAGTCGGAGTCCGAGTACTCTTCTTCGGAATCCCACTGTCCAATATGAGCTTCACCCTTGCCATCCTTTTGGAATTTCTTGAAGAGCTTCTTCTTGCCTTGAAAGAATTTCTTCTTCTTGGGTGATTTGTCTTTGTCATCCCTTTTCTTGGGACAATGCGAGGCGATGTGCCCCTTCTCATCACATTCATAGCACCGAATATTTGCATACCAATTGGTGCTAGAATTTTGCCCTTTCTTGAATCTTTGCGGACCGCTAGAGCTCGATCGCCTTCTCATGAATCTCTTCATCCTTCTCACGAGGAGTGCCATCTTCTCCTCGGTGTCTTCATCTTCGGAGCCCTCATCACTTGACTCCGCCTTTGCCTTGAAGGCGATGTTTTTCTTCTTCGATGAGCTTTGTTCTAACAATTCCTCCTTGTCTTTCTTATATAGCTCATTTGTGATAAGATTTCCAAGGAGTCCGGTTGGCATCATCCTTGGTAACTCCGATGAGTTTAGGAACAACGTCACCAAAGTCTCGTACTTCTCGGGAAGAGCCCTAAGCATTTTCCTGACAACATCAACATCACTCAAGGTCGTACCAAGACCCTTGAGTTCGTTAACAATATTGTTTAATATAGAATACATTTCATTTATATTCTCATGAGGTAACATAATGAAGCTTTCATATTTTACTCTAAGCATGTGTAATTTTGCTTCCTTAACAGTGGAGGTTCCTTCGTGAATTTTCGACAATGTATTCCAAATTTCATGCGCGGTTTCTAAATTACTTATACGATTAAAATCATCCGCATTTAAGGCACCAAAAATAGCATTCATTGCTTGAGCATTAAGATGAACAAATCTTTCATTACATTCGTGAGCTTGAAGCGGGATCACTAGTCACAACATAACCTTCATTAACAATTCTCCATATGTTGGGACTCATAGCTTTGAGGTAAACTGTCATGCGTATTTTCCAATACGCGTAATTTGTACCATCAAAGAAAGGAGCTTTTCCAATTGAAATCCCCTCGTTGGCCATCCTTGCTCTCTAGGCGGTGAAGCCAAAATAAAGAGAGACCAAGCTCTGATACCACTTGTAAGATCGAGAATGAGCCTAGAGGGGGGTGAATAGGCTTTTCTAAATTTTCTATCACTAAAAATCAAGTTTAATGATTTCTAAGAACTAGTGACAATTTTGACAATTTTAATACTTAGCAATACTAGTGATCACCAAATAATAACAACTACTCAACTATGTCAATGGCTAAGCAAGTAGCATGAAGATAACCAATTTGCTAGAATTGCACAAAAGTAAAACAAAGCAAACCACAAGTAATGAACACGTGAATTTTATCCCGTGGTCTCGGAGACTTGCCGGTCTCCCCTACTCCACGTTGAGGTGACTTGAATTTCTTCAAGCCGGCTCCTCTCGCTTGAGCCTTCCCCGATCACTCGTGGTAGCTCTTCCCCGCTCCGGGTAGGCGAGCTCCTTGCCTTCACAACCTTCCGGGCCTTCACACAAACTTCTTTGTGAAGATCACCGGAACCTCACGCCTCCAAGCCGTCTAGGAGGCGGCAACCTCCAAGAGTTACAAACTTGATGTAGGCTTGAAACTCAAGAGTGCAATCAATATGGCTCACTAATGCAATGCACTCAATTTTCTCTCCAAGAACTCAAGAATCAAGAATTGAATGCACTAGAGTGTGGAGAGAGATGCAAGGGCTTAAGGAGTATTCAATTGAGTCACCAACCAGCCCCTTGCATAGGTGAGGGGGTATTTATAACCCCTCCTCACTCCAACTAGCCGTTATTTGCTTTTTACCCTGAAATCGCGCCAAGGCCGGTACTACCGCCCTCTAAGGGCCGGTAGTACCGCACCTGTGTCCCAACGGCTATACGGCGTGCTCTGACACGTAGCCATTACTGTGCGAAAATTACATGGCCGGTACTACCGCAGAGGAGGTGCGGTAGTACCGCACTTGCCGATTGGAAAAGATAACGCTACTGGAATAAAGCTACCGCCATTATTGGTGCGGTAGTACCGCGAATGTGGTACTACCGCTCAGACCCCGCGGTAGTGCCGGCCAAGGAAGATCAGACGGAGAAGCTTACTGTTATAAAGCTACCGCCATTAAAGGCCCGGTAGTACCACACTTGCGGTACTACCACTCGACACATGCGGTAGTGCCGGCCTCAACAGGATTTTTCAGAAATGAATATCTCTCAAATGCACAAATGTACCACTAGACTTTTTGAGCCATATTGATGCACTTTTAAATCTCAAGACCCAAACCAAGTCCCTCTTAATAGTACGGCGACTATCCTAACAACCCGATCTTTACTTCTAACTCCCAAGATCGGTAAAATATCTAGAAAAAATATCTCTAAAGTTTTATACCTTCGTTTCTTTTGCTTCCTTGATGCGTACTCCACTTTTTGCATTTGTGACACTCCGATTTTCCTGTTTTCAACTTACTCATGCAAACAACGTTAGTCTTTTATCCTTAATTGTCATTAATTACCAAAACCTTAAATACATGGGGCCTAGTTGATTTTAGCCTTTGAACTTTGTCTTTCGTGCAACCACAAGTCTGGAATGGGACAGGCCTAGTTTAGTAGGGTTCTAATATCTTTCCTTTGACACCTCGGGGCGGCAGTTACACAAGGGTGTGACTGTGTGGGGGAGCGTACCTGTGCTACGGCTTGGTACCCATCCAACAGTATCCGCTTGTTCTAAACTTCAGCTCTATGTGAGGGAAGTGTTAGGAAGGCCATACTAGGGAGGTTCATAGGTTTGGATGTTAGTTTCTGAAAGACTTTGTTACAATCAATCACCTATGTGGTGAGCGACTGTATCTTGTGGGTAAAGTGTACAACCTCTGCAGAGTGTGTGTTAAATCTATTCGAATAGCCACGTCCGCGGTATTGGACAATACTTAGGGATTGCAGTCAAGGATTAGATTTTCAAAATAAAATGTAGAATGGGTGGCTGTGTGCCAAAGGCAGGTGAATTGAACATAGGGCTGTATGCCAAACTTTTGGAAAAGAATTAAGAAATTAAATATTATAGTAATGGTTTTACCGCTTTTAATCTAATTAAGATTATCTGTTAAAAGAAATACTGCTTCATGCAAAATAACCATTTAAACCTTTCCTTTGGAATAAACCATGCATGTAGTAATATAACTACATTTGCGCATGACTTGTTGAGTATGTTGTATACTCACCCTTGCTTCAACAAAACCTCAGAAGAAGAAGCTACACTAGCTTGGGAGGAAGAATTCAACGAAGGTCCGGAGAATTAGGGTTGAGCCTTGTCAGTTGCATGTGGCAATGCGAGGGGTTCATTGACTTACTTTTGCTTCCGCTATTGAACTTATTGTACTTTTGTTAATTATAGCCCTGCATGGCGAATTATTGTAAGGTGACCCTAAGGTCGTGTAACTCGTTTATATTCATGTTTGAAGTACTTTTTTATTATTTACGCTGTGTATGATTGTGGTACTTCAACCTGTTTATCCTGTGTGCACTAGCGTGATCCTGGACTAGTGCAGAATACACAGAGAGTCCGGATTTGCAGATTCAGGTCCCGACAAATATAGACCGTGATTGTACACTTACAATGTCCAGTATCTCATGAGTAATGTGTTAGGGTGTTGAGGTTGTAGAGATTGAACATATCATTGAAGCCGACACGAAGAAGCCATCTAAAAATTGGTGCAAGAAATAGTCCTCCTTGAATCTGACTGAGATACTTGATACCTGTTGTGTCACTGGCTTGTTGGCTTTTTCTATGCACCAATCTTACAATCTAATGTAGGCTAATTTAAGCACCTCCTAGCACTCTTTCAATACGAACGGCTATCCCAGCTTGAATTGCCATGCCAATGAGGCAAGCAGAAAGTCATGGGCTGATGTGGTCCCCTTCAATTTGCCCTTGTCACTTCCACACCATCTAGCAAATGTCATCTTCACGTGAGACGACTGGGCCTGAGCTACAGTAACGGCCTATGCCTGACAGGACACAGTAGCTGATTTGGTGGGCTCCTTCAGTGTAGCACATGGCTCTGGTTGTTCTTGTAGCTTCAATGATGCACGGCGATCATCGAAGGAGATATCCTTCTTGGGCCACTAAATGAATGTGCTAATGGCATCCCCTAGTGTGACGTTCTCATTGTTTGGGGGCATCTCTAGTGTGACAGCCATGCAAATTTCATGTACACCATTGACCTAGACCTTTGCGTAGCTTGGATCTACTTTGTGACTATGCACCACTGACCCTAGACTGAATGGATACACATGCCCCCAAGCAGTCTGTAGGGGAATAGAACCATTGAAAAGCCTCACTTAGAAATTGCATAGCGTGGCCACCTACGAAAGTGTACACAATTTGCTAACACGTCAAACAGGTCTTTTTGAGGATTATTGTAGACATCTATATTACCCGGGTGTTGTCGGGTGGAAATTTGGCCTCATCCATGTCCGTCTCAGGAGCAGACATGCAATTACTCCGATGGTTCATTGGGCTGAACTGCACATGTGCTTCTGGGGCTTGTACGTTCCATGCCTGCCTCTTTGTAGCCACCCTTTGCTCCATCCTTTCCTTAAGGCTTCTTAGCTGATTATTGAACTATGCTCTCAGCCTTTTCTTGACCATTTCGTTAATCAGGTCTACTAGCCATTCCTCACGCTCGGCTTTGCTTCTCTTCCTACTTCGGTATGTGTGAGAGTCTTGTGGAAATCGTATTTTCCAGGAAACAAAAACACCTAGGCCTTGGGTACAACCCGGATGCTCCTTGTTTCCCAAGGCCATAGGGAGTATATCTCTTTCTTTGTTTGAATTGAAAGAGCCTTGGGAAGATTCCGTGCTCAATTCTATCTGCATCCAAGACCCCAACAAGTCATCTCACATACGCAGGTATGTATGGTCTTGCTACAAACTATGTAATTTGATATCTTACCAGACGTTGGGACACTTCCTCATTTGAGGGGTTGACAAAGGAGACGCCACCCAAAAATTGGGACATGACCTCACTCTTACCTAGTTTCGAGTGTGTTGGTCCAAGATCAAGGCAAATAGTGGCGAGGCCTCCTTCTGGATTCCCTCGTCGCCCTTCCTCATCAATTGTGTGATCTTACTCGTGTACCCAGTGGAGTTGAGTCTATGTGGGTGGGTGTTTTTTGACTGGACGGTCTTGTGCGCTGCACTTTGACACATGATTTCTTCTGTTGTCTTCATCTCAACAATTCATTCCCACACATCTTCAGTGATGAACTCGTACTTCTAGAGCAGAGTCATTTCCTTATTCATGTAATTAGTGATGAGGACACTGTTAAAGTTCTTCCAGGTCTTTCCCACCAATAGCAATGCATACTGTCGCAGTGCTTGCATGGCATCTTGTGGGAGCTCAAACGATACGAAAATTTCTGTCACCAGGCTATCATGCTTCTCACCTATCAGCGTCTTCCATGATGGATAGGTGATGGGGGAACCTTTTATGTCCAACGATCCTACACAATTTTCGAAATGTTGCCGCTGCCGGGCCCATCCTATGAATCGACCATCGTGATAGTATATCGGCTCTGGGGCCTTTTACTAAGCCCTCTTGGACAGCACCTCGGTTTTCCTACGTTCAGCGCCTCATTACATCCATTCGACAACAAGGAATGAGGGGACGCCATCTTCTTTTCAACTATGTTGTGTTAGATCATCAAATATCAGGCAAGTTAGTAAATGAATAATTCACAGATGGTTGTAGAAGAGAAGAAAGTAAATTTAATAGTATTGTTCAGAAAAAGGAAAAAGAAGAGTGCTCTCAGCATAGTCACAATTTAACTTAAACAATTAACTAAGCAAATAAGGCCTTGAACTCTTACCTCCCTAAATGCAGGTTCAAAATTGCAAGCTTATGAATTAAGTGCAAATGATTAGTATTGACATTGGTGGTTATGTCCAAATTTTGGTCTCAATTCAATAATGACAAAATCTAGGTGTTAAGCTAATGCATATATGCTTAACAGCTACATGATGCTATTTACGAAGCATATAGCAATTTAGGAATCAAATTACTACACTAATCACATTACACGAGGATCCAATTTCTGATTCGTACGTACCCTAATCATGTTAAATCAATTGTAGCTATGACTTTACATTTAAGGCCATATTTGCAACTGAAATTGTTTAAATCAAATTTTAGAGACCCAAATTACATCATCAAGCATTCAAAAGGTAACAAAGAGTGAGAATGAGTCAGAACCAATCGATAGAGGAAGTTTGTTAAATTGTATAAACAAACAAAGAGTATGATGGGGGTAATTAATGAAGTAAAATTCAGTTTGTAATCAGCTATCACTAATCTAATGACAGCAAGTCACAAATATTCTTAACAGTCACAAATAATGCAAATAGACTGAATGAGAACAATCTAGTAAACACGTTCTAAAGTACACTAAAGCTCAATTTAGATTTTTATTTCCGTTGTAATTGCCAACAGGTTCTCCATTTTGTTTTCACTTTTTTTCTTGATCTGAAATAGTTGTATCTTCATGCGGTTTGTATGGACTCTTGGGTGCTATCAAATCTTTTTTTGAATGAAAATGACAGTACTGAACACTGTTCTTTTCTTGTTAGTTTGGTATGAATTTCTATTATTCCCAGTTAACAGAAGAGTCCAAATTATTGTACGTAGTATCTAGTACTTGGCCACCTTATTATAGCCTACATTGCTGCATAAATGATAAACATGTGGACACAATTTCTATATATCTGACAGCATGAAGGTGCCAATTGTATTATCTTATGCTTGAGTAGGATATTATAGTTCCAGAAGACAGAAAATCCAAATTATCATATGTCAACTTACCAATGCAAGAAGTAGGATATGCATGTGCAAGTACATACACATGCACTTCAACAAAATGGAACTGACAGTGTATTTCCTATCGAACTCCTGGATAGACTTGAAAGCAATCAAGAAGCGTAAATATGATAAGCAAGCAGTATTCTGAACTAAGTAAGTTGCGATGACTCATCACAAATCCTAGTCTCTGCCACATACTAAGATCGTATGCATTTCTTCAAAAACCAAGTGAAGATGCCAAGCTATCACTGCACATATAAAAAATGCAGCATATATTCTAACACAAGCATACCATTCTCCCCATACGAGAATATCTCATATAAGCTAGCCAAAGTACCAAACTATATATTCATCACATTAAACAGTCAACTTAAAGTATTTCAAAAGTAAATAGTAAAGAGTGTAATCAAGACAGTAAAGACATGTTGTCAGCTAATACCTTTTATTCTTTTAGGATGACTACTTGTTATAAAGCAATATAGAGCAATACTCATTATTCTATAAAGCAATATATAGAACAATATAAGGCATCATATATACTTGTCAGATCAGATAAAGGGGTAAATCAAGTGACAAGGGGGAAATACAACGGTTGGAAGGCAAACTCTGAAATGCGTAAGATTTCCAACATAACATGCTTCCTATGGAAGCAAAACCATATTTCACAAATAAACTAGGAAAGGTACTTAACAGCATAGTTACGCATTGGGACTCCGTCATTAAGCAATAAGTTTCATTAATCAATAAGCTACTTAACAACATACTTAGTTTGTTTCTAGTCAGTAAACCAACATTTCAATTAGAACATGTACCAAAACCAGATCAACATTTCAATTAGAACATGTGCCGAAGAGTTCAAAATTGATTGGAAGAGGGTGGGCTTCACAAGAATTGACTGTTTCCAAAACAGAATGCGAAAAGGAAGGTGACACATACAGTCATCTCCTCCATGATTTTTAGATGCTTGTGTAAACCGACTAGAATAAATCTTATGCGCTTCAAATGCGAGCAAAATGTTTCTAAGCATCGGTGTGATGGCATCTATAGTTATTTCCCCTATACACTTGACATCCTTGTAAGAAATAACAGCTATGAATTTGACTAGAGAGCTCACTCTAGGTGACACAAACAAATATAGACCGTAAAATTTGTCTGGAAATGAGAATGCAATGCAAAATAATTGCTTGAAGGAATAATCTAAGCTGCAGATTGAAAGGTAACAAACAGCAAGATTTTTTTGCCAAGAAAAATAGTACAACATTATGTATGGCAGCTGAATGAACATGTTACTACAAGATCAACCCTAGAATTGCACGCACACACATATCTACGTAATACAAGATAAGAGAGGGAAGGAGGAAGGGAGTGCGTACTCATAGGTGCCAATGACAGGGAGGGGCAGGGAAGGGTGTCACCAAGGGGGGCGCGTGGGAGGGGGCCGTCGACGGGGAGAGGGCGTGGGGGAGGGCGGCGCCGAGGGGGAGAGGGTGTGGGGGAGGGCACTGCTGAGGGGGAGAGGGTGCAGGGGAGGGCACCGTCAAGTGGGAGAGGACGTGGGGGGAGGGTGCCACTGAGAGGGAGAGGGCGCGGTGGAGGGCGTTGCCGAGAGGCACTGCTGGGGAGTGCGCCGCCGTGAGGGTAGGGTTTGTGACTTGCGCATTTTTGTGACCTGTGTGACAATGCCTGAGTCTTTTGGTAGGAAGCAAAGCCATCACAGACAGTTCTAGTCTTAAACCGTCTGTGATGACTGCTCATCTCAAACGGTTCATGGTTAGAACCGTCTATGATGAGTCATCATAGACGATTCAAAGATAAAACTATCTACGATGAGTTAAATTTCATACAACTCAATATTTATTTAAGTTAGTGTCATTATTTATAATACATACGTCAATGAATTAACATTAGTATGTATTTAGAACCCCAAATTAAAGAAGATGAGCTTAAGTTAGTGTCATTATTTACGATACATATATATCATTATTTGTAATACATACATCTCATTAATTGTAATACATATACCTTATTCTTTATAATACATATATATCTTTAATTATAATACATACATATATCTCATTAATTATAATACATACATATATCTCATTAATTATATTTTTACACAATTTAATTTTTTCCTCAAGATAATAAAAAATATAATAAATACATCACATTAATTACAATACATACATCTCATTACTTATAATAAATACATCTCATTAATTATAATTAATTATAATACATACATCTCATTAATTATAGTATGTACGTACATCTTAATAATTACAATAATATATACATCTCATTAATTATAACACGTACATACGTCTCATTAATTATAATACAGGTGCACTTAAAATAAACATGACGACCTTATCATAACTCCACTTGCTTATTCTTTTATATAAAAATTAGCCCTTCACGATGATTGACACATGTGTAGCTAGTTTCATTAGGTTGTTCTTTCTAGACCATGACGCCATTACTGATAGGAGGCAACTCATCAAACTGATTGTATTCTTCCTCATCTGCCAAATTCTCAACTCTAACAATACTCCTTTTTCCCTAAAAAAACCATGTTTCGCTTCTTATTGAACAGGTCGATTATATAGAAGATTTGAACAATTTGGTTAGCAAGTACAAATGGTTCGTCTTGGTATCCAACATATTTGAAGTTCACAGTAGTGACACCGTACTTGTCAACCTTCACGTGCTTCAGGCCTTAGATAAGTATAGACAATAAAATGTACTTCCACTTCATAAACAACCAAAGAGGAAGGTTGTAGATACAGAGATTCACAGGCCAAGTGCTATGACGGCTTATGTTACCAAAATGATTCATTCCGTCTGTACTCAATATGAGCCTTATATTCTATGGATCCACAGCGAATTCTTGAATCCTCCTATCAATGTTTCTGTATTGGGTGAAATTAGTGGGGTGCCTTAGCATTCCATCGTTCTTACGCTCATCTGAGTGCCACTAAAGCAGTTTTGCCTCCTTTGGGTTCGCAAATAAATGCTTCAAATAAGGAATTACAAGCATATACCACACCACCTTAACATGAGGTCCTTTCTTCACCTCGATGCCTGCATTGTCATCATTTAATTTATCTTTAGACTTGTACTAGGATGCATTGCACAACAGACGTACATGCAAGTTTGCATACTCTTTGCGGTAGATGATTCAGTTGTTTGGACATGCATATATTCTTTCTATTTCTATACCCATGGGACAAAGAACCTTCTTGGCTTTATAGGTGGTTGTTGGCAACTTGTTTTCCTCTAGAAGCATGTCTACTAATAGGCCTAACAACACCGTAAAACACTTGTCAGACCAACTGTTGCTTGCCTTTAGTTTTAATAATTCAAGCACGGATAACAACCTTGTGTATTTTGATTTGCAGCCCGAAAACAAAAGTTTCTTTGGGTAATCCATCAAGCCCTGAAATTTTACACACTCCCGCTCATCACGGCTCCCTTCTGCATCCCGTAGCATCTGATCCAAATTGTCATCATGAAACATATCCTCATCGAAAGCACACTCGATATCATCTGAAATATCATCGACTTCATTAATGATATTAATACTACTTGCTTCCAGCATAATTTGCTCTTCATCGTGACTGGTCCAACATGTATACTCCCTTTTGAAACCCCTTAGAATCAAGTGCGCTTCGACCTACACTAGGTTTCAAAACATCCTCAATTTCTTGCAGTTGATGCACGGACAAGCCAAAAATTCCACACCCTTGTTCAACATATCCTCCTTTGCAGCTCTTCTAAAATGGAGATGCCATTAATGCACTTGGCGCTCGCACGATTCTCAGTGTACATGCAGCTTATGTCCATCTACACTATGTATATAACAATAAGTGTTAAATAATAAAATAAGTACACTAGGAGTGCACATGCACACATATTCTACATATAAGCTACATTTAAACTTGCCAATTAACCTATATAGCTTCTTATATCACAAAGAACAAATGGATATATATATATAAGCTACATTTAAACTTAGCATCTTCAATCTCTCTTTACATAGCGAGCTACATCTTGAGTATAATGCAATTAGAACCAATTTCTACTTTAGATAAAAAAGAACAAATGGATCTACACCAAAATAGATCAAAACCATCTTCAATTTCCTCTTTATCAAGCTAGATATATCTTGAATATAAAGCAATTAGAACCAATTATTAGTCTAGATCATCTTCCTTTAAGTAACTATCTACATATTGAGTATTATGCAATTACAACCAATTACTACTTCACATCACAAAGAACAAATGGATCTATACCAAGCTAGATTTAGAAACCATCTTCATTTCCCACTTTACCAATCTAGATCTTAAATATAATGCAAATTAGAACCAATTACTAACCTTAGATGGCTTAGAAAAGAAGGATCTACAATCACACTTCTAAATCCATGGTCTCTTTCCACCAGATCACCTCTCAATCGCGGTCACATAAAAAATAGCTCAGGAAACCCTAAAAATACAAAGGAGGTCCGAGCTCTCTATACTTATTTGGAAAAATGTCATCACAGATGATTTTTAGCTAAAACTATCTAAGGTGAGGGGTACATCATTGACGGTTTTAGTCAAAAATCATCTGTGATATTCCCAGCTCATCACATATGCTTTTTGCTTAAAACAGTCTGTGATATGCCTCTCATCACAGATGATTTTAACCAAAAATCGTCTGTAATGTATCCGAGAGTTATCACTGACTGTTTTTGTAAAAAACCATTTGTGATGACACCTCATCACAGACGGTTTTTCAAAATCGTTAGTGATAAGGGATCTAATATAAGTTTTTTTGTAGTAGTGATAGTTATACACATAAAATACCATGCATAAAGTAAAACAATATAGCCTTAGAAAAGCCCTTATTCTTACCGTCGACTTTGGTCTTAAGTCAATGATTCCTCCTCAAATGCTCCAGTACTTTGACGTCAACGTATAATGAGAAAAAACACCAAATAAGGATCAAAATAGAGAACAAATAAATTCTAAAAATCACATAAAATTTACCATTAAATAGATCTCGTATAGAAAGAATGGGCTCTTGAAATATTAAAAAAATAATAAAAATTAGAAAATATCAAATTAATTGAATTATTTTTATGCCACAAAATTGATTAATGATGCAATGCTGACATCATCCATCAATTCTAGAAAATAAATTAAATCATAAAAATCATTGTTTCACTATTATGCAGGCTCGAGTCCATGAACCGTGCCCATGGATCTATTCCGGTCTACCATAGACCCATCTCACAAGATTGCTTTGGCTGACAGGTGGGACCACCCAATACTGACGTGTCCTTGCTGACTCGGCTACCACATAAGCACCATCATCCGACTTGGCACACACGTGGCTTACACACGACAGCCACGCAGTGATGACCTGGCGTCCACGTCAGCTTCGATGCTTGAGCTTAATCCAGAAATGGCTATGACGACGCGACGCCAGACCCAACAAGGACGACTGCCGAATCGGCGCAAAAGCGATACACTCATTTCTGGGCTGCACAGATCTATACCTCCTCACCATGATGAACCCAGATCAGCCTTCAATGGCAGCACAGACAGCTTGCTGGCGTAGATCCACGTGAAGGAAGACAACGGCGAGCTCCAGTCTGACGACCTCGATCTTTCCAGCGAGTGCGTCTCAGCCGACAAAAGGTGGGGCAAATGAGGCGACTCGACACGGGGATCAAAGCACGGGATGATGTGTCCTAACTAGGGGCCTCGGCAGGCGTACTGGGAATAAACACAGACTTCAATTCCACCAGCGAACGGCGGCGTGCAGCTGTGTCTCCGCATCGGGGACGACGACTCAGAGCCCTACACGTGTCCCCATTCGACGGGAAAAAAATTCTCTGGTGTCGTGCTGCACGCGCGCGGCCGTGCAGCACGACACGAGATGCTTCCGCGTGTGCGTGTTAAAATCTTCAAGCGATGAAACCAGCCCCGAGTGAGCCACCCAGCCAAGCCGCGCTCTCCTTTCCTCCGCGATGGCTCATGTCTCCGTCTCCTCCCGGGCGTGCTGGCGAAGGCCGTCATCTGCGCGACCACCCTCGACCGCCCAAGAAGTCCAGGATCAACTGCTTGACACAGACACGGCACACAGGTCCTTGAGCAAGTTTTACTGAGATCACCTCCATTGACACGCCATGATCGATCTGTTAGCTAGTACTAGCAATTGGCAAACCGAGGACTCACCTGAGCCCATGTTTCCATCGTGTAGGAGAATCCAGGAGGCTTGTCCGACGCCCCGAACCCGAGCAAATCGATCGCATAAACGGTGTGGGATTCAGACAGCACGCCAATGTTCCTAGAAACGGAATTGTCAGAACATTCTCGTGAAGCAATTCTCCGCAGAAGCTCCGCTAGTTCATCGATCGAGCACATTGCGTGCGCAAGAACACGGCATGCCACGTGCACCACCGATCACAAGCTGGCCTATTTGTTTTCTAAGAAAAAAAAAGATACTGCCTTCTATAGCTAATTCATCGTAGTAACTTAAGAGCGACACGCGAACCAAGCAAACGGGCAAAGATCGCCGCTCACCTGCGCCAGTGCGCAACGGAGGCGCCGAAGCCGTGGACGAGGAGCATGGGCGGGCCCTCCCCCCTGACCAGGTAGTTCACGCGCATCCCTCTCCATGTCCAGGTGGTGCAGATCCGGTACAGCTCCTCCAGGGAAGCGGCGGGCGGGGCCGTGCTGCTGGCGCTGCCACCACCGCCGGAGGCGTGTCTGAGAACACGGGCGCCTCTGAAGCGGCCATGGCGAGGAAGCGGGGAGGAGGAGGAGCGGAAGGGAAGAGCGAAGGCGGGGAGCTGTGCCGGTTGCAGGGGCCGGAGGTTTCTTCACCAAGATCGCGTGGAGGCGATGGTGGGAATGGGGAACAGGGGGAGGAGGAGCCGTGGAAGGGAGACGGAAATTTCCAGGAGGAGACATGAGCCATCGCGGAGGAAAGGAGAGCGCGGCTTGGCTTGGTGGCTCGCTCGGGGCTGGTTTCATCGCTTGAAGATTCTAACACGCACACGCGGAAGCATCTCGTGTCGTGCTGCACAGCCACGCGCGTGCAGCACGACACCAGAGAATTTTTTTCCTTCACACGCGGCGTGGTGAAACCTCAAACGTCCCGCATGATGCGATCCTAAGCATCAATATGGCAATGATCCGATAGCCACAGCTTAAGCACTACCTGGCAAATCCTGAGCAGACAGATCACGATCCAACGGCGATGAACTAGGGTTTGTAGAATACGGGCTAAACGGGATGGATCAAGCTGCACAGTAGTGGGCCAAACGGACACAGAATTTGGCTTTTGGCGAGGTTACTATAAATATTTTTAGAGCTTTTTCTAAAAAAACAATTCTAGAAAATGGTTTAGGACAAATAAATTAGTAACAATTTCCAAAAATTCCATAAAAAATTCCAAAAATATTTTGTGACATTTGGAACTCAAATAAAATATTTTTAACAAAGCTTTATTTAAATATTTTCAAAATAGGCATATTTAATAACAATTAATAAATTCCAGAAAAATCCAAAAATTTCAAATATTCCATAAAATGCATATTAAGTCCAAATAAGCCAAAAATTAGAATGTTACAATCTTCTCCACTCTGTGGCCGATCTAGAAGCCAACGAGCTTTTAGTAACCACGGCATGTTATTTCTAGTCGGATACATTTAATACCTTCATCTTAGGGTTCGACTTGTCAGAGTTAGAGGATGAGCTGGAATTGGAAATAGGTTCTTTTCCTGAGACAATCCAAAAATTATTTCTGCTTCTAAAGACACATCAGCTATAGTGCCATTAGATCTAGACACGAAGGAAAAGGTCAAGCACCACTTTTAAGCTACTTCACACCCCATCAGGCTCACTCCTAGAAAATTCATAGCCGATATGCGGGGTGATGAATGCAGACAAGACTAAGTTGCTAGAGGAAGCTACTATAGCCCTACTTGACGTTTACTTTCTAGATGACGTGAAAGATTCAGTCCAAGTGGGCAAGGCAAGAATATAGCAATGGTTAGCTCAATAGGAAGATAAAAAACTCCTTGACAAACTGGTAGCCGACGCCAAGGCACAAAAAGAAAAACATGATGAGGCCATCAAGGACCTTAAGGATATCAAGCATTCCTATTCTTACTTGGAATCAATCAAAAAGTCCTTGGAGAAGGAGATAATCAAAGTGAATACACAACTGGCCGATGCACAACAACATATGGCAAATGCCTCATCGGCTATCAAGGCTTAGAAAATCTCTATTGCCACATCGATTGCAGCTTTTAAAAAAATCGGCTAAGGTTTCCCCTGTGCCTAGTAGTTAGGAAGCTGATCAAAAGATTCTTAATGGTATTGAAGGAACTATCGCAAAGCAGCGTCCACTATGTTTGGCATTGTCTAGAATATCTAATTGCCTCATGCAACCTTGTCGGCCTTGAATGCTTTATTGTAATCAGCTGCTTTTCTAGAAACAATGTATGAATGTTTGTGAGTGGCTACGCCTTGAAACAATGTTTTGAATGTCATGTAAGAATATCTATAATTGGCTATTTAACCTATTTTATGGTTTGTATTCTATTTCCTTTTCATGCCAAGTATGATAATGTTCATCGGCCATAATTTTATTTCCTTGCATAACCAGAGTTAACTACCACGAGTTAATTTGGTTTTCCTGCTCCAATAGTCATCTTTAGCCAATTACGCTCTAACCCAAATACTTGGGTGATACTTTTTCAAGTATTTGCCATTAATCGCCTTAGAAAAATACCACCCCTTGCAGAGTCTCCAAAATATAAAAATTTCCACCCATAGGATGATGGATCTTATATGGTTCCTCCCAAGTCGGAGACTATTTATCAAATTGGTTATCCCTAGAGCTAACATGCAATATAGTTTTCTAGACTAGATCAGCTTCATGAAATGATTTTGGGAACACCTTTTTATTATAAGTCCTTGCAACTCTTTCCTTATTTTTCCATATCCGATCTAAGGTATGTAACTGTAATTCTGCCAAGTCATCCAAATTGTCGGTCATTAAATCCTTACAGTCTTGAACCAACAACCCATTCTGCATGGCTATTCTGATCGAGTCAATATTAATTTCTAATGGTAGTACAACCTCTTGGCCATGAACCAATTGATAAGGTGATAGCTTTGTTGCACCATGGCAAGCAATCCAATAGGTCCATAAAGACTTCGACAATATCTTATGCTAATTTCTAGGTTTTTCATCAATTTTCCTTTTGATCAACTTGATCGATGTTTTATTTGATGACTAGGCCTATCCGTTGGCTTGTGCATAATAAGGCGATGAGTTCAATACTTTTATCCCCAAATTGTAAAACCTTAAAATTCATCAGACATAAACACAGTACTTTGATTGGTCATAATAGTTTAAGGAATTCCAAATCAATGGACAAGGTGTTCCATAACAAATCCAATCGCCTCAACAGAAATCACTTTTTTCGAAGGAATCACCTCAACCCATTTAGAGAAATAATTGGTCACAACCAAAATATGTTATGGCCTTTAGATGATGCAGGAAATATTTGTCCAACTACATCTAATCCCCATCCCCTGAATGGCCAAGGCTTGATAATCAAAAGCAAAACCGAAGCTGGAGCTAATTGCAAATTACCGAATTTTTGATAGTCTTGGCACCCTTTGCAGTATTTAATACAATCTTCCAACATTGTTGGCTAAAAATACCCAATACGCGTCAGTAACCATCACATTTTGTGGGTCGATTGATGTGTTCCATAAATACCTTCATGCACTTCTCTCATGGCTACTTTAGGTTCCTCCATCCTGAGACATATTCTAAGGCTTGTCGCTTTATTTTTTGATATGCAAGTTGTGATGTATCGAAAAAATAGCTAATTAACTTCGTCCTCCAATTGGCTGTATTGACACACATTATCTCAGCGTGTAAGACCATTTTGTCTATCAGCTTATAACTCCTTGCATGGCCAAATATCTTATAACTCAATGCTTGATGAGCTAAATTGTTGGCCTTAGTATTCATCTCACGAGGGACATGATGAATTACGAAAGAACTAAATGCGTTGATAAGCTCAAGGCATTCATCTAAGTATCAAATTAAAATTTCATCATAACAATTATATTCCCCTCTAACTTGTTGGACTACTAATAAAACCGTAATACCACAAAATGTTTTACCAAGGTTCTTGGCCGAATTTGTTTTTGTCTTCTTAAATCCAAGGATTTATTGCAGAAGGGCAAAAGATTTGTCGTCTCGCAGTTTTAAGAAACTTAGCAAAAAGTTTTGAGTTTCTGCCGAGTGCTTTTCGGAACAGTGTTTTCTCTGGGCCGCATATTCTCTACGGCCAGTTTTACTCAAAGAAATTTTGGTTTCATCAAGAAGTGTATTGGTTAGTCGTTGGTTTGTGTTCTTTAGAATTGTTGTGTAGTTTTAGCTATATTTTTTCCCCTAACCCTAAGAGCCCACTTCATCCAAGGGAGCCAGCCATTTCTTTTTTCCTTACTCCCAGCCACCTCCTGCAGACCCCCTGGCCGGCGCCCTGCAGTCTCCCTGGTGCTTGCTCTCCCCCTGGCCAGCGAGCTCCTCTCCTCCCCCTAGCCGGCGAGCTCCTCTCCTTTCCCTGGCTCGGCGCCGCCTGCGCCTTCCTTCCTCTGCCGCCTCCCTGTGCCGAAGGCGCTCCCAGTGGCGGCTCCACCTGCGCCTCCTCTCCAAAGAATGTGGCCTTGGCAACCCTACAACCCGGCAAGAAGCAGCCTCTCCCTCACCTCCCCTTGGCCTTCTTCCCCATTCAAGAGAGAGTCAAGGTATTGTTTTTGGGGGTTTAATTGCTTGCATGTATGGTGTTTGATCAAATGCCCAGCTAGGATCCTTGTTTTTGAGATGCAATTAGTTGAGGGATTTAGAGTCTAGAGTATTTTTGGAGATTGCTGTTTAAGCCGAATTCTACCCGCTGTTCGGACTGCTGTTTGAAAATTCTAGGTTCTCTTCCCAGTCGGCCGCATGTGGAGAAAAGCGTAGATATTATTCTTCTCCTTAAGTAAAGACTGAATTCATCCATTTTCGTTAATCCATGCGAAAGTTATACTCATTTTGGTGCATGCTGTCCAGAACGAGTTATTTTGCGGTTGTCTGCTATTCGTCGCAAATCTGAGATTAATCGGTGCATTTCCCGGATAGTCGGCTATAGAAAAAGTTGTAGAAAATCGAATTACCTTTCAATAGAGACTGAAATCTCTAAGTTTCGTTCATCCGACTAACAGTTATGACTGTTTTACCGAGTGCTGTCCCGGTTTGGCAGATTGCTGTTTTTCAGGGTTTAGGAGTGGATCGTAGGATCGAAGTCGTTATAAATCTTGTGTTTGTTTTGTTGATATGTTTTGAGTAGAATGTATACTTGCAGGTGGTGGGACTCCAGGAGTGGCATCAACTTCTCGCCACACCATTGCGAGAGGTTAAAGGCAAGTGCATCCCCTAGAGCGTTATTAGGGTATTAACTGGTTTTGCTTGCTATAAGAGTATGAAAATTCTAATAATTGGTTATGTTTAATAGCATATCTCGGAAGTTGTTCTTATTGTGATGATGAAAGCGGAAAGCGATCATTGTGAGCACATTGGCATGATGCATTGAATGAAAGATTTGCACAGGAGACATTGGAATAAGATTTACCTTTTGTATGGGCTTGAGACTTGTTATATGTACTAGTTGGTTAATCTTTGGTATGTTTAAGAATTTCCCTATTGTTTCTATGTTTATGTTTTTGATCATAGTTAAGAGCAAATAATTATGATGCCATGTATGAATTGTTTATAAGCATCATTTGCATATGTGCATTCATGATGGAAGAGACGACCCATGTTGATGCGGGCCTCTGTGCTCACATGTAGTGAGCACAAAAGTCCAACCTCGTAGTCCCATCTACGGATGGGAGCGAGTCGTAAGAGTAGGCTCCGCCACGAGATGGTTGGGATTGAGAGGGTGCACATCGACGGGTGTGCACTCACCTATACCGGTATAGGCTAAAAGGTTGCATTTTGAGCATGAAACCATAAAAGCATTTCATTGCATTGTGTGTTGCAAAGTGATAAATGTCGATTAATGAGAATGGAAAGAACAGGTTGAGGATTGAGTCATGGGCTCATCTAGAAATGATTACTGAGGCATGGGTAAGGTTTTGTTACGTTTTCGAGTTGGTTGTGGTAAGTGGAGTTAGTTATTGCTTCTGTTACCGGATGATTTCAATGAAGTAATGGCGTTCTTACATTTTGGATTTATATGAATTTAAACTGCTTCATTTATTTACGACTGTCAATTAAAGGAACTGTTACTTTATGTCTTGAAGTAGTTGTATTTTAGTCGAATTCTTTATTTTTCATACTAGATGCACTTTGCTGAGTCTTGGACTCACGCTTGTTGTTTCTTGTTTTAGGTACTTTGAAGCTGGCTCGTTGGGTTGGGAGTAGTAACACGTGCACGACTTCGGTCTCCAACAATCTACTTAACCGATTCGTTAAGTTGGATGTAATTAATGCGGTTGTAATGTGTTGTCCGTCGTTGTGGAGTTTATTAAATTTTTTTGGATGTGTGATTGATTAACTAAGGACCTGCTAGATTGATATCATAGCTGCAACTGTTTTCTGTCTGCTGAGTGGATGTCCTACTTTCTACAGAGGTCATGCCGAAATTTTCTAAATTTCGGTGACTTAGTTTTAAGCTAGATTAGAGAGTTTCAAGGTGGGGTTCAATCTTTTATTAGAGGTAATAGGTTTAGTGACTCGTTCGTTGAGTTCTTAGTTCAATTGAACTTTTTTGTCGAGTTTTTATTTCTTGGGTCTTGCTGGGGACACTCTGGACAAGTATGATTCTGGAGTGTTGTAAGCATTAGTTAGGGTCTTTTGGTAGCATTCGCGGTGCGTTTGGCGCCGGGGTGTTACAGTTGGTATCAGAGCGGGCTTCAGCTCCGTGGTGTTTGAATGTTGTGAGTAATTCTAGAATGAATTAAAATGTTGTTGTGTGAAAGTAGAAACATGGTTTAGGTTGAACTTTTAAAATGTGGCTCTAGGGCAATAACCTTAAAACTTGATGTAGAATGGTTAAATAATTTAAAATTTGACACACTCTGATGCACAGTAGGAAAGGGATGGGTTATTCTTGCGTTGTGCTACAGTGCTTATTTTTTGTTTTGATGGTATGTTATATGTTGTCTTGCTGAGGCTTGATAGCATATATGATTGTTAAGTTTATGAAGTGGTAGATTGCTTAGTGGGGTCCGATGGGACTCTTTTGTGCCGAATGATTTGGTCTGTTCGTTTGGGCCGTGTTAAGGCTGCGTTGGTCGGTGTGGCAGTTAGAGCCAGCACCAAAGGACTCATAACCTCGTGTGAGGAGAGCCATTGTTCCTTTGTCATAAATTAGAGAGTTGATGGAAATTGGTTTTGGGTTTTATTTTCCTTGGGCTTCTCGGATTTAAGACCAAGAAAAGGGTATCGTTTTGCACCTTTTTTGGTTGCTTTGCGGAGAAAGTTATGGATTCCTTCTTGTGTTGGACATTCTCCCAGTTTAAAAGGAGTCGTTGTTCTTCTGTTGTAGATTAGAGAATGGATGGAGTAAGTTTTCCGGGCTTTAACTTATTTGGTCTTTTTGGGTTTAAGTCAAAGAAAAAGGGTTTGGTGTTGCGCCCCATTGGTTGATGGCAGGGAAAGACATGGATTTCTTCGTGTTGTCGTTCTCCAAGTTGGAGTTTTGGTGAAAAAACTTAAGTCGTGAGAACTTAAGGTTTGGGGCTTTAAAGGAAAAAAGTGTTATTCGACCGATTCGCTTTTCCTTTCCGTGAAATTATTTGTGTAACTCCTTTCCTTCGTGGAATTTTGGAGTTTTATGATTGGTTTGGAGTTCTATTGAATGTCAAGGCTTAAGTCCTGTCATTTTCTATGTCTTTTGAGAGTCGAGCTTCTTTGGAAGATTTGGTTGGCTTTTCTGGAAAGGAAAATATGACAGTCAGAGTGAGTTGTGGGTTGGTTGAAGAACTTCCCGTAAAAGTTTAATAGAAGGATTGCGTTGTTAGGGTAGTTGGCCTTAGACGATTCATATGTTAAGTCGAAATCGATGAGCGTGTATGCCCATTTGTCAAGTTGACCTTATAAAATTAGAGCTGATAACATATATTTTATAACATTGATTTTACAAACAACCTTACAAGCCGATGCTAAAATATAATGTATTAACTTGGTGCAAGCAAAGGTTTTTCCACAAAAGGGTACCGGTTTCTGCATTAATTAATCACGACTTAAATAGAAAATAACCTACTCTTTGCCATTAATCTCTTGCAACAAAACTGCTCCAATTGTTAACTCTTCAGTCGATAAATATAATTTGAATGGTATGCCTTTTTGAGGGGTGGCTAAATCTAGAGTCTTGGAAAAATATTTCTTTATACTCTCAAAAGCCTTTTGTTAATCTGCATCCCAAACAAATTCTGGATTTTCTTCCAATTTTAGCAATGGGGTAATTGAACTAATTTGTCCAGACAAATTTGAAATAAAACACCGTAAATAATTAATCTTGCTAATCAACTTTTGCAAATCCTTTTTGCAAGCTGGTGGCTTAGTATTGGCTATAGCTTTGACCCTTTCTTGACTAACTTTAATTCATCTTTCATGAATAAAAAAGCCTAAAAACTGTCTAGATGATATACTAAAAGCACATTTGTATGGATTCATCTTGAAGCCATATGCCCTTGTTTTCTTGAACACTATTTCCAAATCGTCTAGATGCTGAAAATCTTCATTGGATTTTAGAATAACATCATCGATATAAATTTCCACAATATGGCTAATTAGATCATGAAATATTAAATTCATAGCACATTGATATATTGTATGAACATTTTTCAAACCGAATGTCATCACTACTCATTCAAACAAATCCAAGGTGCCAAGGCACCTGAAAGCTCTTGGGGATATTGGATTCTGCCATGAATATTTGATTATATCTTGCATTACCATCATAAAAGCTAATAATCTTTTTTTTTTGATGCAACATTAATAAGCATATCAACTATAGGCATCGGGTACTCATATTTTGGTGTGGCCTTATTTAAATCTCTAAAATCGACACACACTCTGAATTTACCATTTTTCTTCATTATGGGAATGGTATTTGAGGCCCCCTCAGCATATTGACAAGGCCTAATAAATTTAACAACTTGACCAACTTTTCTTTTGATACTCCCAAGTAAAATAATCTTTATAATTTTTTAACAACTTGACCAACTTTTCTTTATAATCTATTGCTAATTTTGAACTAACAAAAGTTGATATTTTTCTATGACTATCACCTATGTTGACTTCATCCACTAAGTTAGTCAACGTGAATCCTGGCCTAATTTCTCAACTTCTTGAAAATCTTCAATGGCCTATAGCTATCTATTATTTGCCAATAGCTTCACATTCTATCCTATAAAGCCTTTATTGCCGATTTGGACTCCATCGGTGTAAAATTTCACTTATCCAATCAAGCACGCTCAACCTTACGTTGATCAAGATGAGTGCAGTTTTCTTGATGTAGATAAAGTCACAATCATCCAAAACTTTGCTCGATATGCATTCTGCCTCGTCATGTTGCTAATTCGCTTTTGAACTAGCCATGGCTATGAGTCGATGTATCAGCTCAAACCAATTCGACTTTGTCCCCATTCCATTGAACTAGCATTTGATGCATGGTCGATGGGATGTAGTAGATGGCATGAATCCAATCTCGTCCCGATAGAACACTGTAATAACCTTTAGCGTCAACCACAAAAAAGGCGATCGACAAGTTTTACTACTGACTATAAGCTCTATCACCATGACCCCTTTTGCTTCAATGGGATCATCTGTGAAGGAACGGAGATCCTCTGTCATAAGGCAAAGGGCAGTTGGGCCCACACGGTAGTGGCACAACTGCCCTCTGTCGTAGGCAGAGGATGTGCCTCCTCTGTGAAGTCATTCAAAACCATGTTAGTTTTTATAAGATCTTCATCGAACTTACTCAGCTTTTTACATATGGTGTAAGGCATCAAGTTAACAGTTGAGCCTCCATCGACCAATATCCTTGATATCGGTTTGCCATTAATATGTCCTTTTAAATGTAATGGTTTCAAATGCTGATGATCGTCTTGAGGCTTCTCAAAAATAACATCTTGAGCATGCAAGCATAATTGAGCAAATGTTTCTTTAGCCAATGTTGTACTTATTTTGAACTCGGCCAGCAGAGTGGACATCATATTGATGTCCATCAAAGGTGGAGAATCATTGCGAATCACTGGGGAATCCAAATCCTCAATTGACTCAAATTCTCCTCCACCAATTCATTTTTCCTCCATTCCTTTTTGGTAATTTTCATTTGTCAGAGCTCACTAAAGGTTTCATCTCTTAGCTTTTCCTACTCAGCTTCTCTCATCTCTTGGGTCTGTAAGAGTTGAAGTCATTTGCATTGAGATTAGCTAAGCCTCGGAGGACACCATCTAGGCTTTGATTCGATCGGCTCATGTATTTTTCCTACAAGATCAACCTTAGCTATAGAACTTGACCCCTCATCTAGTCATGTTTGCTCTATGATCGGCCTGGAATTCTTCTCGTGGACCAATCCCCTATTGAGGCCCTGTTTGGAAGCAATGTATTTCAAAACCATGGTTTTAGTATACTATGGTTTGCAATTGTTTTGTCATGAATACCATGGTTTTACCAAACTCCTTTTAAAACCATGGTATTTCTTGGAACTACCAACTGTTTGGATGCAACATCACAAACCATGGTATTTGAGTGGAAATAGACAAGAAGCTAGCTAAAACCATGAAAACTTTGGGTTGGAGTGGAGTTTCAAATACTTCAAAAATACCATGGTATCTACCAAACCATGGTTTTTAATACAGAGTTTTTGGCATGGTAACCAAACACCTCATAGTATAAAATACCATGGTATTCTTAGAAACCATGGTATTGCCTAGAAACTATGAAAATACATTGCTTCCAAACAGGGCCTGATCTGTTCACCACAATATCCTTTCCTTAGCACATCGTCACTGCTAATCACCTTGGCGGGGGTAATGCTCCATCGAGCAGGTGCATGGTGATGGCAAAGCTGACCCCCTCTCCCAATTGAATTGCCAAAACAGGGATCCTTGGTGAGTCTTTTCGAGGTTGTTGGCCCAATACATGTTATCTGGTCGATGTGTAGGATAATGCGGCCTATTGTTTCTCCTTTCATATTTCTCCAATAACTTGGAGAAAGTTGGTTTTGGCTTGTGAATTGGCTTTTGTGATGGTGATGCACTTTTAGCCTTGTACCACTTGCTGATTTGCAAGTCTCCCTTGGGCTTAATGGTTCTCGAATTTTTCCCTTCACGTTTAGTTTCTATTTGAATTGAGCCGACTATGATTTTATGATTCTCCCCACCGCTAGAGCTTGATTATGTGTCAACACGATGTGCAACCTTTGACCCTATATCTTATATCGGCTCCGTCTCTTTTACAAAGCACTGGGACCATGTTGATTGGGAAGGGATTAACATCTAATTTCATAGTTGGCTCTTCTAAAAATTTCCATTGGCCATCCTCTATCGTTGATTGTACCTACTGATAAAAAATATTGCAATCATTAGTACTATAAGAAAAGGAATGATGCCATTTGCAATATCTTCGCTTTTTAACCACATCAGCCGACGGTATAACATGACCATCAGGCAACCATATTATCTTTTCTTGTAGTAGTAAATAAAAAATACGATCATACTTTGATACATCAAAAACATATGTTACTTCTGACCGATTGTTGGTCGCCTTAAGCTATGGATAGACTAAAGATTTCTTGGATCCTTTATCCCATCCAGCTATATTAATTTCAGCTTCATCGTGTTCTCATGAATCACTTGAACCATATTCGATGAGATTAATTTTAGTTTTATCTTTATCTTCATTATTATTATTTATGAACTTATCCCTAAAGGTGCTATCAGTAAATCAGCCTTCTTGAGTAGATACTCGATATAGAAGATGACTTAATGTTGGGGAACGGGTAGGCTACTCTAGCAAAAAATCAAAATTTTCTACCACGTAACTAATGAACCACTGCATGTTATAGATCATAGAATTACCACTTGATGTGCAGACTCATAGCGGAAGTAGAGTCGATGTAGCGTAGTGGTGCAGATGTAGTTGTACTAGCTTCGTACCTCCTCCAACAACTCCTTGTGACCATCGCGGGTTGTAGATCATCCTAGCATTGAAGCTTCACAGCAACGCCTCCAAGGTATCCACACGTACGGGGCAGGAACACCACTCGCCAGAGTGCTAGCGCTGGTTGCACGGTTCTGGGTGGAGGAGGGGTGGCAGCTAAGGTTTCGGGAATTCCAAATTCCTATTGTGTCACACCCCTTTTCCAAAGCTAGCACCTCCTCCCTTTATATAGACATCCCATAATGGGTTCGAACCCTTGAAGCCCATTAGGAACTCTAAACCCATTACAACTCGAATCCCTATCCGAATTGGTTACAACCCATTAAGTGTGCGACCCTATAGATTCACATGCACTCAGACATGGCTGGAGTACCCCAATCGATCATTGAGTACTCTTACTTGACTATCGGGTACACCTACTCGACCATCGAGTACTCCTACTCGATCATCGAGCATTCAACCAATAGTCGATAGCGGCCACTAGTAGGACTTGCTAACTCCCGAGTACATGTAAAGATCAAATGAATCTCAACAATATCCTATATGCATTTCTTTTTGCCTCACAATATGGGTCAAACCCAAGGCGAGTTAATGTCATCCTTCTTTGGATGGCTCGACCACTCTTTCTCGATGTCGTGTCTCGGATTCCCCGAATACATCGAGTTAACTCTTTAACTCGATGATTCAAGTAACTCTTTACTCGAGTAGCATAGCCATACATTTTTTCGGAATCTGACCACTCGAAAGGCCTAGAGATATCTCTCCCATTGTATGGAGGGTTAAATCCTATCTTGATCGATCACGCCTCGCAACATGTTTCATAACAAATTCGAAAGCCATCTTTATAACTACCCAGTTATGGAGCAGCGTTTGGCGACCCCTAAGCAAGCCATTACACATCTTGAGAACTTGCGACAATCTCAAGTCGAAGGATATCGCACACACATAGTATATGAGACCAACTAATGACATGAAAAAATACAACATTCTCGCAGTATCTCATAGTGTGTCGATGTCCAACACCATGTTCTTGTGTCCATATTATTGGTTTGATATCTCCATATCTTTGACTTGTGAAACATGGCCATTGACTAGAACATATGCTAGTCTACTCATATGTGTTCTCATATGATTATCGAATAGGGACCTCTTTTTAGAATGAACATCATAAAGATGAATATAGAGTTTCATTAACAAGTCATGTACTTGTTAATCAATATCCATTATGTTATTCAAAGAACAATATCATAGTCTATGAACATTTATAGAAATATAATCATCTCTATGATTGCCTCTAGGGCATACTTCCAACACTTAAATCAGTGAACTCCTATCCACTGAATTTCTCCGTCACTTGGGGAATTAATCCTTGGAAGGCTAAATCGTTAGCTGATTATCAGGTAGGGTAACGCTAAAGAACCAATTTCTTACATCTCTAAACCTTTTAATGTAATTTGTGACCAATTCCCTAAACTTCTATTGGGTAGAACTTAGGTTCAAAATTCCACTACTAGAATTCCGGGCTTTTGCAACGGCGAGAAATTGTTGCAATAGGGCCCATTTCGTTGCAATATGTACCAATAGCCACAATGTCACAATCGTTGGCAGGCGTGGCTATTAGTTGTGTGGTCCAAAGTTTGGACCACGATTTACGTTTTGTTGCAATTGTAATGCTAATTGCAACGGGAATATGCGTTGCATTAGTCTGTAGTTGCAATGACGGTTTGGCGTGGCAATAGTAGTTTCTATTGCCACGCTCTCATGCGTTGCATTAGATAGTAGTCGCAATGACCTTAATATTGTATATTTAATCCTGTATCCGAAAAAAATTATCCGGGTAGTACCCGAATCCGTACCCGAATAAAAAATACCCAAACCCGTACCTGCAAATTTGGATAAATTTATCCCAGATACGGATACGGGTCAGGTATTACCCGACCCGTTTTCACCCCTAGCCGTCGGCCGCCAGTAGGGTGCGCTAGCGCTGGCCCCTGGTCGGAGGCGGAGGCGGAGCTGGTAGAAAAAACACGATGGGGGCTCAGGCTGGGCAAGCGGCTCGCGCATTGCAGGCGTAGAATAGGGACAAGAACTCAGGAGAAGAAGAACATGGGCTGCATGGGCTGGGCTGAATCTACAGGATTCATCCGATACATGTCGTGACCCATATGTAAACTTATTGCCTTGTAAAAAGAAATCGTGGCTATAAAATTAAAAATCACCACAAAATAAAATATTATAGCAACAAAATTTACCCGTGGCAATAAAATCTTATTTAATGCAATGATTTTATTTTTTGTTGCAATACGACCAACCTTTTGCCACTGACGAGTTAACAATATCATAGCATACACAAGAATTCATGGTAATATATTGGATGTATCGCCATAATTTTCCAAATCGAGGCAATAACACCACTCTAATGCAATAGAATTTATGGTGTTGTAAAAAGTTTCGTGGCAAAAGACCGGATTTCTAGTAGTGTTCTAAGTTCCATAGAAAAAATATTCGTGAAATCGGCTTTCCAAATCGGTCCGAGAGTTGACCGAATTTGGGGGCAAAGTTGTGAATCATGTGAAAGCAGCCCCTAATAAAGATAACGGGAATAATTTCACCCCCAACCCATCGGCTGGAGCTACTTCAATGCATTGTGTGATGAAATGTTCGATATGCTCCAAGGTTGTAGTAGAATCATCTCCCAAAATTTTAAAAAATTTGGTACCTTAAAGTTATTAGGGTAAGGTATCCGATCAATGTAATCAGGATATAGCTTTCGGTAGCTTGAAACCTTTTTCTTGGGTTGTATGCTGAATTGATCTCGTAATACGGCAGATATTTGATCTGCCCAAATCGACTGCCTGAGTCGATTATGATTGAGGAACTTACCAATTATGATCATAGTTGGCATGCTTCCCCCCAGAGCATTAGCTCAAGTTTATATGGGATAGGTCAGGTTGTAGGTTATATGGGCATTCATAGCCAACGTTAGATCTTCTAGTCATCGGCTCTAGCAACGGAACAAAAGGCTCTGTGTATGTCACAACCCTATATGGGGTTGGATTACTTTGCAGGATTAGTTCATGGTATTGTGGATGTACCTGAGGCTCTGTCGGGACTCGAATGTGCAAATCCAGACCCTCTGTGTACTTTACACTAGTTCAAGATCACGCTAGTGCACATAGACTCAACATAGATGAATATCACAATTATACTCAATGATATTATAATAAAAACTTCATCAAATTAAGTATAACTATTAGATGACCTTATGATCCACCTTACATGAATACGCCTCGGATGGTTATGACTGGAAAATAAATAAACTACAATGGAAATGAACTTATTCATAAAAAACCCTTCAATTTTCCACAGGCAACTGACAAAGTTTGCACCCTAGTTATTCGCTTCTTCTTGAAATTCCTCCTCAAAAGCAAGCATGACTTCTTCTCCAACTAGTGATGTTTTATTGTAAGGGGTGAGTACATAAAGCACTTAGCAAGTTATGCACATAATGTATGTCTAATACACTATATGAATGGCTTATTACAAAGGATTGGCTGACATGGTTGATTTGCATAAAACAACATTTGTAAAGGAATAGTACAAGTAGATTGAAAGACAATAAAACAATAATAGCAATAGCAAATTTCTCATTTGTTTCCCAATAACTAACTCATAACCTTCAACCATAATTCAACTTACATACCCACATTTGTTTTGATAAAATCTAACCCTTGACTGTAATCATCGAGCAATGCTCAATACCTTGAGCACGGCTATTCGAATAGATTTGATACTCTACAGAGGCTATACACTTTACCCACAAGATATAATCATACACCATAAAGGCGAGTGATTATAACAATGCATTTTCAATAACTTGTCTAAACCCAGTACTACCCGCTAAAGTTTCAACACTGGTGGAACTGGTTACCACACACTACTAGAAATCCAGGCTTTTGCCACGAAACTTTTTACAACACTATAAATTATGTTGCATTAGAGTGGTGTTATTGCCTCGATTTGGAAAATTGTGGCGATACATCCAATATATTACCACGAATTATTGTGCGTCGCGATATTGTTAACTATTGTGGCAAAAGGTTGGTCGTATTGCAACAAAAAATAAAATCATTGAATTAAATAAGATTTTATTGCCACGGGTAAATTTTGTTGCTATAATATTTTATTTCGTGGCAATTTTTAATTTTATAGCCACAATTTCTTTTTACGTGGCAATAAGTCTACATATGGGTCACGACATGTATCAGACGAATCCTGTAGATTCAGCCTAGCCCATGCAGCCCATGTTCTTCTCCTGAGTTCCTGTCCCTATTCTACGCTTGCTATGTGCTCAAGGTCTGTGGTGCACGTGAGTTACTCTTCGCCGTGCGATGCAGGATCCAACGGCGGAGATCACCCCCTGCCAGGCTACGCATCCTAGATTAGAGCACCTAAACCCCGAACGCCTCGCCTCCTATCCCGTCCCCGCGCAGCCAAACCCTCCCTCCCTGATGATGATGGCCGCTGTGACGAAGAAGACGGCCAAGGAGCTCCACTGTGAGCTCCAGGAGCTCCAGCGCCAGCACTGCGAGGTCCCTCTCTGTCTCTCCCCGACCCTTCTCGAACCTTCATAGTCCTCGACGCATCTCCCCTGACCTGTTCTCCTTCCCTCTCACGGATCACTGAGCGCCTGCGTGACCCCCGCGGCCTTCGATGCGGCGTCGCCACCGCCACTGCCGGCCCCACTAGTCCCCGCCCACTCACGGCCATGAGACCCGTCGCTTCTCGCCTACATCTCCTCTTCCCTTCTCTATTGATGTGCGTGACCTTTTTTATTATTTTGTATGATTCGATGTAGGTTGCGGAGTTGGGGCACCAACTTTGTCTTGGCGGCCATTGCTATCTGTCGTGGTTAAAGTATCAGCCTTTGATTTTTATTCCTATTTTGTTTTTATATTTTTTTTGTAGTTTGTTAATCAAAAACCCTAAAACTTCATCTCTTTGTTTGGCGTGTTGAACAGAGGTGGATGACACTGAAGCTAAGGAGGATGACGTGAAGGATCTTGAGGCGGAGGGCGAGAGGACGAATCATTTCTTTGTTGAAGATGGTGAAAAGAGGGTGCCAGAATGGTGGGTTCTTGAGGATAGGAACTAGCGGATATCAAGGAGGATGGTGAGTAGGGGTATGGGAATCGGGAGGGACTATAAATTTGCTTGTGGATGGGTTCTCTGTATACGTGGAGAAATTGCTTAGATGGTATTGTTTGGTTGCAGGAGCTTAATATGCCGCTGCCAGAGCCTCTCCCAAGGGAGTTTCTCAAGGATGAGGACCCGAGCTTGGTGAGGAGGAACAAGAGGATGCTAGGGAAGCTTCTTGTCGGCACGCTAGAGGTAGCAAAGTCTTCCAATGCATTATGAAATAACACATGTGTTAAGCAATTGTGGTAATTCCTTTTTATTTCAATATATTTCAGTTAGCTTTTGCTTGGTGAATGCTAACCTACCAGTTGGGTAACGATTTTATGGAGCTACTAAAGGCAAGTCAAACCTCATTCCCTCAAAGTGCAATTATTCCACGTCCACTTCTGCTGCCAGCAAGCAAAAATTATCATTGGCTAGGGATGTGCAGTGTCCTGCTTGTTTCATCCACTTAAGAAGTCTTCCCCATTAGTTTGAGTGTCTTTTCATTATCAAGTCCTCATACTTCTTTTATCCCATAACTCTTGGCAATTTATCAGCCGGTTTGGTGAATAGTTCATTCCTAGTTTTGTTTTATATCCATTCCTTACTCCTTTCTCTTTAAATCTCAAAAAATGGAAATACAATTTTCTGCAAGGCTGGGAGGTCCCATAGGAACAAACGCCCGCTCCTTTGTCGACGAAGTGGTAATGTTTACATGAAAAAGGGCACCACTCATTGGAGTGAAAAAGTGGAAGGACATAAAGCAAATAGTAAAAAATTCTATAGCTACAAATGTCATGGTTCGTATAATGTTATTTGTTTTGGTTCCATGTATATATTTCTAGTTACTAAAAACTTTGATTTCTTTCTATGTTTTCATTCAAAACAGAATAAATGGGACCTTCAAAACACCCCCAATGCAAAGGAAAAGATATGGGATATTGCCGAAGAGCGTTATAGGGGATGGCGATCAACATTGAGTGCTACATACAAGGCGTATAGTACTTATGCTGAGAGAATGAAACAAAAGCCTGAAGATGTAGAAATTGTTGAGTGGCACTACTTGAACTTATATTTTGGGTCTGATCAATGCAAGGTTAAACGAAATTATGCATAGCTTTTATTTTGAATACAACATACAGTGCTTTCTTTCTCTCTTACAGTACTCAGAGTTATATTCCAGACATACTATACTTTCTTTTTTATATTTTACACTGCTACATAAAGTGCATCTCTAATCTTTTTTGTACTGTCACCTACTACAGAAGGTTAGCAACCAAAACTCTGGAAACCGCCAAAAACAAAAGACCAAGCATTTGATGGGTTCCAAACCTTTTTTCTCAAATTAGCTATGAGCAAGTAAATATATGTTTGAATGCTCTTCTTTTCATAAATGATATAGGATTAATATGTCATGTCCTTGCAATTTTAGAGACACCCAGAAACAGGTGAAGAGCCAAATGATGTGCACCTCTGGATGAGCACTCACATGAAGAATGGGCAATGGTCAGACGTTGCATCTAAAAAAGTTTATGTGACTCACAATGTGTTTGTAATTTTTTGCAATCTTTCAGAACTTAAATATTTAATTAACTTGTGTTCTATCACTTAGGATGGGGCATGTGAGAAGATTTGTGAGGTAGAATTACAGCGAGACAATGGCATCCTTTCACACGAAGAGGAAAACAATATTTTCCAATCAAGCTACAAGGAACTCACATCAAGCAAAACAACCCAACATCACGGATAGGGATACTTGGTGAAATGTCGAACATGTATTGAAAGGATGAAGGATCAAATCGAACAACAAGCCCGTGTTATAGTTTTGGCCCAACTACAAAATGTTGAGCTCCAAGGTGAGGTTCAAAAGTTAAAAGAGCAACCTGCAAATGAGGTTGCTGAAAGGGATAGGATAGCAGAAGAAAGTAGGCGATAGATTCAAGAGGAGCAGAATGCAAGGCTTGCTCTCAGGGAAGAGATGCTTTCATTGATTGCAGAACAGAGAGAAGCATCAATACAACAGGTAAAAAAATTGGAAACAATTTAGTTCAATGAAGGTTTTGCACATTATATGCGAGCTTAATTTATTTTTTCATTTTTCTAATGCAGACTAACCCGAGAAGCATCATCCCAAGTGATGATGCAGCTAGAACGATTAATGAGCAAGAATAATCACAACACTCGAAGTTCTAATATCAAGAGTAATCTATTCAATAATGATTCCAATGGGACCTTTGCATTATATAACTACCAAAGAATTTGAGACAAGTTCTTTGAAAATCATGGACGGTGAAGAAATTTGAACAAGGTATGAATTGCAAAGTTTATTTTTCAGCAATGCATTGTACATTATGATAATATACAGATCCACTATTTAATTCAAATTCATGCTGGTGTATATCATCATATTCATGCTTCCATGTCGGTAATTTTTTTTCACTGTTCATTGCAGGTTTGCATTATTTGCCTCTTTAATGAGCTATATAGGAGCTGCCCCAACTTCAAAATGGCTAACTGTCCAAAACCATTGAATGATTCTATAGCTTAAAACTTTGATTACATTACTTACATGCTTTTTGTTGGATCATAATGTAAGTATATTTTATTGTTTTCTATGACTAGAATTTCCAATATGGATAGTTCAATGTAAATAAATGCAAAGCATGATCTCCAACCAAAGAAAAAAACAATTCGTGTCTTAGCACAATAGTTTTACAGTTATAGTATTAAACCAAGCAATTTGTTGTTGTCTATTCATAGTTGGCTATTTAATGTCATGACATGTTAAAGGTTGTGCCTTTACATTTTTCTTTCAGCTTCCATACTGGTGTGTAAGAGATTCATGAACTTTTCAGGATTTCTTTATGCTTGACCTTTGGTTCTAAAGTTTGTTTATCTTATCTAGGAGTAAAATTGCTTCAACTTCAAGAGCACATGTCTCAGGTGAGCTATTCATTTTTCCTTACATTAGCCCTATCATCTTGGTCCAGTGCTTCTATTAGCCCATGGTTCATGTATGCACTTATATTTGAACAATGTATGGTTTCAAGTGAAGTGAAGCTATTTCTTCCTAGATTTCTGTTACTGTTGAGCAAAGTTCTAATTTTAGGACCTTTTTTCCTCTCAACACTTCCTGTATGTAGTGCTGCCAGTGCATACCCTACAACAGTCATGCTATCATTTTTTGTTCGGTTCAGAAGCAGCAGATAAGCACTTAAAGTTAATCAACATGTCAATTTCATGCTTAAGTGATGCAAACGTTGTTTCCTTCGTTTATTCATTCCTTGCATGCTTTGGTAAGATCAACTGAGTAGTTGTTTAGTTTAACTTGAGCTCATGGGCTTTGTCGAGTCCTTTTACCTGATCTGGTAGTATTTACAATATGGTAGCCTATAAAATTTCATCTTGGATTTGTTTATGCTCAAAAGAATAAACCGTGCTTTTATTCAACAGGAGGGTACAATTTGAGCAGAGCGTCTGCTCTCATAGCATGGTCAAGTCAAGCAAGTCTACAATGTGGAACAACCTATTCTCAAGTCACTAGTCAATAGATTAGTTCTGTTATCGCAATCTTTGTTGAGAAATTTAAAGTTTTCGTTCAGTGATTACTATGAAATTATTCTATTATTGGTCTCTTTTGTTTGATGTTTGTACATACTGAAAAGATTGTTACAAATGCTCTTATATATGATTTGATAGCTATAATTGATATTTATGTTCGTGCAATTTCTAATTTGAGTACATTTCTTTTGCAACAATGATATATAAGCAAATATTATTGCAATATGCATT
Source organism: Guadua angustifolia (assembly GCA_036346375.1). Classification (NCBI taxonomy): domain Eukaryota; kingdom Viridiplantae; phylum Streptophyta; class Magnoliopsida; order Poales; family Poaceae; genus Guadua; species Guadua angustifolia. The sequence goes on from CM070510.1 coordinate 42,123,450, forward strand.
GACACCTCGTTGCGAAAAAATGTATTTCTATAGATATAGATCGTTGTTATAATTTATTGCAACAAAGTTATTTCATTGCAATACATCATATTGCCACGAAAATTATTTCGTTGCGACCTCACTTATTGCCATGGATTGGTTTTTGTTGCAACTACTATCAAATGCAATGCCTAAATGTGTGGCAATAGAGATCTCTATTGCCACGGCAATAAAAAATATTGCCACGGTATTAAGGTCATTGCGACTACTATTTAATGCAACGCATGAGAGCGTGGCAATAGAGACTACTATTGCCATGGCAATTGAGACTATTGCCACGTCAAATCGTCATTGCAACTACGGACTAATGCAACGCATATTCCCGTTGCAATTTGCATTACAATTGCAACAAAATGTAAATCGTGGCCCAAACTTTGGACCACGCAACTAATAGCCACGCCTCCCAACGATTGTGACATTGTGGCTATTGGTACATATTGCAGTAAAATGGGCCCTATTGCAACGATTTCTTGCGGTTGCAAAAGCCCGAAATTCTAGTAGTGACATCTAGGGCCCCCCTCTTGCGCCTTGTGACTCTACCCATGTGAGGACTGGTTACCACAACCCGGGTCTCACACTACTACTAGTAGTACCAAAGTTTAGACATAATAAATTAATCAGCTAAGTCTGTCCCATACTAGACTTGTGGTTTTATAAATGTCTTAGTTCAAATTATTACAAGGTCAAATCATTAATTGACCAAGGCAAGACTAACAAAAATTCACCATAACCATGAACCAACAAATACCATAAAAACAATGCAACCGCCTAAATGCCACATTGGCCCACCACAAAGTCTTGCCGCTTGCCTCAGTCTAATCATTTTACCACCCTGGTTGTTTAACCATGCACCATGTGTCATCAACAACAATGACATTGTGTGACAACACCCGAAACACAAGTTAATAAATATGTTCCATAGTCATTAAGCAAGATTAACCTTTTTACTTAAAATGATGTCTGGTTGTATGGTTAAGCATACTAATTGTGTTCTAACTACCCATATTGGCAATTATAGCTACCAACTAATATGAAACCATCCTAGGGTGAAAAATGAAATACGATATATGACATGGAAAGGTAGATGTAACACAAAGTGAACAAATAACTAATCCCAACATATTGAAACAAGTGATAATTGAATTAGTATGCAATACTTTAAAACAATATTATTTTAAACATGGGTTCAATATGATCAAAGAACAACTTGCCTTTGAAAAGCTCTGGATCCTACTATGGACCTTGTTCTTTTGCTAGCTCCTCAATCACAAACTCACTAGGCACCTCGACGTTTACGCAAAACAAGTGAGAAAGCAATAAATACCAAAAATAGAGAGCAAAATCAACTCTAAAAATTAAATAGAGCTCGATTTTACAAATGTTTAGAAACTGGAATCAACACAATCGGAGTTCGTATAAGGGAGAACAAGCTAAACAAAGTTTGAAATAAAAGAAAAATTAGAAAATTAAAAAAACCAAATTAATCAGATTATTTTTATATAGAAAAATGGTTTATTGCGTCAGCAGACACGCAACCCAACCAGAAGGTGGCATGTGTCACCGATGTATGGACTTGGTCCACGACCAAGGTCGGACCACGGTGGACTAGTAGCACTATGCCCTTGCACCGGCTGACACAAGCCATAGCATCAACAGTGACACACGGCGCAACATCAGCACGACGCGCAGTGGCACACGACTAGAGCAGCACACGATGAAATCCCACCCATCCAATTCAAACGGATGACCAAGATCATCACCAACTTGGGACACATGGCTAATTGCGGCTGCGGCTAGGTGCAAGCGGGCGGATACTTCCCGATCGAAAGACCGATTCGTTTAAAATCCGATTGAATCCGAAAAAATGATATCCGGTTATATCCGATTCGATCCGAATCAATCGCCTATCCGAAAAAATATGGGGTAGGATATGGGAAGAAAGTATCCGATCCGTATCCGATCTATATCCGCATATCCGAGATATCCAAAAATATCGGTAAATGAGTGCAATAGATATCCGATAATGATCCGATAAACATAAACATTCTACATCATATAAGTTCATATGTTGGTTGGAATTATACTTGGCATATTATTCTTATATAGGAAGGCAACTATTATTGAATTTGAAACACTTATATGTCTCCAAGGTTCTAGTAAAGTTTTGTGTATGGTTAATTGATTTTAATATCGTGACATATATGGTTTCGCTTTCACGCATTATCCGACTAACTATTCGAGAATCGAGACTAACAGTATCCGAACGATCGTATTCGCTCGATTCGCGATCAAGAATCAGATTCAGATTCGAATCGGAACTGTCGTATCGATTCTATATCAGAAAAATTTGGAATAGGATACGGAATGAGCGAAATCCGTCCGTATCCGATCCGTTTGCACCCCTAGCTGCGGCACCTAGCTCCATCACACCCCTCCAGATCAGATCGGACGGTTGCAGCCACGTGGCGAAAGCGAAGTGACATAGCAACGTGGCTGACCAGGCATGCGATACATGGTGCACATCCGACTATGCCATGTGGATCCGACAACCTAGGTTGCGTGGTGACAGGCGAAGCGGCTAGGCACCTGCGGCAAGATCTAGACCATGCAAGGTAGATCGAACGACTGAGTAAGCTCGCGAGGGCGATGATAGCGCGGTAGCATGGAGCGGCGGTTTATCACTAGTCTTGAGGATGACAACCTCAGTGGTGGCGTTCTGGGGCTTCTCTGGCAACTTTATCACCGACTCCAATGCGACTTGATGTGGTGAATCTGATGATGGTCTTGGCAATAGTAGGGACTCGTTGGACAGTGAGGAAAATAGCAAAGAACCACAGCGGCTTGCTTTGGATCTACGGCGAGCTTGTACAGACGGATGAAGGCGTCTCGGCGCACGTGACTTCACCAGGAGATGCGGTGCGGGGTGAGGAACCCAAGGGTGGCAGTGGCTCTTTAAATAAATGTCTTGGGAGGTGGTTCGGTGTGGATTCCAGAGCGAAGTCAGTGGCAGCGGTAGAGTCCAGTTGCGATATGGCGAAGTTGACACGGAGAAACCTTGGGTGTCCATGTGGCACTGACCCAATGGCACAAGAGATGCAAGCAACGCAGGTGAAGGACAACGATCGGATCGAGATCCAACGGTCCAGAACCGAGGTTACTAGGGTTTGAGGTTTGGCGGGCTCGTGCGGCCTGGCAATGTGGAATAGAATGGGCCGACCTATTGGGCTCGGCCCAGAACTATTCATCCGATTATAAACCTTCTCTGAATAAAATAATTGCTAAAAAATAGAATAAGCCAAATAAAATAGCAAAAATATAAAAAAATCCTAGAAAATACTTTAAAGCATTTGGAAATCAAATAAAATATTTCTAGCAAAAGTTTATTCTAACTTTTCACATTTTTTCAAATAACTTTATAAATAGGCCGTGAATCAATAAATGCAAATTAATTAAAATAAATTCCAAGAAATTCATAAAAATATAAAATACACATTAAATCAAATAAATGCAAAAATTGGGATGTTACAGGCTCCATCGACTGTGGAGCTGTGTGTGGAAAAATGTAAAATAGGGCCGACGGCGGTAAACTGGCTTGATAATCTAACTTAGCTCTGTCAGTATGCACATAGTAATGTGGAATTGCGGTTGCACCTAAATCACACTGTAGGATCACGGTTGACTAGGTCGGCATCAAAGTCAAAGTCAGAACAGATGGCTTAGGATTGGCTACTAGACCAGAAACTCTATGTATTTTCTTGTACCGAATAGACTAGATAATTAATTTGGCAAAACTTGCATTAGATCTAACAAATTTCTAGCTAATGCTAACTTCTGAGCAATAGCTTTAACACTATTAGCGATCATCAGCTTAAGAGTTTTTAACAAGGGCGATGAATGGTTGATCAAAGCATAATACATAGATTGATTAATCATAATAGATAATTTAGTTTGTGTAAGCATGTATCAGCTTACCGATGTATCGGTAGTCTCCGTATTGCCAAAGGGATTGACCGTCAGTAGAATAGTCTTTTAAGTGATGCCACGTCGAGTCTTCTGATAACAATTTAGCGTCATCTCCTTGAGCGCAACCTTCCGATCCTCAATTTTCTTGTGTTGTTCTAGTGTCAAATTGTCTAGTGCCGAGACGATTATAGCATCAGAGTTAACATTAGATGGGGGAATTGATTTTTTTGAAGAAGACATCGTGTCCCACTGGACGTGCCAAAAGTGTGTTAGCACCGAAAATATGAGGAAGAATTTGATCGGCTCAATCACACACAAACAACAGATTTAAGAGGTTCGAGGCATGCCAACCGATTTGATCCTACGATCGGCAAAAAAAAATTATAATTAAAATAGCTATTATAGTCGATTAGATTTTTCAATAATAATATGATTTAAATAACTATTTAGCCAATTAAACCGTAGGTAACAATAAGTTTAAATACAACTTATCACGGCTGATTAGATAGATTGGTCAAGGTGGATTTTCAAATAAAAAAGTCCATATACGACAAGAGATCGAAGAAAAGCAAACCTAAGTAGATTAAATTCTGGGTCCCAACAATCACTAATCCGTTTACAATGATCGATGTAACTACGACGAAAGCTATAGTCTTGTCATGCCAAGTTCATGAACATTTGAACCCCATGGAGAAATTAAAAGGATCTGCCAAACCTTCAAAAAAAACATCGTACGTACTACCTCTTTTTTTATGTCGTTGTTCTAGCTAGCCGTGCCTATCTGTAACTGATTCGACAAATAATGTGATAAAGATATATGCAAGTCCCAGTACATAAATTGAGCGCATAAATTGTTATGTATCCCACAATTTACATTAATGACTTAGTGCAATCAATGAAATATTTCCCATGTAGTTGAATTCTATGCACAATTATTCTTCAGATCAAATTAACTTTGAAATAACAGTATGACGAAATGCTATTAATCATATAAATTTACCTAACTAGCATGTGTGTGCTACATTTAGGTAAGCTTACTTACGTTGCAGGTTTTAAAACACTACAATTTTCAACGCTTTGTTAGTTGATGCATGGAGGAAAATGATCATCATACATATTGAAAGGAAACAATTGTTACACCGATCTGAACGAAAGTACATGACAGTTATTTTTCAAAATTACAAATTAAATGTCCGTTTTCTCTCTAGAATACTCAATAATATTGGACGGCCTATTCTCAAACAAGAACTAGATTTGATCTCTATGATAAGCTCCGGATATATATGGTGATTTTTGAAAATTTATATATTAAAATTTATTAAATAATGTCATGAAGTACAGAAATACTAAGTACTCTGTACCTTCACATGGAAATGTACTGTAATACAATACAGATATATTAAGCATATTTTGAGATCGTACCCTGGCGGCGTATGCATGGGATCAGGTTCTTAAATTGGGTGTAAGGTAATAATATTAGCTCTGATCAATGATAGTATGCTATCAACGGACATAAGTAATTAATGCTACCAAAAACCAATATGTGTTTTCAGTTTTATTCATTTCATGCAGTATGTAAAAATTTTTCGTACTTTCTCTAAATTTATAAATTAAGTAAGTTGTTCTTATATCTTTATTATCGGAAGAACTAGCATACTTATCCACGCAACTACGCGTCTAGATATTATAATATAATTGTCTTTAATATACAACTATATTTCTAATGATTGAAATACAATTGTATTTATTATATAACTCTATTTATATATGATTAATCTACAAAGTTATAACTGGCCCAACCGAAATACGTGATAGAGATCCTTTCTTTGATATATAACTCTATTTCTAATGATTGAAATATAATTGTATTTGTTATATATGATTAATTTGCACCGTTATAATATAGCTCTACCAAAATAAGTGGTGGAGTTTGTCCGCTTTTTCTTCCGATTAATGTGAGAGTTTCTAAAATTTAGGATTATTGTGTGCAGATTTTCTTTCTTTTAAAAAGAATGAGGTGTTTTGAATATTACCTATTATTTTTAGATATATAGATAAACAAATGCAGTTTTCTTTATCACTGTAATTTTACGAAAGGAAAACTGCAATTATAAAACATACATGAAAAATAGATAATGAAGTTCTACTGAGAGAAGTCTACGAATTGAATTTAGCGGGTTATATTTTTATTAAAATATGCAACTTAATTAAGTACATACTAGCTAGGGGTGTTTGTATAAATTTCCAACATAATATGCCGAACCAAGATGTATATTTAATTAGAAGTAATTAGACCATTTAAGTTGTACATAATTAGAAAAAAATGGTTGAATTTGAACTTACTTTTCATTGATTCAATTGGTTGATCGTATACTACATTATGTTTGAAATATTATGGCTTCTTACCCGATATACCTTTATCCTCTTTTTTTGGCAGCAAGGAAAGAAATTCACATTCAACCATTTTTTTCTAAGCTGAAAATGTATATATACGAGCACCCAGGCAATATGCATATATTATGGAGCTAAGCTAGATCCCAATATGTACACAGTAGCACAAAAAAATTTTAGGCAAGCAATTGCGATCAACCGATTGATGAATACATGTCGGCATTAATTTTTTTGCTTTTGATGTATATTGCTTGTTTTAACTTGCCAATGATACCGTGACAAAAGAACTGAACTGATCATGCATGTGGCCATATATGTAGAGAAATAGTCTTTCTAGCTGCTGCATGAATGCATGTCACAGAACATAAGATATGTAATTATATATGGTCTGAAGCATGGTTAAATTAAATCAACAATCTTATTAATTAATTCATGGTGCAGTGCGCAAGTTTTGGAAGGCCTTGGGACAAGTACTTGAAAGATCTCACTCCAATGCCTTGATCGACATGGTCAGATCCAAAGTACTCAGCCCCAGAGCGGCCTTCTTGCTGCTGCTACCTGTCGCTGCTTCTAACCTCCCGGCATCCCCGCCGCCACCCTCGCCGCCGCTGTCGCCACCCCGGAGTGACAGCGAGAGCGAGAGTGGCAGCTTATCGCTGTCCACCTCTTGCTCGCATAACGCGATGCTCTTCCTCTTCTTGGCCCTGTCAGTGTCTGCTCCCACATTGGGGCTCAGGCTTAGCTGCAAGTCCGGCGTCCGGCCATTCTCCTCCCCCGTCGTCTTCGTCGTCTTCACCTCCGTCTCGATGCGAATGTCGTCGATCTCTTCGGCAGGAGCCCTCGGCTCTAGGTGCTTCTGCAACTGCACAGCGACACGACCTTGCTGTGAGTTGTGGCGAAGTTACAAAGTGAACGTGTATCAAAGCTAGATGTAGCAAGATAATTGTAACATACCTCGAGCCGAGCACCTAGGGCTTCACCTGTCATCACGGGATCTGACGACGTTGTGTAAAAGTTTCCGTTGCCGGTGGCGCCTGGCCACCGAAACGGGAGACGGTGATCGCGCAGCTCAAAACCAGTGGTGGCCGCCGCCGACATTGTCCTGGAGAGCGGCCGGGAGCTGCTGCCGATCCAATCAAAGCGACTGACCTTTTCGCCGTCTAGTCGATGGTCGGCGGATCTTGTGGTTGTGGTTGCCGACGACGTCCTGTTGCAGGCGATGGCGTCCCTCACGTCGAACAAATGCGACGTTGGCTTGCCGTCCTTCCTGAAGATCATCTCGTGGATGAGCCCTTTCGCCGGGCCATGGTCATTGACGGCACCTGCCCTCGCCGCCGCCGCATGCTGGTTGAACGCCCATTCTTGGTTCCTAGCCGTATGAATAAGAGAGATCTGTTAGGGTTTTGACATGATCACAGCACGATCATTACTCAGCATACTTGTCGTCGTCCTGCTTTTGGTTACCTAAAGCTACTGTAATTCTTGAAGTCGAAGGTTTGCATGGGAGGAGGCCGGCGTTGGACGAGGCCGTAAATCCGGCCGGCCTCGGGCAAACAGGCATTTCTCGACGCAAAGAACTCGCCGTTCTCGTGCAACCTGGAAGAGTTCACCGAGCCGGCAGCTCGCTCGAACATGTCTTGGAACCGATGGTATCCTCTCCTCATGTGGAAATCCATGGGCGAAAAAACTGCCAAAATTAGGTAGTAAAACTTAAGGAACTGAGCTCCATGGATTTTTCGATGTATGCTACTGTGGAAGAGATTGAAAATGGAGAGACTCGAGATAAGAACCTGAGGATATGGCTGCCCTCTCGTGGCTGGACTCGTGGTCTAGCTTTTTACTTCTGTACATCTGAAAAGTGGAAATTGATGAACAAGAAAAGAGTTAGGTCCCAACATTTGTTGTGTGAAGAAAAGAAACAAACAGCTAGCACAGGAGCTATGTACTCATGAGAAGCAGGCCTGTTCCTAATCTGGCTTTACCTGTAAGTGGCTTTTTACATGAGCAATGCTGAGCCCCCTCACATTCATCATCTGAAGCACCAGCTTTGGGGTTGCTCCTGTCAACAAATTAACAAAAAAAAATTAGAACACCAATCAAAGGAAAATTGATTAGGAGATCCCATTAATCTGCCTTGATTTTAGAAGCGGGGAGGTTGTTTTACTCATGACAAAAATGCACAACAAGAACAATTAACAACCCCAAGAGATCACTTACTCTCTTGGCCTCCCAGCCTCTCGATGGCATCGATTTTAGGAGATCCCATTAATCTGCCTTGATTTTAGAAGCCGGGAGGTTGTTTTACTCATGACAAAAATGCACAACAAGAACAATTAACAACCCCAAGAGATCACTTACTCTCTTGGCCTCCCAGCCTCTCGACGGCATGGACGAACGACATGTGCAGGTCGGGCGTCCACCGGAGCCGGGGGAGCTTAGACCGGTTGTACTGCCGCACCGTCAGCACCTTCTCGCTGCTGCCCTCTGCCTTGCTGCTGCTGTCCATGCCATGATCCTTGTTGCTCTCGGAATTATGGTTGGTGCTGCTGTTGTTGCTGGAACTCCTGCCACCTCCGGCAACTTCACTTGTGCTACCACCATCGTCGGCATCCTCGTCGCTGTCTCCGTCCTCGCCCACTTCCCCTTGCTCGCTGCCCTCACCGATGCCCTCGTTGAGGTCCAGCGCCGTGGTTGGTACAGAGCTGTCCGAAGATCTCTTCCCATCATCTTCAAGAATCTCCACCACCTCCTTCTCCTTCACCTCCCCCATACCCTCCACCTCTCTCGAGAATCTTCTCCTCTATCTCTCTCTAAATCACCATGATAGGATTGGAACTATATGGGGTAGGAGTAGGAACTGGGAAGGAAGAAGAGGGGGAATGTGATCGGAATAATAGTAGGGAGGGAGAGAAAGCATAAGCAAGCTAATGATTTAGGAATAAAATAACGGGTAGGGAAATGGACAAGCATTCCACTACATTGACTAGTTTTCAAGACTGATATTCCATTTCACCCCTTTTTCTATAGGGTGAGGGAATTGGGGAGTATACCATTTTGTGAGGGGTGGTGGGTATGAATCGTATGATAGGGGGATGCATATAATTGGATGTGGAGAGGGGGGCTGATTATCAATTGGCAACTCGGTGTGGGAAAGGAAGCAAATGGAGTATGTTGACACTTGCCTCTAGGATAAAAATTGTTGGTTGATCTCCAGGTTTTGTGATATTAATTTCTTGTGTGCGTAATCCAAGCTTTTTCGTCATCATAGTCGGTTCTAGTGGCAACACAAAGTTATTAGACAGTAATGAGACGATGCTATCATAGTCAGTTCTCACCCAATTATGATGAGAGGGTCATCTCTATCGATTCTTTGTAGGAAGCGATAGAGATAAAATCCTCATCTCTATCGGTTCTCAAAAAGAAGTGATAGAGATGAGTTCAGTTCTTCAAATTTATCTATATCGCTTCTTTCTAAGAAGCGATAGGGATGAGGGAGTGTACTGTTTTCTAATTCGCCTTCCCAAATCAGCACATATTTTGCACAATATGCATATATCACACTCAAACAGCATAGATTACACATATTATGCACATATATATCACATTCACAGAACACAAACACTTTATCACAACACATATCACATTTGTTCACAATATAAAACATAAACATACTTAACAATCAGTACACATGCAATCACATTCGCATATATAACATTGTTTATATATGGACTAGGAGGAGATTTCTGGATCTCTAAACCTACCATCCTCCTAGATAACTTCTACCTATACCACTGGTATAAGTGGTCTCATAATTTGTTTAGTTATTTGTTTTGTAAGCTCTTCTGGGGGATATTGTTGTTCTACAAAATAGAAATGAGTGTTGTAATTTAAGTTTTAAAATTTCTATGTGAAAGGCTGAGTGTATTATTATGCATATACATATAACTTAGGGAAAATGTCTGCGCCACCGACCATGAGCAGCATGTGATGCATGACGTAGAAGCGCATAGGTCGTCGCTGCCCTGTTGATGACACTCTGAAGAAAGAAAAAGAAATTAAAAGATGAAGAATAGATGTCAGAAAATATTAATCCTATATATGGTAGGCACTTGTACCTTGAAGTGCACATACTCCAACTGAGAGCCCTTTTTGTCATGTGTGTCCCTCCTTCAGCGACATAGTTCGAGAAACCCCTATATACATTAGAGAGATACCATTGAGTGAAAAAAATAAACATAGTTAAATTTAGAAAGTGTTAGGTAAGAGTAGTGCACTCGCTTCTCCAAAGCAGGCTTGATCGTGTAAGTAATCGGTCTCTTCTCGAGTGAGTTAAAAGTGTGGACTTTTTGTCACTCGGAGAGATCACGAGTAGAACCCAATGATTGCCTATTAAATGGTATGCAGTGCAAGAAAATAAATTCACATACAGTATAAGTGCATACAAGTAATTGAAGGGTAAAATAGTACTTACTCCTCATGGTACAACAATAGAACGAAGTCCTTCTTTGACTCAGTTTTCAATGCCCCCTTGATGTAGCCAACAAAAAACTTTAGTTGAAGCCTAGTCATGTTTGCGGACACAAGCTCAGTGTTGACGAACCCAACTTGTTGTTGACAAGTCACAGCCCGCTACCTCATTGCTCTGCATCTCGTATTGAATGTTAAAAAACATAATGCGAAATGCTATAGAAGTCATAAGCTCGTGTTGTATGGTGCGATACTCACAATGTCTAGGATTATACAGTAGAAATATCGATGGCTATCAGTTGGTACAAACAAAACAGATCCTCAAAACTGATTGGAAATATCCCATGGTATTCGCGATGGAAATGTACCTTTCTGTACCTCACATTAAAATCGACATGCCGCTCGACCTCTTTTATTTTGTCAATGTACCATCCATGGAGCATGCGAGTCCATTTGCCTAGAAGATTCAATTGGCTGGTAGCCAAAAGGGGCATTCCATATACGTAGGCCTTAAAATCATAAGGGGTCTATGGCCTATGCCGACTTTCCTTTTTGGGCAGAAGGAGTATCCGAGGCTTGGGCAGGGGCTTTTCACGTACCTCAAGGGACGCTGTGGTCTCTATCAGCTTTGCCTTATAGGAAGTAGTCTCTGAGGCCACCTGTGGTTCTATAGCTGTCGTGCTAATCCTTTGTAGGACTCATCACGATGGTGGTAGCAGGAGCAGGAGTAGGCGCAGGTACAGTAGGAACCTACGAAACACATGTATATGTAACTTGTTGTAATACTACTAGAACAGTAGAGAAGATGGAGTAGATTTTTACCTTGACCAATATGACACCTGTCATGAGTCGATCACTTGATGAATGACATCCATGCTTACCCAAGAGTGGTGATATCTTCATTGGAGGGAACTCGAGCACATGTGATAAGAAGTCTTCGTGGATGTAGTCCACCTGCAATCTCATGTAGCCCTTCCCGGCCCAAAGGCTAACCATGCATAGTGTCAGTCTCCATGCATGAAAATGCAACCCCGCATGTAGTCTCTACAGAAAATCCGTCATCCATTAGGGTGAGCTGGCACTTAGTAGGTGCTTGTAAGAAGTGCGCAACTTGAGGGACAACATTGTGGGAGTTAACCTTGTACCTTTAAGTCAGAAAAAGTTAATTATTACCTTCAGCTATGGACCAGTCTTATCATTTTTGGAACTGCAACTACTAAGTCGAGGCACAGGCTTCTCTATAAGAGACGAGGGCATCTAGCTTTAACTCTGGGAGATCATCACCATAATCTTGGCCCTTAGACACTCCTCATGTACCGTCATCTCCTCCTTGATCTCCTCCCTAAGCTATTCCCTGAGTGTGTCTTTGAGGAGCTCCGCACGTACCTTCTATGATCTTGATTTGGTATTTGCAGCGTCATCTTGGAAGTAGGACTTCTTCGTATGCCCTGCCTCTACAACAAGCACCCGGCCTTTATGGTCAGGCTTCCGGATCACATAGGACAGGATGTCCTTCGAATCTTGGCTCAGAGTTGTCCCCTACTCTTTCTGTTGTCTTACCTCCTTCTGCAAGAAGCGAGTACGAATTAAGTTTGAAATACAACAGGAAGGGTCAACTGCAATGTACAAACTTAGATGTCTTATTATGGTGGAGATGACGTGCGCGCTAGCGAGATTTAGAACTATGAGCTACTCATCCGCATTTTTCTTTGTCCTCTCTAATAACTAGTCGCGTGCTTGCTCCTCACATATGTGGGAGTAAGACATCGCGGTCCCAGAGTTTACGCACTCCTCGACTAATCGCGCCCACTCTACCTTCTTTCTTTCATAGCTGTCCGAACCAACGTGGTGCACATGCGTGTTTTGGCTCTGAATAGCGATGTTCTTCTCTCTCAGCTCCGCCTCCTTGAGTCTACTCTTCATCCTCGTAAACTCCTTCCAAACACCGGGAGTCACGAATGGATACCTCTTGAATGGAGTACGGCCTTTCAACACATACTCACTGTGCATGAAGAGCCTGAAGTGCCTCAAAGCCATATCCATCCTCTTCAAGGTGTACCACCTCGCATTGCTTTCATCTTCCTCTTCTATAATCCAATTGACCTTAACCTCGTCTGACAACGGATTCATCTACTCTCTAACTTCCTCTGTCCAATCCATAACAGTGATGGGCACTCTCTCGCTCACCAATTAGCCGAGAAATGACTGGTATCGCCCCTTGTACTTGGGAGGACCCGTGCAAACCCATGTGGCATTGGAGTGGAGAACTTGCGGCGTTCTCTCTATGGTCCCTTTGTTCGGTCCTCGGGCCTTTCTCATCTTACTCAGCCCTCAACATTTGGAACCATACTCAGTCCCTCAGTAGCACCTTCTACAATATTTTGAGTATTTTTATCTGACATGGTCATATATTTGATATGAGAGAAAGCAATTCGTAGCTATTATGTGAACTTGATAATAAATCATGAGAAAGCAATTCATAGCTATTATGTGAACTTGACAAAAAATCATGTAAATCAATAGATGAATGGATAATTCATAGCATTTAATTGTTCTAGCGTATTGTAGTAGAGTAACAGTTAAATGAATGATCTTCAAGAAAAACCTATCTGTTGACCAACTAAATACGTACCAATGATAACTTCTAATCTCTAAATAAGTTTGGTCCTAATCCCATTCGAGGATATATAGTTTGGACAAGTTTCTAAGTCATTGTACAACTCCATAGAAAATTTTGGCAGTATTTCCCCACTATTATCCAGATAGTCAAGAGGGGTGTGTATCCAGGGAAAACTAGGAAGATGCTACCAAAATCTACTCTGAAGTTGTACAACAGCTCAGAAACTTGTCCGAACCACACATCCTTGAACTGTGCAAAAAACGTGGACAATTCGAGACTTCTTGCTTATAAATATGCTATTTTGGTATATTTATAAATAAGCACCCTTGAATGGGAGATGTAGATTACACGGCCTAAATGGTAACGTTATGTTGAGATTACAAAAATAAAAGTAATATGCAATTACAACTGAAATAATGGAATCAATTAATAAAGTCAAAAGTTGCATAACAATATGACGAGTAAAGAACCACATATGAGAAAATACATTTTACTGTGTTCAATCTGATGAAAATTTCAATATATGTAGCTTGTAGACAAGGTTATCAAGAAACTTGATGCAGTTGTCAGCACATTTTCCAGGATTGACAAAGAGTTTGCTATATGATCCAAGTAACAAAATCCTGCAAGTATTTTAGCAGCATTAAAGACGAATGTGAAGATGCTGATGTAGTGCTGAGAGCAAGGCTTTGCAGGACTACTTTGCACTCACTTCTTCACTCACAAATTTCATCATATAGGCATCATGGATATATTTGGTTATTTGATTCGCTCCTTTCGGAAATCAGTGAAGAAACAGATGGCTCTATATGGTCGAAGATTCAAAAGCTCCTTAAAATTGACACCTAAAAGTTTGCAAAAGTTTGTGGCATTACTTTATTTAGACAAATTTTACTATTGATATCATAACTTTTTGTATTATTTAACTATTCCTTGTTACTGATTACTTCTCATAAAATTGTTATTTGGAATGGACCAAGGTATAAGTTGATCAATTCAGTTCCCAGTTAGCAGCTTCTGCTGTTATGCTGGTACTTTCTTTCTGCTGTTGTGCTTCTAGCAGTTAGTATTAGTTTGTCAATGTCAATATTCTGAGCATCCAAGAACTTCACAAAGGATTCTGTTAAAGCTTCATTGTAAGTTACTCACAGCTTGCTGAAACCGAGCATCATGCTTTCAAGTTTTAGTTTTTTATTTGCAAAAAATTGAAATTAATTACTTTTTTACTTGAATTTCCCTGATCGCGACGGAGCGGGAGGTGCCAGAGCGGGAGGCGATGGAGCAGGAGGCAACGGAGCAGGAGGTGCTAGGGTTTCAAAAATCATGCGTAGGAGCTGGAGGCGCGCATGAGAGTGAGCTTTGCCAAAATGCTTGAAGTGCATGGGGCGAGTTAAGGAGCATCAGTGATGTCGGCATTGTTATCTCTGTCGGTTCCTCCTCAAAACTGACATAAAAGCCTAACTACACTATCGGTTTTCAAGAAAAACCGACAGAAATGTATTTCTCACCAGAAAAGGCTATTATTTTCAAAACTCACTTCACTATTGGATTGGTTTCTAACGAAAACCGATACAAATCTATACATCTTCACTATCAGCTTTTAAGCAAAAACTGATACAAATACATATCTCTACACTATCGGTTTTGCACAAAACTTGACACAACTAAAGACAACAATACAATCGGTTTTCAACAAAAAAAAACCAACACAAACGTATTAATACTCACTATCATTTTTTTAATAAAAACCAACATAAATGTATTTCTCAGCCCAAAAGGACATAATTTTCAAAAATCACTTCACTATTGGTTTCTCATGAAAACTGACACAAATATATGGGTTTCACTATCTGTTTTAACAAAAACTAAAACAAACATAGATAATTACACTATTGGTTCTCAAGAAAAACCAACACAAATGTTCTTCTAATCACTATTGATTTTTAACAAAAAAAACTGATAGAAATGTATTTCTCAATAGAAAAGGCTATTATTTTCAAAAATCACTTTACTATTGGTTTGTAACAAAAATTGACACAAATCTATTGGTCTTCACTATTTGTTTTTAACAAAATTACTATCAATTTTGAATAAAAACCAATACAAATATAACTATCACTATTGGATTTCCAGACAAACCATGATAAAGTCTGAATTTTTAGAATTATTTGATCAAAGAGTGAAAAGGCCATAACTTTTGCAAATTTAGTTAGAATTATTTCAAATTTTGTAGAAACATACTTTAGGGTACTAAAATTCTTTTCCAAAAAGAATTTTCCAAAAAAAGAGTTAGCACTGAAAATATATGCCAAAATTCACTTCATAGGCATGGTTTTTAATTAAAGAGTAGAAAAGTCAAAACTTTTCCACATAAAGTCCATTTTTTTCAAATTTTCTAGAAATGAACTTTAGATTAGTTAGAAACTTTCCCAAAAAGAATATTTTTAAAAGAAATTTTCTTTAAAAATATATGACAAAATGTGCTTAGTAGGCATGAAGAATTAAATGACCAAAATCCAGTCCACAAGATGAAACTCACATAATGCTAGAATATGACCTGCATGGGTCAAGAGTAGTTTTTTAGCTACTTTTTAAAATCAAATAACTTAGGACCAGTTGGTCTTTCTAAAATCATTTGAATAAGAGAATTGTTATGAATGACCAACTAGTAAGTAGATTTCAAGTATGTCACAATGTTTCATGTGAGATGGCAACCATATAACTTTACCCAAATAAAAGGCACAATACAACAGAACTGTTAAACAGTAATGGCCATTACACCAAATAAATAGCCTGATAAAACAAACAAAAATTACAATAGATCCTTCATTTACAATACAACCCTTCTTGATGATCTACACACATGTAATTTGTTCCATGTGTGTCATCATCACCGATAAGACATGCTCCATCTGCAAACAGAGGTATTTCATTGAATTAGTTGTACTCTTCTTCATCTATAATATTTTCAACTCCAACGATTCGCTGCTTGCCATTAAAGATGATGTTCAACCTCGGATTGGTCGGATCACGCACGTAGAAGACCTTATTTGCTTGCTTCGCAAGGATGAATGGGTCATCTTTGTAGACAAGTCTATTGAGATCCACAATAGTAAAACCTCTATTGTCAACCTTCAATTCATATGGAAGTCCCACCCACTTATATCAGAACAATGAAACTTGGTATATTCCATAATCGAGCTCTCAAATTTCTTCGATCATGCTGTAGTATAAGTTTATTGCCATTGAGGATCCTCCTTTCGAGTGATCAAAGGAAAAAGCATCTATACTCATACCACTATTTTGGACAGTACTTTGGCATCTTGACTCTTAGTGTAAAAAATGTAGCCATCAATATCGTACCCCTGCCATGTCTGTACATTAAATCTTAGTCCGTCGGCCAACCATTTGACATTCTCACTGAAAGAGACATCCGCCTTTTCTTTGAACCATGTGAGAAATCAATGGTTGTGTTCTTGTGTGACGCAAAGCTCATCTATATGTGGATTCTCTTCCCGTAATATCAACTTGTGCTGCTTGATGTACCCTGCAACTTTTGCCATGTGCTGCAAGATTATTAAATGCGCTTTGTAATACATATTAAATTGTGGCCTCGTTAGTTTGGACCCAACGGTTTCTTTGTTAGCAAGTCTACCCTCATGGCAAGATATAGGAACACCGATTGCTTATCTTTTTTCTAGATAGTCCATGCAGAACTCAATAACCTCTTCTGTTCTGTAACCTTCAATACTATCCTCAAAGTTTGTCGCGTATGACTTTAAAATACCCATGTACTTTTCGAACGGATATATGTAACGTAGGAATGTGGGTCCACATATCTTAATCTCTCTAACAAGGTGTACAACAAGGTGGACCATGATGTCGAGGAATGACAGGAGGAAATGCATCTAAAGCTGACATAGAGTCTGCACTACCTCACTCTGTAAGTTGTCTAGCACATCGGGGTCAATAACCTTATAAGAAATCATATTGAAGAAATAACATAGCTTCATGATTGCTAACCTAACATCCTCTGGTAGAATATCTAATTGCAACTGGGAGCATTTGGGTTAACAAGACATGGTAGTCATGGGAGTTCATTCCAAACAACTTCAAATTATCCATGGACATAAGTTTCTTAATATTTGCGGAGTAGCCTAATGGAACTTTAATGCCATGGAGACACTTGCAGAGGTCTTCTTTCTTTTTCTTGGATAGGGTGTAGTATGCAGGGGGATGTACGGACCTTTTCCGTTCTCCTCTATCACTGCAAGTTTGGGCCTAATTCCCATGTAAGCCATGTTGCGGCAAGCTTTCACACCATCCTTGGTATTCCCAAGAAGGTTCAGCAGGATGACAACCAAATTGCCACACACATTCTTCTCAACGTGCATAATATCAATATTGAAAGACCATATGGAGGTCTATCCTTATGTGTGATGAGTTATTAATATTATTTAAGCGTGTAGTGCCTTAATTTAAGTTGGAAAGTGCATTTGAAGCAAAGTTGAAAAAATTTCCTGCGCTAGTGGTTATACCAACTAGGGGGGTGGTATGATCGACCAGTGGTGCAACCAGCCTGAAGTAGGGGTGGAATCGAGCCGAGCCGAGCTTGGCTCGGCTCGACCGAGCTCGTCAGTTTGAGAGCCGCCGAGCTCGGCTCATTGTCTTTGTCGAGCTGAAAACTGGGCTCGGCTCGGGCTCGGGCTCGGTCGAGCCTCGAGCCGAGCCGAGCCGGCTCGTGAACCGCCTGGCATGTGGGCCCACCTCATTGTGTCAACTCTCAAGTATGTTCATTGTATGTTTCTTGTTCAATATGACTGTATGAATGCCAAGCCGATTGAATGTCTGTAGGCTGTGGCTAATTTTGTTTTAAAATTAAGCCTCATGTAATTTGGATAATCGATTAATGATTAGTGATTAGTGAAAGTGATTCTGGATATCTAAATTTTACCGAGCCTAACGAGCCGCTCGCGAGCCGGCTCGGTCTCGGCTCATTGTAGCACCGAGCCAGATGGTAGGCTTGGGCTTGGCTCGTTGATGCACCGAGCCGAGCCGAGCCGAGCCGAGCCGAGCCGAGCTGCGAGCCTCGAGCTATTTTTCCACCCCTAGCCTGAAGGCGGTAACACTAGCCATGGGCTATCATAACGGCCTCAGGATGATGCATTTTTTCCAGAGAGGTGTCTTTGCGATTTTTAGGAGGGCGGTCATACTCGGTCATACTGGCCAGGAGGCAGTTTGACAGGCCGGCAGTGCTACCGACCTGAGAGTGATAGCACCAACCTTGTGAGCAAGGATGAATTTTTAATTTGTGATTATTGATGAATTTGATTGAATATCTTTTTGGACATTGCTTTGTGATGTATTTACTTATTTTTAATGGTTGTAGGAGGATAGTGCTAGACATTGGTGAGGCGGAGGATGATCGGAACTAGGTGAGGTGCGCCGAAGGTCTAGACGGTTGAGTACCACCAGAAGATAATCGGAGACGATGTCATGGTAAGTCTAGAAGACAAAGAAAGGAACGATGACATCAACAAGTGCAACAAGAAGCCTCTAGTTCGTGACCCGGCACGCGAGAAGAAGTACCGCAACTTCTCGAAGAATAAGAAGCTCTTCCACCGCGTCCTAGCCGCACTTGATGGCATCAACCTATCTGACACAGAAACCTAGAATGACGAGGGTAAGGATGATCCATAAGAAAAGAAAGGCAGCGATGACTTCACTGACATGTGCTTCATGGCCGAAGTGAACGGCATCAGTAACTCCAAGCTCTACAGTGATACGGACGAGGTACCCTCCTATGACCAGCTTAATAAAACTTTCTACAAACTAGAAAATTTTTATATTAGAGCTAGAGCTAGATGTACGGAGCTTGAGAAGGAAGTAGATACCTTGACTCAGGAGTTAGCTTCTCTTAGATCTTCTCCTTCCTGAGTCATTGATGACTATTCTTTATGTGATGCACTGCTAGTGGAGTTAGAGAACCTAAGGACTATGCATGATAGTATGTTGTCTGAACTAGATAGTCTTAGGTTGAAGGATGCTAGCAATGAATCTGCTAATGCTATGTCCTTAGATGCTAGTTTTCTTTATGCTCACTCTACTCCCTTATGTGAAAATTGTCCTAAATTACTTGTTGAGATTGATGCCATGAGCACTTACCTTAGGAAGCTCTCAACTAGAAATGATGAACTTGAAATGCATGCTTCTAAGGACCTAGTCAGCTCATGTGAGGGCTGTAAGCAACTAAAACTTAACAATAAATCTTTAAATATCAAGTGTGCTAAACTTGCTAAGAACTTACTAGTTAAGTCACAAGAAAGTTGCTTGTGATGTGCTGTGATTGAGGGGGATTTGGATGAAATTCAAGTCGAACTTAGGAAGAAGCTTGAGGCTCAGACCCATAGGATTAGAAATATTGTTTGTGTTTCATGTGAGGCCCTATAAATTGAGGCAGCCGTGCTGAGAGAGAAAAATGTATGTGCTAGTAGTTCTTCTCTTGCTAGTTCTTCTTCCTCCCCTCTTCCCTATTCTTCATGTACCTCTCTCTTCCCGGAGTGTGAATATTTCATAAGCACTCTCGAGAAGTTTGTAGGAGGCAAGAAGAAGCATAATCTCATTCTAGTCCAATCAAAGATTAGTCGATTTAATTAGGATATAGGATTTAACTACTTGGAGCACGCTAGGACTCATCCTCCTACCATTGTGCATGGCTTCAAGAGTGGAGAGATTGTAGTTGTTCTCAGGGAAAATACTACTGTGTTTAGGTCTACTGGGGTTGTTCATGGGATCTCTAACCAGAAGGGTACTCCTTCGCTACTTTTGCCTTTAGCAAGGCAAAGTATATATGCACCTTCTGTCAGAAGGATAGACATTTGGCAGATTTTTGCTTCAGATGCACCAAGATCTCAAGGTGTGAGCGTGTTGCTGCTCTTAGGGGTATTCAGGATCGTCCCTAGACTCTGAGTGCTTCTAAGACACGCACTGCTGCTAGACAGGTTAGAGAGTCACCTGTTCTTAGGCGGCGTTCAGGACTCAGTTTTCATGTTGTTCAGTCGAGTTTTAGTCCTAGAGCTACTCATAGTCAGTCTTTTTTGTTGTCCTTTTGATATTCCTCATTTTTCCCATCGAGGTAGATATCAGCGGCGTGAGGTGTTTTCTAGTAGGAGATTTAGACAACCTCACTAGAATGGTCCGGCCTTTGCTCGACAGCGGACCAACATAGCTTTAGCTTCCAGATTTTCTACTAGAGTCCAGTCTTCTTCTTCTGTAGCTGGTACTCTGAGGCGTCGTGTGGTTCAGTATTGGGTTCCCAAGTCTTTACTTTATCCCAGTACTGAGTTATCTTTCTCTCGTGTCTTGACCAGGTTCGTCGGATGGGGAAGGGAGAGGTTTGGATTATTGACTCCGGTTGTTCTTGCCATATGACCGGAGACTCTCGTTGGTTCTCTTCCTTATCCGAGCCCCCGGTGATGAGTTGATCACTTTTGGAGATACTTCATCAGGTAGAGTCATTACAAAAGGTACCATCTGCATCAATGACAATTTCATTCTTAAGGATGTTGCCTTAGTGAGTAAACTACAATACAATTTGCTATCTGTTTTTTAGCTTATCGATGACTCTTTTGAGGTAAACTTTAAGAGCAGTGCATGTAGAATCTTTAATTCATCACGAGGGTTAGTTTGCGGGATTTCTATATTTGGGAGATTCTTTTGTGCTAATTTTTTGGCTTCTTCTAGAGACTCTCTTCATTATTTGATTGTTTCTGAGTCCCGTGATCTCTCCTTCTGGTATAGGATACTTGGTCACATTGATTTCGATCATTTGACCCGAGTTAGCAGCCACAACCTCATTCATGGTTTGCCCAAACTCAAGATGGTCAAAGACTTAGTTTGCTCTCATTTCTAACATGGCAAGATAGTTGCTACTTCTCATGCCCCAATCACTGTTATGATGACTAATGTACCAGAATAGCTTTTTACATATGGACACTGTTGATCCAGTTAGAGTGTAATTAGCTGGTGGGAAGTTGTATGTTCTTGTCATTGTCGATGATTTTTTGAGGTATTCTTGGGTGTTTTTCATGATCTTAAAGGATGAGTCCTTTTCTCATTTCAGGGGTTTAGTCAGTAGGCTAGCTTTTGACCTCCTAAATGCCTTACGAGCTATACGCAGTGATAATAGTACGGAGTTCAAGAACTCCTACTTTGAGAGTTTCTGTGTGGAGTCCGGTTTAGAGCATTAGTTCTCCTCTCCTAACGTCCCTCAGCAAAATAGCGTAGTGGAAAGGAAGAACAGGACCTTATTTGAGATGACTAGGACGATGTTAGATGAGTGCAATACTTCTAGAAAATTTTGGGCTGAGGCTATAGCTATTGTTTGCCATGTGTCTAATCGACTTTTCTTGAGAGCACATTTGCACTGCACTTCTTATAAGTTGAGGTATGAGCGAAAGCCCAGTGTTTTTTATTTTTGTGTGTTTTGTTGCAAGTGTTTTATTTCGAAGTCTAAGAACCTAGATAAGTTCGAGTCTTGAACTTCTGATGGCATCTTTCTAGCTTACTCGACTTTTTCTCGTAGATATAGGGTCTAGAGTTGTGATGCAAATAGGATCATAGAGACCTGTAAGGTGACCTTTGATGATGCTAACCCAGGAGCTAGACTTGATATATTAGCTAGGCTCTTTCTCTCTCTCTGAGACCATCTTTATAGAGGATGAGGACGATTGAGATGATGGTGTTCCATCTAATCCAGTCCCCTGTACATCTGAGGTGTCTCCTGTTTCTATTTCTACATCTCAGGGAGACCAGACCTTACCTTCAGACTCTCCTTCAGCAAGTGGCTCTGTTCCTACCTTTTCTATTCATCAGGTAGAGGCCACTTTTGCTTCTAGTCCTCCCTACCATATTAAGAAAGATCATCCACCTGATTAGATCATCGGCGATCTGTTTGAGTGGGTCACTAGCTCAAAATCAGGATTGTCCAGTTTCTACCTTCACTCAACCTTTGTTACCTCTTTTGAGCTAAAGGATGTTTCTCATGCATTATTTGATGAGTCTTGGATTAAAGCTATGGATGAGGAACTTGAGAACTTCAAGAGTAACAAGGCATGGCAGCTTGTTGAGTCCCCATCTAGTCATAATATCATTGGGACCAAATGGGTATTCAAGAACAAGCAGAGTGAGGATGGGGTTATCATTAGAAACAAGGCTAGACTAGTTGCACAGGGTTTTACTCAGGTTGAGGGTCTTGACTTTGAGGAAACCTTTGCCCCTGTAGCTAGACTAGAGGATATTAGCATCCTGCTTGCATTCTTGGTATCTAAGGGCTTTAAGTTTTATCAAATGGATGCCAAGAGTGCATTTCCCAATGGATATATTGAGGAAGAGGTGTATGTCAGGAAGCCTTTAGGATTCAAGAACCCCAAGTACCCAAACCATGTCTTCAAGTTTTCCAAAACTATGTATGGACTTAAGCAGGCCCCTAGAGCAAGGTATGAGAGGCTTAAGTCCTATCTTCTCTGCCATGGTTTCAAAATGGGTATAGTAGATAAGACTTTGTTCATCAAACACTAGGATTCTCATTTTCTCCTTGTCCAGATTTATGTGGATGATATTATCTTTGGTGGCTCTTCGCATTCTCTTGTATCTCAATTTTCTAAGGTAATGAGCACAGAATTCGAGATGAATATGATGGGTGAGTTAAGCTACTTCCTGGGCTTCCAAATCAAGCACACTCGGGAGGATACCTTCTTGCATCAAGACAAGTACACTCAAGACCTCCTAAGACGTTTCGATATATCTGATGAAATGCCAGTGATGACTCTTATGGCCACCACTGCTCTCCTCAAGCTTGATAAGGATGGTGAGCCTGCTGATTAAAAGGAATTTAGAAGCATGATGGACTCCCTCTTGTACCTTTGTGCCTTGAGGCCGGATATACATTTTGTTGTATGTTTGTGCACTCGATTTCAGGCTTCTCTTCGCACCTCTCACAGTCAGGCGGTGAAGCACATCTTCTGGTACCTTCGAGATACCATTGATTTTGGTATTTGGTATTCTTCCTCTTCTTGTCTGTCCCTTAGAGCCTTTTCTGATGCAAACTTTGCTTGTTGTAGGATAGATAGGAAGAGCACTTCTGGCACTTGCCAATTTATTAGCACCTCTCTTGTTTCTTGATCATCTAGGAAGTAGTCTAGAGTTGCACAATCTACCGCTGAGTCAAAGTATGTTGCTGGAGCTAATTGCTATAGTCAGGTGCTCTGTATGAGATCGACCTTGCGGGACTTTGTATTGGAGATAGAGAGTGTTTCACTTTTCTGTGACAACACTTCTGCTATTTGCATTGCAAAAAACCTAGTGCAGCACTCCAAGACCAAGTATATTGATGTTAGATATCACTTTCTCAGAGACCATGTGGAGAAGGGGGATATCGTGCTTCAGTTTGTTGAGAGTAACCACCAAATATCCAATATCTTTACCAAACTTTTGAATAGCTCTAGGTTTGTTGCATTGAGTGAGCTTGGAGTTGTGTGCCCTTGTGGCTTATTGTGAGGGGGAGCTAGTATGTATATTATGTATTATATGCTTCTTCTAGTATTTTCATTCTTTTGCATTTTCTAAGTGTTATTGGGCTAAATTCTAAAGTTATGAGTTCACTTCACTTAGATTTCTGGCATGCTTCACATAGATTTCTCATCTTTTACTTTAAGTTGCTATCATGCACAATTAGTTGTTCTCTCTTCTCTCTAGGTTGAGTTTTCTCACAGTCTTATAAGTCTAATAGGTGTTAGGCCCCCTGGGTAGACAGGGTCCGTGTGCACTCCTTATCTTAGGATCTAGAGACAGCTTTTCTATATCAGTCATTGGAGAAGATTAGAGTGAGTCTGAGCTATAGTGTTCTCTACTATCTTTTCTATGCTCTATAGCCATCCAGTTTATAGGTTCTCAACTACTTCTCTCATTCTGTGTTTTTGGTCTTATTTGAGTTCATTTGAATCTTCTTTGGGCTTAACTCTGTTGATAACTCAACTTAAACAAGATTTGTGATTAAAAATTGACTCACATGTTCAAGGGGAGTTTTGAGAATCTGTTTCTTGCATTGCATATTAGACTTTGTTTTCTACTTTATGAGCTTTGTCTATTATGCAAATGATTTATTTGTCATGTTATACAACATACTACATCATATTAACAAAATCACTAACCTAGATATGTCCAAGTTCACTTATCTTCCTAAGCTTGTTAAAAATTGAAAAATGAGCTTGAAATGAAAAACTAGATGAAACATGTTGCTTTTACTTGCTGAGTTTCTTCTCTAGGGGTATTTGCCATGATTTGTGAAATTTTGGAGTTCTCTAGAGACCTTGTAGCAACTTGGATCTAGTTTGATCCATACTAGAGTCCTTCATTTGATCACATGTGCTTAAAATGAAAAACAAGAAAAATTTGATTCTTTGTGAGCAAATTGATCTCAACACTTTGCATTCACGAGATTGCTTCTCATTGCACATGGGATGAACTTGAAATGTATCGTGCATGACCAAGACCATCCTCTTAAGAGTTCTTCTTGAGATGGTCAAAAATGACTTGAGTCAATTACACTTAAAAATGCAAATAAAAAAACATATGTAGATAAAGAATGCAAATAATGTCAAATATTTGCACCCCGCTATGTCTTTTAAAGTTCTAAATCCAAAATTTGCATTAATTGAAAAATAAGCTCGAAGGACCTTGTATGCACTTATAGATTCCCTAAAGTGTTGAGTATGTTGAACTCTAGGTTTTCCATTTGATCCTTTGAGTGGCTTTGCGTCTAGTTTTGAAACTAGCGCTAAGTGTTGCATTTGTCAAATCTTGCTAAAAATGACTTATTCAAAACTAAGCTTTCTAAGTAAAATTTGTTATTTGTACTTGGATATGTTTTAGTTAGTCTAATATGAAATTGACTAGCTTGGTGTCATATCATGTCTTCATAGTCACTTTGATAATCTTCAAAGCTCTTCTAGGATGCATTTCATGCATACATATATAAAGGGGGAGAAAATGCTTTCTTGATGCCTATATTGCCAAAAGGGAGAGAAAACGAAGAAAAAGGAATCTTCAAATAGGTAAAAATGTTAATGCACCTTGGATCTTTTGATCTTGGTATTAGTTGCAAAATTTTTAGGATTATAAGTATATGTGAGTTTTCTTCGTGAGTATTATTTGATTCTTTAGAGCTTTTGTGGAAAACCTGGTCTCTCTTTGGTTTTGCTCTAAAATCCTTCTTGTAAACTTGGTCATGTCCTTATTATCCTTTTTCTCGGAGCAAGTTTGGCTTTGCATTAAAAATGCTCTCTTCTTCTCTTTCAAACTCGAATTTTCATGCCTTTCATGTGTTTGTCAATATACTCATCAAGAGGGAGATTGAAAGACCATGTCGAGGTCTATCCTTGTGTGTGATGAGTTATTGACATTATTTAAGCAAGCGGTGCCTTGATTTGAGTTGGAAAGTGCATTTGAAGCAAAGTTGAAAAACTTCCTACACAAGTGGTCATACTCTGGGGCAAGATATCGATCGGCAAGATGCAACTAGCTTTGAAGGCGTAGCACGTGCCATGGGTGGTCATACTGGCCTTAGGCCAGTGTGTTTTGTTCAGAGAGGTGCCTTTGTGATTTTTAGGAAGGCGGGCATACCGACCAGGGGGCAGTAAGACTGGGTGGCTGTGCTACCAGCCCGAGGGCGGTAGCACCGGCCTTGTGTGCGAGGATGAATTTTTAATTTATGATTTTTGATGAATTTGATTGAATATCTTTTTGAACATTGCTATGTGATGTGTTTCCTTGTTCTTGATGGTTGTAGGACGACGGTGCTAGATCATGGTGAGGCAGAGGATGATTGGGACTAGGCGAGGTGCGTTAGAGGTCCAAACGGTCGAGGATTGCTGGAAGATGATCAGAGATGGAGTCATGGCAAACCTAGAAGATAAGGAAAGGAAAAGATGCTAGCTAGATGCTACTGGATCAAGGAGGGCCGTCAGATCTCGGTTTAATTGATAAGATAGCGGGTCTAGTTAGTGTTCTTTGAAAACTGTACAGGAAAACCCGATTTGTTTGGTGAGTTTTGGGTTAGCCCTTGCATGGCTATGTGAGTGGGTCTATCCTAGCCCTTGATTGAGTGTTCTAGGGTTGAGGGACTCATCCAAGGGTGATAGGTGGCCCAAGAGTTGTATAAATAGAGGGGTTGGGATAGCCTTCCCCCTCTTGAAGGTTTTGAGGTTCTTGACGATCCTTTGAGTTTTGCTCACCTTGTAGTGAGGCTTTTTAAACTTTCCTTCCAAAAATCCAAAACACATTTCCTTATGCTTAAATTTATTTTACGCATTTATATTATATCTTAAATTCCGCATTTAAATTTCACACTTACATTCTTGCAATTTACATTTACACAATTTGGAGTTGCCTCCTGTCCTTCTACATACTTTTGCTTCTTGTGCCTAGGATGTTGATTGATGGATGAATCTTCTTCAGATCATATCCCAGTCATCTAGGCAATCTATGCGTTTTTTTGCAAGAAACTGATCTTGTGTTCTTAAGAGAATCATTCTTCTAGATCGTGTTGCTAAAGTTTTGGACTTGTGTTCTTGCTTGCCTTGATGTGGGGGAGGTTATCCAAGATCATCTTGATCATCAAAACTCTATGAGTAAGATCAAGATCAAGTTCTTGAGTTTTTGTTCAAACTTGGTGTGTTTTTCCTTCAAAGTGAAAAAGGTCAAAATTTTGACATCAATCCTTGCGATTGAAGGTTGAAATATGTTTCTAACGTTCTTAGGAAGACATCTACCAAGTTATGTGAGTTTTTAACCATCCAATCAAAAGTTGGATCATTTTTGCTTTTGGAGCTCATGCTGATTTTCTTACTGTTCTTGAGCCTGGTCATACTACCCACTCTCCGGTCATATCGAACTTCGGTCATACCGGAGACCCTGCGGTCATACCGGCCATATAGAGCAAATGGCTCATTCTTATTTTCCTCCTTTAATTGTTTTTATTTGAGGGCTTGTTTGGATTATTTTGAGTGGGGAAAAATTTTAATTGGGATCTTTCACCCCCTCTGATCGCCATCTCGATCCTTCAAATACAATGCCACACATCTAACTCCTTTCAGTACGCTATTTCCCAAAATATCGACATCTTCCAAATAGTCCTGGAGCTAATAGATTTATGGCTCTTTCCATACTGAATGTTGATATCCTCTATATGTGAATATATTTACCTTCCACTCATAGGTTGTGGGGCCAAACGAAATTTCCTCTTCCCATCAAATTTGTCATTCATCTTACAGTATCGATGACTTCGAGGTAGAAACATACAGTTGTAACACCCCGGAGCCCGTACGCACCACGGATGCTACCAACCCTCTTCACTAGCGACACCCCTCGGACCCACACATGTCCTAAAGGGTTACCAACCCACGATAATTCTCCACAACAAGATCAACTAAACCGAGAACTACCAAAGAGGACATAAAAAAACTAACACCTCTATGAACTTGACTGCAATCACCCACTAAACTCTAAAACCGGTTTAAAACTAAGTCATCGAAATTTACAAAATTTCGGCATGACCTCTCTAGAAAATAGGACATCCACTCCAGACGCATGAAAAACATATGCAAATCACATGATATCATTCTAGCAGGTCCTTAGTTAACCAACCTCACATCAAATAGAAATAAATAACTCCCCCACGACAGATGACACATTACAAACACAGTAGTTACATCCAGACTTAACGAATCAGTTAACTAGATTGTGGAGGCCGAAGGCGTGCACGTGATACTACTTCCAACCAGACGAGCCAACTTCAAGGTACCTAAAACAGGAAACAAACAAGCGTGAGTCCAAGACTCAGCAAAGTGCAACAAGTAGACAAAGGAAGAAATTAAACTAAAAATACAGCTACTTCAAAACATAGAGTAACAGTTTCTTTAATTGGCATTCGTAAATAAATGAAGGCAGTTGAATTCATAAAAGATCAAAAACATAAGAGAACGATTACTCCATCATTTACCATAATCATTACTTAACTGAAAACATCCAGGAATAGAAGCAGTAATTGACTCCACTTACCGCAACCAACTCGAAAACGTAACAAAACTTACCTCTGCCTCAATAAACATTTCTGGATGAGTCCACGCGTCAATCCTCAACCTGTTCTTCCCAATCCTATCAATCCCATTTATCCGTTGCAACACACAATGCAATGGAATGCGTTTATGCTTTCGTGCTCAAGTGCACAAAACATACAAAAGAAGAAGCTCATATCCATACATCACAATCAACTCATTAAACATGATTCATCATTGTCAATGCAATACAGATGCAAATATGCCATACAAAAGCAGAATCTCAAATCCATACATCACAATCAACTCATTAAACATGCTTCATCATTGTCAATGCAATACAGATGCAAATATGCCATACAAAAGCAGAATCTCAAATCCATACATCTCAATCAACTCATTAAACATGCTTCATCATTGTTAATGCAATACATATGCAAATATGCCATACAAAAGCAGAATCTCAAATCCATACATCACAATCAACTCATTAAACATGATTTCCTCATTGTCAATGCCATGCAGATGCAAATATGCTTACATGTTCATATACTCATTTCATTTCACAATTCTCATGCATATGGTGCATCATGCATGTCTCATTTCCTCCTTTAGCACATACCGGTATGGCTGAGTGCACACCCATCGGTGTGCACCCTCTCATTCCCCTTCCACCCCGTGGTGGAGGGTGCCTACTCTTACTGACTCGCTCCCATACAACCACGTATATGGGACTACGAGGTAGGACTTTCGTGCTCACTACATGTGTGCACAGAGGCCCGCATCAGAATGGGTCGCCTCTTCCATCATGAATGCACAAATGCAATTGACATAAACCAATTTGCAAACGACATTCATTTCTCACATTTGCATAGCCATAGCCAAATACATAAACATCAGCCACTCCTCACATCCATAAATTACCATTCACGTCCTCAACACTTATAAATCGCATTCGTAACACTCAATAATCACATTCTCAACACTCATAATCACATTCGCAACACTCAATAATCACATTCTCAACACTCATTATCACATTCTCAACACTCATATTCATACTCACATCACCATTACTCGAGTAATTACTAATTCCATCTATCTTGATCCTAAATCAATCCATTTTTCGCAATCCAATTCCATACTTTCAGTATTCCCACTAGCCTATCAAATTAGTGAACGTAAATATGAAAGTAAGTTTTAGCAAGACGTCAATACGGCATCTAGACGGAATTCATTAACCATCGCACATAACATTCAATCCAGGGATGCAGCATAATTTCATGGTAGCAAGGCATATAAAGTTCATCAAACAAATCATAACACGTTCAAACAACAATGCACTTGTATCAGATTTCTTACCATTTTCATCAAAAGACAATTACCTTCCTAGACGTGCTTATAAACACAAATACAACCATAAGGTAGGCATATACATAACACAAGCAATGAACTAAATACCCTATAAAAGATATACCGGTTGCACTTGCATATAAACTCGTTTTAAATAAAAGCATAACCAATTTAACCATTATCATTCATCATATCGCATGCAAAATCAAGCATGGCAAAATTAAAGCAACACATGGGTAACTGTATTATTATAAAGCCTAGTAGCTACCTAAGCCACAACCGATACAATGCACTTGCCTTAAACCTCTTGAAACTGGGTGGCGAGAAGTTGATGCCACTCCTAGGGTCCCACCACCTGCAAGTAGAGGAAATCCACTCAAAAATATACCAACCAAACAACCGCAAGACTTAGCGCGAGATCGACTCTACAACCCACTCCGAAATCCCGGAAACAGAAATCTGCCAACCCGGGACAGCACTTGGTGAAACGGGCATAACTTTCAAACGGTTGAACGAAACTTAGCGATTTCAGATTTCATTGAAAGGTAATTCTATTATCTACAACTTTTTCTATAGCCGACCGGCCGAGAAAAGCACCGATTATTCCCAAATTTGCGACGAACAGCAAACGAACATAATTTAACTTGTTCTGGACAGAAATCGGTAAAATGATCATAACTTTTAAATGGCTGAACGAAACTTGATTATTTCAGTCTCTATTGAAAGGTAATTCAATTATCTACAACATTTGTTATAGCCAAACCCCCAAGAAATGCTTACAAAATTTTCAAATAGCAGTCCAAACAGCGGGACAGATTTGGCTCAAGCAGCAGTCTCCAGAAACACTATAGACTCTAAGTCCCTCAACTAAAATCATTGCAAAACAGGAATCCTAGCTGGGCATTTCATCAAACACCATACATGCAAGCCTAAAGGATCCCCACCACCTAGGGTTTTTACCTCAAATCTCTTACTCATGGAGGAAGGGAGGTGGAGAAGCCGAGGCAGGGCTGGAAAGGAGGCTTGCTGCCGGCCGGAGAGGGCTCGCAGGAGGGGAGTCGCGGAGCTGCTGTTGCTTCAGAGGAGGAGCGCCGCCAAGGATCTTGGAGCAGCCAAGGCTGCCAAGATCTTCTTCTTTGCTCTTCTTCACTTCTTGCCAAGGACGCTGAGGCGGCGCCACTAGGGAGGTGGGGCGCGAGGAGGAGTTGGCCAGAAGTGAGGCGTGGGGAGGGCCGGCCGATTGGAGAAGGGCAGACGCCTTGACCAGAGAAGTATCGGCCAGAAAGCTAGGGAAAAAAGTGGTGGTTGGGAAAAGAGCCACCGGAGGATTAATCCTAGGGTCCCCTCTTTCATACCTCCCTTTTATGCTCAAACAACCGGTTGCCACTAGTCAATAGGACTAAAGAACAAAAGAAATAAAGCCCCTTAACAGCAAAAACCAATTACATTTCAATTCCTGGCGCGAAATGACAATTGACAAGAAAAACCAGCTTGCCGCCAAACTAAACGGCTCGAAAGATACCTCAACCGAAAAACTAGGGAAAAATCTAAAACCTTTATTAAAAGCTTCAAAAGAGCGATGATACGTATTTTCCCCTGAATACAAATCCTTGAATCACGAAGGTGGAATCATTACCGGCCGAAAACCCTGGCAAAGAAGATTTGCGATATTACAACAGTAACCCATATACATAGTTTTCTAGAAATTCGGTAGCCACAACCTATCAGTTGCCTCTTCACAAATAGGACACACTTTGGCTCCCTTTGCACTGTAACCCGCCAAATTACCAAGGGCCAAAAAATTATTTATGGTGTAAAATATTATAGCTCTTAGGGTAAAGTGTTCTCTTTTGTGCGCATCCCACACCGTGACCCCCTCATTCCACAATTTTAATAAATCCTCTATCAGTGGAGCAAGGTACACATCAATATCTTTTCCTGGCTGTTTGGGTCCTGAGATTAGCAATGACATCATGATATACTTTTGCTTCACGCACAACCAAGGAGCGAGATTGTAGATACACAATAGAATTGGTCAGGTGTTGTGACGACTGCTTATGTTTCCAAATGGATTCGTTCAATCCAAATCTTATGTTCCTCATTTTTGCACCAAACTCCTCATGTTTCCAATCAATATTTCTCCATTGAGCTGAATCAGCGGGGTGTCTCAGTTTGCCACCTCCTTTCGAGACTCATAATGCCAACGCGACAATTTTGCCTTTATGGAATTTGCAAACAACCGCTCCAAATGAGGAATGATGGGCAAGCACCATAATACCTTGGCCGTACACCTTTAGTGACCTTTTTACCGTCAACGCCCTAGCTCTAATGCTTCTTGTTATTATGATTCTCCTTTTGTTTGTACCGGGGTACACCGCATACTAGACAAACATGCAGTTCCTTATACGCATTATGGTACAAGATGCAATCATTCGGACATGCACATATCCTTTATATTTTTATTCCCATATGACATGATAGCTTCTTCGGTTCATAAATTTTTGTTGGGACATAGTAGTTTCTTTGCTTCATAAATGTTTGTTGGCAACTTATTTCCTTCTAGAAGCAGATCCGATAACAGAACTAAAAGTGCATTGAAACTTGTATCTGTCCAATGGTGTTTTGCCTTCGGTTCGAATAATGCAAAGACCAAACCCAACTTAGTGTATTCCACTATGCAACCTGAGAATAGTGACTTGACATCGTCTTTTATCAAGCTTTTTAATTTTTCAAACTCTCTTTCTGTGTAATTTCCCTCCACATCTCACAGTATTTGCTCCAAATAGTCCTCCTCAAACATATCACATTGCAACTCGTCATCAAGTTCCACCATGTCTTTGTTGCATACCAAAAGGGTACTACTTATCTCCCTGTGATAGATCCAACATGTGTAATTCCTCACAAAACCAGTTCGAATCAGGTGGTCTTCAATTTGAGTAGAGTTGTAAAATCTCTTGAGATTGGTGTAATCAATGCAAGGACAATATATGAAATTTGCATCCCTTTTCACTATGTCTTCTTCTACAATTTTTTTGAACTCCTTAACACCCCTCTGAAATTCAGCACTCAAACAGCTTTTTTGATACATCTATTCCTCATGGTTCATCTGTAATTAAACTATGCACAATAAATTAAGGAAAAATTGAAGCGACAGCTAGCTAGGTATTTCTAATATTGAGGCATCATTTCAATTAATATTACCTTTGCAAAAAAGATGACAGCTTCCAAGAAATATATATGTACTCCTGATCGATACCTTCTTACCTAGTTAAGAGCTTCCAATTCCCTAGTTAGAGACATACATTTCAAAAATCAATGATAATATTAAATAACCTAATTATATAGTGTAGTAGCTTGCAAACCTTTTGACTTCAATGAAACAAAACAAGGGTACCAACGATGACTCCTAATCACTGAATAGGTTAGGTCCTAATCCCATTTGACAATATGTGGTTCGGGTAAGTTCTAAGCCGTTGTACAACTCCAGAGAAAATTTCGGCAGCATCTCCTCGCTGTTCTCCAGATACACCTCTCAACAACAGGTCAAGAGGGGTGTGTATCCAGAGAACACCAGGGAAATGCTACCAAAATCTATTCTAGAGTTGTACAATAGTTTAGGAACTTGCCCGAACCACATATCCTCGAACTGTCCAAAAAAACATGGATAATTCGAGACTGCTTACTTATAAATATGCCATTTCAATCGTCGTATTTGCAAATAAGCACCCTCGAATGGGAGACATAGGTTACGCAGCCTAAACTCTAACATTCATATATGATAGCAATAATAATTACATATTAACACGAGAGCACTATAAAGATAATTAATGGATGTGTGCTTATCAAATAAAGGGTTTGAAGTCTGATAGGATATACACAATTCAAGTATAACCTAAACTTTTTTCACAACATATCAAAATTACCTAGTGCAAAATTGAAGAGGTTTGAAGAAATGCTCATATTTTGAAGAAAACCACAAATAATGGAAAATAGAGGGGAAATCTCCTCAAGCTAGGGTTTCAAATTTACCCTGTTAGCACCCACCCTTAAAATTTTCAAATTTTCTCACCCAAGTGTTGCTTCCAACCAGAATATGTGCTATTTTTTTGTTTGGCGGTGGAGAAATCTCCTCTGGAACAACAACAAGGAGAGTTCAGTCCAAAGGGTATAAATAACTTAGTGAGGCACATCACAATTGGCTCTCACTTAAGAAGTGATAGTAATGAGCATGCACATAACTATCGGTTCTCACTTAAGAAGCGATAGTGATGTGATCATGCAAAACACTATTAGTTCTTATGTGAGAAGCAATAGTGATGTGCATACTCATCACTATCGGTTCTCATATAAGAAGCGATAGTGATAAGCACATGCACATCACTATCGGTTTTTATGTGAGAACCAATAGTGATGAGCACATACACATCACTGTTCGTGAAAACCGATAGTGATGGACATGCATGCACATCACTATCACTTCTCACATAAAAATCAATAGTGATGTGCACGTGCTCATCACTATCGCTTCTCACATAAGAATCGACTGTGATATGCCCAATGCTATATCACAATCGCTTCTAACCTGAAAATCAATAGTGATTATTACTTACACCCCTTCTAAGTCATTTATCACAATCATTTCTTCCTAAAATATTAAGAACCAACCCAAATGAAGCAATAGTGATGTACCATACTGTAGTAGTGTAAGCTGTAGTCAAGATCTAGTTGATAATTGTTATCACTTCTGTATATTCGCTCATTTTAGATTTAAGACATAGTGTAACAATGAATTGAAATAGAAGACACATTTTAGTTGTTGTTAAAGTAATTATACTGATAAAAAGAACTATTTTAAATAAATATCATAAGAGGAAACATACAATAACAATGAATGCATCATTTCACATCTTCGTTGGGAAAACATAGGTGTTATTTTTTTTACTTTCAAAATAATATAAATTTTCACCACAAGCACATTATTTCAGTTATATTACTATATTAGGAGATACTAGGATTCTTGATATAACAAATAAAATTCACATTTTAAACTCCTGGGCATTTTTATTTTTTAAATAATATTATTGAAAGATATGTTTAATGGAAAATATGTCAGTAATTGTATATTTGTAATTAATAATACAGTAGCATAATTAAGTCAACTACTAGTGACGTGGTTGGTTGAATGGGATAAGAAAATTGCATGTATTCCAGATGAGCACTCTTAGTACCACTAGAACGCAAAAGCACATCACAGATGGTTAAAAAGTATCTTCATAGACAGTTAATGAATCGAGTATGAAAAAAGAGTTAGTGATAATCATATATCATCATAGACAGTTCTGGGACCATCTGTGCTAAAAAAAATTACAGACCTTCATTAACAACAAACCATCGATGATTAGTAAATATCACAAACCATTGCTTATTAGAGAACCTTCTCTGATTAGTATATATCATAGGCGGTTTATTACATACAAGCTGTCTGTGATAGGTTCGTAGGAAATAATTATTATCTGGTATTCTTTATAATCACAGATGGTTATTACCATAAAACCATATGTGATTTATATATTTTAAATAATTTTTTATTTTAGGCTAGCTTCAGGAATCATGCTAACTATGCCCTCTGTGCAGATAACACAAACACATACATATAACACAAGACAAGAATTAATAATGAACAACACAAACACATAACAATGAACAATTCAAAAACATTTACACAATATACAGTTGGAAAAAAATCACATGGTAATTAATCTATAGATACATGAATAAATGTCCCTAAGGACTATCCGAGCTCCTAAACTTGCCTTTGTGATGGATTACATCAGTAAGGAAGAATGCAATAAGCTCTCCTTGAATCGTCCGGGGAAACTTAGGTGTGGAGAATTTAACGTCTATCGCTAGCAAGATTAATAGTTATTACTAAAGAGTTTGAATTGTGAAGAGTAAAATATAAACAAATTGATGTAGTTAGGATTGCATACCTCGGGTATATCAGGCCAGTGAGCATCAATGAAGTCGTACATGTGGCGCATCATGTAGAAGTCACATGAATGGTCTTTCATCTACCGATGACACTACAAAAATACAATATATATTCTTCAGTTTGAGGGATATTAGGATAATTCTTGTTGTGTTAGAAATGTAGCATGTGCCAGAAAGTCCGTCATATGTAGCGGATTGTAGCCATGCCCCTTTTTGTGTCTCCCTCCATGGTCGACATAATTGTTTAAAGCTCTATGTACATTAATTCTTGAAAGATACTTTTTAAGTAGTAGAAAAATGTACATGGGAGGCCATTGCAGCCAACAAGGAAAAAACACATGTCTACCTAACAAGATAGAAAGTCGTGCTTACTCCTTAACATGGAATGAAGGTAGTAAATCTTGTTATTTCTTGGTATGATGACAAAGACAATCCAATGGAACTTACGTGTTGCATGCCACAAAACATTTCACCTAGGTTTAGACTGTGTATGGAAGCATTGATCTATGACAACAAAGTTTCCATCATGTTTTATTGTCTCCTCAGCAATTAAGATGCGTCTAGGTATCCGACCGGTTCCCATCTTCGTGCTACAAATTTGACCATGTATCTACAAATGGCAGACCAATTGCTATTATACATCCATCCATACAAATAATTATTGGTACCTGAATATGCAGATCAAGACCCAATGCGTATATTGCACTAGTCTAAGATCAAGTTAGTGCACACAGTAGCAATATTGATGAAATATCATTCTATATACATAATAATTAAGGATGAAAATAATAATAATAATAAATATCATAGTAGTGATCTTATGATCAAGACTTAAAATTATAGCCTTACGAGGCAAACAACTCAAATAAACTGTAGTGGAAGGAAATGGAATATCATTATGTGAAACCCATCCTTATGCCACAAGCAATCGATCATGGTAGCACAACATGGTTCTTCATGATCTTCAAAGTAGACCACTGATGTCTTGATGATTGTCTTTAGCAACTGAGAAGCATTGTTTATAGCAAGGATAAGTACATAGAGTACTCAGCAAGTTGCACCACAAAATGCAAGTCCAATATAACTACAAGCAAAGCTTATTTCAAGAATAACTAATACGGTTACTTTTGCACAAAGCAGACTTTAGCATTTGATTAGAATAATAGATTGAAATCATAAGTAAAATAATTAACAGTAATAAGTTATCCAGAGATTTTTCATGTTAAACTCGCACACAACCTACACCATTTCCTTTTCCTAGCTCACAGCCTCCCATCCAAGTTTTAGTTTATAAAATCCAGCCCTTGTGAGAGATTTCCATGCATTATTCTTAACTAGGGATACATCTATTCGATTAGTTTTACACTCTACAAAGCTTATACACTTTACCCACAAAATATGATCAATATTATAATGTTATGCAATGACACGTGCCCGCATGTGACTAAGAAGATTATGACCAAACCATTCAAAAACTCTATCTGAACATTGACCTCCTAATAAACCTGAACTCTCCTTCCCTAGACCTCGCACACAAGCTTAGTCTACCACCTGAGGTATCACATGTCAAGACTTGGTAACTTACGGAGTTAGGTCTGCCCCCATAACAGACATGTGGTTGTATGATTGGCCCAATTTAATAGCGCTCAAGGTTAGGTTAAGTCCTTAATTGACCAAGGCAAAACTTCCACTATATTTGTTCACATCATCCATATCACTTTTATTCACACATCATCATACCAACCTAGTGTCACATTGACCCACCCCAGCTCATAGCCTCTTGCCATTTGCCTCGGTCTAAATTATTTACCACCCCAGTTGATTATCATGCAATATATGCCATCAATATTATGTTCCACATATCATTTAGTCATGATTGAATTTACAACTTCGAAATGAATTCAATAACCTGTTGCATGGCTAAGAGCACTAACCACTTTCTAAACCAACCCACGATAGTTCTATATTAATGACCAACTATTAATTATCCATCTTATGGTGACAAATGATTATATCATAGAAAATGACAAGGTATGTATAATCCAAGTAGGTTACATAACTAATTCCCAAAAATAATTAAACAGTTGGTAATTTGAACTAGCATACAATAATTTGGATCAAAATAACTTTTGTAAAACTATGTTCAACATGGTCAATGCACAACTTGCATGTCTCTTGCTATGCAACTATTTGTTTATCATTGATCACTTTATCTTCTATCTTCAGCTTTCTTACCTTTAGCTCCCTGGAATGACTTGTGGACATCTACGTCTAACGAGAGAGAAAGATAAAATACAAACAAAACTCAAAAAGGCAAATTGAATAAACTCCAAATTAAGAATAGATGGTACTGGAATGAAGGGCTTGATTTTAGATGAATTTAGGAACATGAACGGAATATGTCACAGTTCTTATGAAGGAGAAAAGACTCTCAAAAGATTTATCGACAAGAAAAATGTTGATAAATGAGAGGAGAAGGAGAATATTGTAGGGATTATTCCTTTAGATTTAAATAAACAGAAAGTGCTAGAGGCTAACGTGTGGGCTCTCAGTCTATGGACCAAGTCAATAGAATAGTGCTAATCCATGGTGGATTCGGTGCACCGGTTTGAGTGGCTGACATATGAGGTCCATTGATTTTTGGAATTTTGGAAATAAAGGAAAATAGAGAAAAGCATTAGAGGATGACAAATTTCCCTATTATATAGACCAAATCAACCGATCAAACATAGTCCATGGTCATGGCTTGGGTGACAAACTAGCAGAACCCACATGTCATTAAGACACAATCTGATCTAGGGTTTTGGGTTTCAGTTGTGCCTTGTGGATGGCTGACTAGGATGGCACAGAGGAGGCAACATAGAGGTGGTAGTGAGGTGGTGGATAACATGCATGGTGACAACATTGGCAGTGGTGGTGCACTCCGACGACCAACAACAATGGCAGACGATGAGGTTTTTGTAACATCAAAAAATTTCCCTCAAATTATTTATTGAGTTGCCAAGATATTCTCTTCATAATTGTTTGCATTTAAGGAAATGATTTATACCCTTCCTAGCTACTATTTTTGAATTTTTAAAAATTAATTCAAAACTATACAAGGTCTAAGAATATTTTATTTTGGTCATAAATAATCTAAAGTGCCTCTCCATAAAAATTTATGAAATTTTTGGTGTTGGGATGCCAATTTTTGCAAGAAAACAATCATTGTATCTTGTATTAAAAAATAGTTGTAGTGAAAGATTTTATGAGAAAAATCTAGGGCTACTAAAATTCTAGAAAAATCACCCAAATAGCGAATGGAGGGGGTTTAGCAGACGTAAAATAGTGCAAAAGAGAGAGTGGATGACAAGAAGCGATGGGTGATGCATGGATCCCTAGGGTCATTGGAGTCAACCGGTAGGGAGGTTTGAGTGCCGATGGATAATAGTGATCATGATGAAGGCAAAACTAGTTTCCCAGCCGATGCCAAGCACACTAATAGAAAGGGGACAATGTGGCGAAGGTAGTGACACAGTTGCAGTGACAAGTATCATTGATAGTTGCCAGTGGCAAAGAACAAAGTGTCGGTGTAGCCATGGCTCACGGTGGCAAGGTAAAGGAGAGGTCCTCTAGAAAAAAGAATGGGAGCACAAGCTAGAATGTAGCACGATGAAGCTAGAAATAAAGATAATGAAGGCAAGGACTCACCGATGGCAGAGAAATTGAATGGCGAAGGGTGGTAAATGAATTTAAGAAAGATGGAGTCGAAATCGATGACCAAAGCTCCTTGACTTCAATTAATAGAGGGGTTCTAAAGAGCAAGCTCAGGAACATGCCATGACACAGAAGGGACAATGGAGAAGTGATGAAAATGTGATCTTCCCCTTGGGCTTCAATGGTAGTGGCTGCTCGAGCTAGATGAAGACGATGTTAGAGGGGTCTTCTAGGGTCAACTTTAGGGTTTCTGGGGATGGCACAATCGATGCGATTGTGCAAGTCCATGAGGTCTTAAGTAGGCAACAAAGGCAAAGTTTGGGTCAATCTTGGCAGTGATGCAGAGTTTGAGACGAACATAGGAGGAAGACAAAGAATAATAGTACACGTGACTAACAAGTGGGACCCGCTAGCCAACAACAGGAAAGAAAATAGGCTAGCAAGGAGAAGTGGGCTAGGCTAGTGCACAGTGCAAAATGGGCTTTAACAAGGGACAAGTAAATATTGGTTGACCAAGGATTTCATCCTAAAACATTATTGGAATTAGATATGATTTTTGAAACTTAAGAAATGGCTAGAAAGTCAAATAAATTAAAATAAATAGTAAATGAACTCAGAAAAATCCAAGAAAAACAAAAAAAATTCCTTGCATCACAAGGAACCCAACAAAAAGTGGTTTTCAATTAATTGAAGTCTCTATTATTAAAATTAAATATTTTTAATTTATGAAATTCTAAGTTAAGCTTTATTATAGCAAGGAAGATGGGTGAAAATTTTTGGGTACATAATCTACACAAAAGATTTTTGAAACCTAAAAAATTGGGATCTTACAATAATGTAATGGACTGTAGGTGTAGGATGATAGATATTTATATTGTGCATGACCGTAGAATCGAGATGTCAAGCTCAATGAGGTTGAAGGGGTGAAATAAGTCCTCAAAGTACACCAGAAAGTACCCCATGTCATGGTGGAAATGGGCCTCCGAGAATTTGGCCTACTAGTAGCGGCATTTGATGTGTTGAACTTCTATATTAAGCTAGGTATCAAAGGATAGAATTTTAGTACTCACTTATAATATTATAGAACATTAATCATTGACATAATAGTGTTTTCTCACATTCAAAAATTAACACATATATCCCCTATTAAAAATTAACACTATTCTACTGTACATGCTAATGAACATCATTACAATTTCTTTGTTGATACTTGATAAGAAGTAAACTTACCTAGAAAGCTGGCATAATGCATTTGTGATGACCTCATAGGGGTTAGGTATACTCATGATGATGAGGTGGGGCCGATGGAGGGAGACGACCACAAGGTCACACAGAAAGGACGACGACACTAGCAAGAGGCGCGGAGACGAGAGTGACGACAACTGTTATGTAACCATAGATTTTGAGAAGAAGGCACTAAGTGTGGGTGGGTATCTGAAACAATGGGGTAGGATGATCAATTATATAGCAGTCTGTCATCTCATGATATAGCTCATCACATATAGTTTACAAAAACCAAACCGTTTGTGATATACCAAAGATGGTTATTATAAACAAACCGACTGTGCCACATCACAAATGGCTGTGGAGAAAAAACCATATGGATCGTATTGATCCTATCCTTTGTCTTGGTAAAAATGTTTAACAATGTGCCAATCAAACTATCGAAGACATTCTACTCCACGTGAATGACATCAACGCAATGTCAGACCTCTAAATGTCCATATCGACCAAGTCAAGCTGTGCGTTTATACAATCCTTTATTTTACACTTAATGTTTAGTAAGAGACCAATCAAACTATCATAGACATTCTTCACTCCGTGCATCACATCGATGAAGTGCCGAAATTCTAGGTGCTCCCAATAAGGTAGGTCCCAAAATATTGATCTCTTCTTTTACATACTCTTCTCACGGGCCCTTGATTTATGTCCCTTTCCAAGCGCAACATCCAAGACTTAACCATATCTTGAATGTCTGCCCCGCTTAAAGGTTTTGGAGCTAAATCGTCCTCGGTTGTGCCGTCGAATTGTTTCTTCATCTTGCGGTACGAGTGATTCCTTCGAAAGAACCTACAGTGATGCATGTACACGATTTTGCATGAGTGATTCAGCCACACACTCTTGGTATCATCTAAACAATGAGTACATGGTTTGGCTTCTTTTGTACTCTACCCCGATAGGTTAGTAAGGGTAGGATAATCATTTATGGTGCAGAACAACAAGCAGCGCAAAGTGAAGTACTCTCATTTATGAGCATCCCATACCTACACCCCAGGAGCCCACAATGTGTTCAGATCTTCCACTAATGGTGCTAGGTACACATCAATATCATTCCCATATTACTTCGAGCCTTAGATGAGTATAGACATCAATATGTACTTTTGCTTTATAGACAACCAAGAAGGAAGGTTGTACACACAGAGATTCACAGGCCAAGTGCTACGACAGCTGCTCATGTTACCAAAAGGATTCATCCCATCCGTACTCAATCCAAACCTTATATTCCTGGGATCCACTTTGAATTCTTCAAACCTCCTATCGATGTTTCTCCACTGCATGGAATCAGCAGGGTGCCTAATCATTCCATCATTCTTACGCTTATCTGAGTGCCATTGAAGCAATTTTGCCTCTTTTGGCTTCGCAAACAAACACTTCAAATAGGGAATTATAGGCAGATACCATGCCACCTTAGCGGGATGTTGTTTCTTCACCTCCATGCACTCATCGTCATCATTCGATCTATCTTTACACTTGTACCGGGATGCGTTGCACACCGGACATACATGTAAGTTTGTGTACTCTTTGTGGTAGAGGATACAGTCGTTCGGACATGCATATATTCTTTCTATTTTCATTCCCAAGGAACAAAGAACCTTCTTGGCTTTGTAGGTGGTTGTCAGCAATTCATTTCCCTCTGAAAGCATATCCGCTAACAGACTTAATAACGCCATGAAACTCTTGTCTGACCAAATGTTACTTGCCTTAAATTTTAGCAGTTCTAGCATGGATGATAATCTTGTGTATTTGGACTTGCAACCTAGGAACAAAGATTTCTCTGAGTCATCCTTCAAGCTCCGGAATTTTATGTACTCCTGCTCATCATGGTTCCCTTCTGCATCCCGTAGCATCTTATCCAGATTGTCATCGTGAAACCTATCCTTATGGAAAACACAGTCGATATCATCCAGAGTATCATTGACTTCATTGATAATATCTAGAGTATTGTTAACTTCGTCGACGATGGTAGTACTACTTGGTCCCTACATAATCTGCTCTTTATCGTAACTAGTCCAACATGTATACCCCTTTTGAAACCCCACAGAATCAAGTGTGCTTCGATCTACACTGGGTTTTGAAACATCCTCAGATTCTCATAGTCAATGCTTGGATAAGGCATAAATTCCACCCTCTTGTTTAACATATCTTCCTCTGCAGCTCTTCTAAAAGTGAAGACACCATTAATGTACTTGGCGCTCACACGGTTCTCAGTGTACATCCAACTTCGTTCCATCTACGCTACATATGTAACAATAGGTGTTAAATAATGAATTAAGTACACTAGGAGTGCACATGCGGACGTATGGTACATATAGGCTACATTTCAACTTGCCGATTAACTTATATAGCTCCCAACATCAAAAAGAACGAATGGATATGTAAACATATGGATGTAAGCTACATTTAGACTCAACATCTTCAATTTTCTCTTCAAATGGCTAGCTACATCTTTAATGTAATGCAATTAGAACCAATTACTAATTTAGATAAAAAGAACAAACAAATCTACACCAACTTATATCAAAACCATCATCAATTCCCTCTTTGCCAAGCTAGATGTGTATACCTTCAATATAATGCTATTACAACCAATTATTAGCCTAGGTCACCTTCTTTTAAGTAACTATCTACATATTGAGTATAACACAATTAGAACCAATTACTACTTTACATCACAGAGAATAAATGGATCTACACCAAGCTAGATCTACAAACTAGCTTTATTTCTCTCTTTACCAAGCTAGATCTTAAATATAACGCAAATTTGAACCAATTACTACTTTACATCACAGAGAACAAATGGATCTACGCCAAGCTAGATTTATTCTTATTTATCAGAATTGATCATCACAAATAGTTTGTGGATAAAACTATCTATGAAATTACCCTCACTTATCATAGACGGTTTTATCCATAAACCGTCTATGATGTTCTCATCATCACATATAGTTTGTTGCTAAAATAGTCTATGTTTGTGATGTATTCAAAGGTTCGTAAGATCTTTCATGTTCCAGGCATGCAGTTCTGAGGAATTCCAATCTGTGAAGACTTTTCATCAACCAGGCATTTCGATTCACCAACGAAGATCATAGTTGCACTTCCGTAACTATATAAGGTAGCACTGGCGCCCCAAAAACTCAATTGATCGCATTCCACTACCTCCAATGCCATGAGCAGCTCAAACTCCATCCTCTCCTCTATCGGCTCCACCACCCCTTGTGGGACTCCACTACCGTTGCCTCCGATGCCAGCTCCGCCTTCGCCACCGCCACCACCACTGCCTTCGCCTCCACCACCAACTTACCGAGAGATTTTGAAATTTGACACCCTTTAAACACGAATTTTTCAATATTTGACACCCTGGCCCACTGTCATTGACTCAGATGGACCCACATGTCATACACAGAGCCCGAAAGGCATGCGAATTGGGTGTCAAATATCGAAATACCCCCCAACTTACCCTCCGTCACCACCACTGTCTTCACCTCCTCAGCCTTCAAAGCCCCTGTAGCAATGGCTACGGTGCAACGATGCGATATCAATGAATCTGCTGACCAAAGCTTATGCACTACACTGACAGTCTCCTCCGTCGACCAGTACGTCACCCGCCTTGGGCACCGCTCCCTCTGCCTCAAGCATCATCAAAAAGAAGCGTCCGCCAATAGCAATCTTCGACGACGACGATAGCTTTGACTCGTCGGTGGGCTATCGTGATGGTTGGGAGCTAGAGGATGACCCAGAGAGAGCAAGTTCGAGTGAAAACCTCGACAGCCACAACGACAATGACTTCGACAACTCCGATGACGATGACTCTGGCGACAACGAGGACCAGACTAGCTAGGTTTTCCCATCAAGAACTTTTGTAGGGAAATTTTTGTATATATATTGTGATGCATGCAAGAAGCTAGTTCTTATATTTGTTTAACTGTTCCGAAGGATTCACTGACAGATGTGGCTCAATCATCA
This sequence comes from Guadua angustifolia, assembly GCA_036346375.1. Taxonomy (NCBI): domain Eukaryota; kingdom Viridiplantae; phylum Streptophyta; class Magnoliopsida; order Poales; family Poaceae; genus Guadua; species Guadua angustifolia. Next base: position 42,168,327 of record CM070510.1, read on the forward strand.
CAGATGGTTTATGGATAAAACCATCTGTGTTTTCGACCTCATCATAGACGGTTTTAGCCATAAACCGTCTGTGAAGTTCTGCCTGTCATCACAAATAGTTTGTGGCTAAAATCGTTTGTAATGTTGCCCTCATCATAGACGGTTTTAGCCACAAACTGTTTGTGATGTTATCTGCATCATCGCAGACAGTTTGTGGCTAAAACCGTTTGTGATGAGAGCAACATCACAGATAATTTTAGCCACAAACCGTCTATGATGTGCCTGACCGTCTTCCCAGATGGTTTTTGTAAAAAAACAGTTAGTGATAACATGTCTAATATAAACCCTTTTGTAGTAGTGTATTGGTCTGCCCTCAGAACCGATAGTGATGACAATCGTCATCACTATTGGTTTCGAGGTTAAAACCAATAGTGATGTTATATATATCACTATAGGTTCTCAGATCCAAAGTGATAGTGATGATTTTGTCATCACAATCGGTTTTGAGGTTAGAACCGATCGTGCTAGTAAACACCCTCGCACTAGACCCCTCAGCTTCTCTTCCCGCACTTTATTTCTCAGCTTCTTCTCCTGATCAATTCAAATACCAAAAGCCGAGACGTTCACTTCGTGCTTGAACTCTTGGCTTCTCCGTTCTTGTAAAAGGGAGTTTACTCCTCTTTGCCCACATTGCCTATCCACCTCCCCTTATCCGCATCACCCATCTACCTCCCCGAGAATGTCACCCATCTGCCTCTCCGAGCACGTCGCCAGTGTGTCCTCCCCCAAGCACATTGTCGCAGCCTCCCCAAGCATGTTGCCTTCGTCTCCTCCCCCGAGCTAGTTGTTGCCTCCTCCTCCCCGAGCACATTGTCGCCTCCTCTCCGAGCACATCGCCGTCGTCTCCTCCCAGAGCACATCATCACCGCCTCTTTCCTAAGCAATTTTAGCTGTATTGACTTTTTAATTGGTGCTTTGTGAGTATAATCATCTCCCTATAATTAATTTCTTTACTGTTATTGCAAAAGGGCTAGACAATTTACTTGCTTTAGGGACCTTGCATGTGGGGAGGCATTGTTCGATGAGGAGATGGGCTAGTTAGATTGTTGTAACAACATTAATTAATCCTTTACATCTTGCAATACTTGATTAGTTCAATTGGTTATATTTGTTAAGTGCTACTAGATATATATTCATACTCATTGTGCATATTGTTCTACTTATTCTTGGCTATTAATATTTTGTTCATGCTATTGTTGGCTATTTTTAGCATCCGACCTGTTGCTGGTAGCCTTTGTTTACATGTTTTTGTAGTCTGTATTGTTGTAGTTTCAGTAAGCATTCTTGAGTATTGTTTCTCTTAAATATATTTTAGTCCAATTGATTAGGTTTCATAAACTATCAACCATTAAATCTGTTTTTAAAGGTAACGTTGTCATAAATCAGTCTAATATCTTATCTCTAGTGGCGAGAAAGCTTTTCTAAGGCAGCCCAACAACTAAGAACACCTTAAAATCAACTTGAACTTGCCTACTAGTTGTATACCTCTATTAATGTTAATTGTCATACATATGCTTAATTAATATTGTCAAGTATCATATATAAAATAGAGCCTACAAACAAGGCAGATGACATGGAAAAGCTGTTGAATACTAAACAAAAACTTAAGGTGGAGATAGAATAATTGAAGGAAAAGTCTGAGTTAACAAAAAAATTATGAGATAAAACAAAAACTAAAAAACTTAGATGACAAATCGCAAGATATTGAATTTCTTAACCGTGTTCTCATTATTAAGGAGCATAGAGAGATTGCGGAGTTGGAAGAAACCAAAGCTAAGCTTACAGAGGTTTATAGTATATAATTCGACATGGTAACTGATACTATACTAATATAGCCTATAATTGTGTTTATAGGGATTAAGTGATATGACTGAAAGTCAATCAATTATTGGTGTCAAACAAATGGCACTGCGCCGGAGCTATGGAACTATAAGGAGAACCAGAAAGTCTCTATTGTGGAAGTTATGGCACATATGATAGCAAAAAAAGTTCTAAGACCTCCTTATCCTGATCTATGAAATAATATCTTTTCTCAATGTATGCTTGTTAATATTTTAATTAGTGTATTTTATGCTTGTAACATAGCAGAAAATACTTTAGACAAAAGTTGGCTATTAAGACGATACAAAGACTACTCTTGTGCCAAGAAGTTCTACAAGAAAAAGAATGCCAGATAATTGTGCCAATGATTTCTACATTGAGTATGTTTAGTTGACAATCTTTGTAGTATTTTAGATGCAATTGCTAGGGGCAAAGAGCCTTCTACTAGGACATCGGGGCTGCCTGAGCAAAGTTACATTAGAGGATTGTGCTACTAATTTCTGCATTGAGTATATATAATGTCAATAATATGGTGAATATGAATATACTATGAATTTGTCGATCCATGAGTATACCATGAATGTGAACATACTATGAATTTGTCAGTTGTGCATATGCTGTCAATCTATGAATATACTATAAATGTAAATATATTGTGAGTGTGAATATAATGTGAAGGTGATACATGAGATTTATCTCTATCGGTTTCACACTTAGAACCAATAGAGACGTCTAATCTCTATTGGTTCCGAGCGTGAAACCAATAGAGATAATTCACTAATCTATATCGATTCCATGCTATGAACCGATAGAGATCATAAGGACTTCTCTATTAGTTCTGATCATAAACGGATACATATTTCTAATTATCTCTATTAGTTTTTAGCTTGAAATTGATAGAGATAATAGGTTTTCTGGGTCGGTTTCGACCTTTGAACCGACACAGATAACGTTATATCCCTATCGGGTGAAAACTAGCCGTGATAGCCACTCATCATCACTGTGTCTAAAGGCTTTGTATCACTATCAAAACCGACCCATATGACCATTTTTGTGGTAGTGTATTTAATTCAAAAAATTCCTAAATGTAAAAAATACAGGTGACGGGGTGGACATCGGCCGTCTAACAGGTCATTGTCCATGAGAACACAAATGAATTGGGGATCTATACAAGTTTGAGGGTGTGAGAGAACCGCTCTACTCTTGTAAGTGAGCCAACAAAGGGTTGCCTTTGGGGAGGGGATCTCTGAATGTGTTTTCTTATTGCTCAAGAGAGCTCAAGTTTCAAATAAGGTTACATGGGATTATTTATAGGCTTTTAAGATTGTAAAAAAGACTAAATTGCCCCTTCTACAAAGATCTAAATCTAAGATATATATACAAGTAAGGGGTACATTCGTTATTTGTGTAGATGGCAGTAGTTCTTGATGTATGCTTCCTTTATTCGCTCTGGTTGTTCTGTACATGTAGGGTTGTCTAACGGGTGATCCTAGGGATCAAGGCATATTTTTAAATCAATAGGTTCCACCTATCATGCGGGGCCTACAGGCAATTATGCCCCTTGGATGGCCTCCGTCCTCATTGTAGTTCCCCTAAGACCTTCAAGGGGTCATAGCGGGTGTAGACTTCTTGTGATGACCTCTTGTACTTATATAGCTTGAGGGCAAGAGCATCCCCCGACACCATAGCCTCTCATGGCTGGAAGCAAAAGGTATGACCCCGGCATTGTTGATCCCTTGTCATCCTCACAGGTATAGTCGTTCTTCTAACAAAAATATAAAAAGAATGTTGAACATATGTACATGACGACATATATATTTTAACCATAAACTTTGTGTTAAGTTTAGGAATTGAGGTCACGGGCTTCACAAAGTCAATGGCCACCTTCACACGCATTCTTGTGCTACATGAAAAGTAATTTAATTAATTATGACCAATTCAGCGAAAAGATCTCCACTGATCAACTCGAATGAAACGGGAGTTGACGCTGGTCTACAGAAATTTACAGGGTCAAAGAAGCTCCTCAATAGATATTCGATGGCTTCGATTACCCGATGACGTTGAGCTGACGGATTTGATGTCGAAAGTTGCAAATTTCCTACACGAACATTGTCTCTCTGTAATTTGTAGGACACGTCAGACTTGAGTATGAATGGATTTTGCTGACGCGTGTGATTCCGTTGGTTAATTTTTAACAATATAACTGTTCCTTTCACTAGCTAGAATGTTTACACTTTGCACCCTATATATTGTTTTGATTAATGTATGATCAGTTCTGTTGGTGATTTGATATGTAATAATAACCACTAGGATAGTTTGCGCAGCGTATACGCTGCATGCGTTGTTTTTTCGCGAGAAAAATTTCGTTTTTTTTTCCTGTCGGCGTTTTTTAAAAATCATCGAGGAAACGCGCGAAACGGTTGAAAAAACAAAAGTGCATCTGCGTTTGCGCTAAATCGAAAGGTCTTTTTCATGTAAAACAGTCGGAATGATCCAAACGTCAATACGTTTTTTTCGGTATTTATTTAGGGTCCTCTCATGAAAGATCCAAACGTCAATACGTTTTTTTTAACATGCCTCGTGTGTCGCTTTTTCATAGGAAAAAATTCTTTTTTTCGGCGGTGTCTTATTTTTTAAATCGTTGAAACAATGAGCGAAACGGTTGAAAGAATACAAATTTTTTTCGCGGCGTAACACGCCGCGTGTGTCGTTTTTCATAGGGAAAAATTCTTTTTTTTTCGGCGGCGTCTTATTTTTTAAATCGCCAAAATAATGAGCGAAACGGCTGAAAGAACACAATTTTTTTTCGCGGCGTAACACGCCACGCGTGTCGTTTTTCGTAGAAAAATTTTCTTTTTTTTCGACAACGTCTTATTTTTTAAATCGTTGAAACAATAAGTGAAACGGCTGAAAGAACACAAAATTTTTTACGGCGTAACACGCTGCATGTGCCTTTTTTCGTAGAAAAAATTGCTTTTTTTTACGGCGTTTTATTTTTTAAATCGTCGAAATAATGAGCGAAATGGGAAAAAATAGAGAGATAGAGCTGTAGAAATATCTCTTTCGACAAATTATTTGGAAAATATTGGAGACCGAGCTGGAAAACCGCGGTGGAGAAAAAGTCTAGAGGCGGTGGGGAAAAAGTCTAGAAGGAAAAGGGTGAAAAATTATTAGAGATGACAACCTTCTTTTGTCGAGGCTAACACTCTACGCGTTCACCGAGTAATAACACATGTTCTAAAAAATATCAGAGACCGAGATGGGAAATCGAGGTGGGGAAAAAGTCTTAGAGATAGAGTTGCACAAATTTTTCTGGCGACGAAAACATTTTTTCCCGGAAAAAATGGAGAAAGGACCTAGACGTAAGGAGCAAGGACCTATTTGTTACGTTTTTGGACCTGTCCGCTATCCTGAAAAATTAGAAAAGGGCTTGTTCGCAATTTGAATTTAACGGGACTTTTTCCGTAAAATAGCGCACGAGGGATCTAAACGCGATTTTAGGGGAAAATATCTTCTCCTCACAAAGGACATATTCATAATTTGTAAAAGGACCAAAATGCGAAAATTTGTTTTGAACCGAGCCGGCCACGTTCCCGAGCACGCGAACCTTGCCAAGTTTAATAGAGGTAGTATTCAACTCTGGCAAAGATCAAATTTTAGCTTCTGGAAATCAGCTAATATCATTCGCACACAGCCATTAATTCTTAATTAGTATTTTTATATAGGGGATGTATCAAGTGCTACCCTCCTGAGTGCTAAAAGTTCGTCATGAGCTATCTGATCAACATAAGAATGTATTACGGCTACAAATTAATTAAACCATTACTTCGCTAATTAAGGACTAATGCTGAGAACATCCCTAGAGATGCTAGCACTATTAGCTTCCTAAAATTGAACGGATAACAACCCTCCCGAGCGTCAATCAGATTACTCAAGATGGAGTTTGTACATTATTACCACGTACGGAAGAAGAGGTTAGACCAGATCTATCACCTTGTACACCAGATCTATCACGTTGTACACGTATTCATTGTCAAATTATACAATCTAGTCATCAATCGGTGCGCTCACATAGGCTACATATTTACAATAATAGCCTTTTGTGTTTAAGATGTGTACGAATCTCAACAGGATTAACATAAAAAACATAGGACCATCATAATTTATTAGTTTGAGTACATTACACTTATTTCTATAAATGGTTTCATAGACTTCCAATACGACACCAACTTTTCATTTGAGTAGGACACCACAACAACCTACAAATTTAAAAAAAAATCACAGAAATAAATTTTGAAATTTTGTTTTCCTTTTATGTATCCCGTTTCAAGAACTTCATTTATGGCACATCGTCTAATGCATCTTTGTACAGATATGTTAACTCTTCTCACTTTCCTTGCCAATAAGTTACTCCCTCCTCTATTTTTAGGCAAATACATTTTCGTGCAATTTGTGGTAGAAAAAATTGACTAATATTGACACTTTTGTAAATAAGCCCTACAGGTCCATGGTGCCCATTAGCACCCAGGGTTTGAAATTTCGTTTTCGGTTTGCGTCTCGGACATGGGCAAAATCTGAAATTTCGTTGAAATCTCAGAATTTCGGACAAAATCTGTTCAAATTTTTTTTAAAAAAAATAAATTTGAAATATGAAATTTTTTAAACAAAATTTTGGACAAAATTGCCAAAATCACGACAAAATTCAACCGAGTGAAATAATGGTCGAACGATGTTAAAATTTTTTAAAAATTTTATGGATGATTCTAACAAATCACTAATGTTCCATAAAAATATCAAATGATGATCAAGCCTGAGGAATTTTTAAAAATTTTGAAAGTACTACTATCCTGATAAAAGGCTGACCGGTAAATTTCAACCGAATGAAAAATAGTTCAAACCACGTTAGAAAATTTTGAAAAAAATTTGGATAGTCCTAACACATCAATAATATTTCCATAAAATTTTCAATTGATGATCAAGATTGAGAAATTTTCAAAAATTCAAAAAGAGGTATTGTCCTAATAAAAACTGATCGGCAAATTTTAGCTAAATGAAAAATAGTTCAAACCATGTTAGAAAATTTTAAAAATTTTGTGAGTGGTCCTGAAGCATCACTAATATTCTCATAAAAGTCTTAGATGATGACCATATTTGAGAAAATTTAAAACGTTGTGAAAGTACTACTATCCTGATAAAAGCCATATAGTGGTATACGTATTGCTTCCATTGATTTGATTGAGCAACTAAAAAGGTTTATAATTTTCAAAACTTTTAGAGAAGGGTTATGAGGAATTTTTAAGCTCTCCTAAAAATTTTGGATCATGATCGCACTTGAACGAATTTATAAAATTATGACACTGTTACTATCTCATTATGTTCAATCTGTTTTCATTTTTTGAACATAACAAATTAAGTTTAATTATTTTATAAATATTTATATATGATACTAGACTACTAAATATGCTACCATAATTTTTTTAGAGCATGATAAAGCTTATACATTTTCTTAAAAATCTAACAGTGCTTCTGTTATTTTTATAAAATAGCACAATAATTTAGTTTTTTCAAATATTTTCATAGAAGATGATATTCTTAAGGGATATTGACCCAAATTTGATCCTCCAAAGTTGAAATCCAGTCAAAAATACTGAGATTTTGGTGAAATTTGCTGAAACTCCTCAAATTACTTTAGCAATTTGAATTTTTTTCAAATATTTTTATTTGTCCCGGATTTGAAATCTCGTCCCAGGCCAAAATTTCAACAATATTTTGAACCTTGTTAGCACACCTCTCTCTCTCTCTCTCCATTAGCACCTCTTAGTCCTACATTGTTAGATTAGCTTTCAAGGAATACCACCTCTGCCTATTAATATGATATCATACCTATACTAAGTTTCGAAGCTTTCGTGCCTTCTCACCGTTTTGAGCTGAACCAGCTGCGCGGCTCGGCTCGGCCGGCCGATCAGCTTGGCTCAAGTTTTTTTTTTGCATTTAGGTCCCTCCAAAAATCCGTAATTACGTATATATCCTTCCCGCGGTTTTTTACGAAGAGGACCTTCTGGTTCAGAAAAATCACGGATTTTTCGTAAGAGGGCCCTAAATAGATATCGAAAAAAATGTAATGACGTTTGGATCATTCCAACTATTTTTCACGAAAAGAACCTTTCGATTTAGTGCAATCGCAGATGTACTTGTGTCCTTTCAACCATTTCTTACGTTTCCTCCACGATTTAACAAAAACCGATGAAAAAAAAATTGTTTCCGCGAAAAAAACAACGCACGCCCGGTTGGCTTGGCTCGTTTTTTCCTTTTCACGTGTAGGCCACTCAAAAAATGCATAATTACGTGTAGGTCCTTCCCATGGTTTTTTACAAAGAGGACCTTTTGGTTCAGAAAAATCGTGAATCTTTCGTGAAAGGATCCTAAATAAATACCCAAAAAAACGTAGTGGCGTTTGGATCATTCCGGCTATTTTTCACGAAATACGTATAGCTCCTTCCCGCGGTTTTTTACGAAGAGGACCTTCTGGTTCAGAAAAATCACGGATCTTTCATGAGAGGACCCAAAATAGATACAAAAAAAGTAGTGATGTTTGGATCATTCCAGCTATTTTTCACAAAAAGGACCTTTCATTTAGCTTAATCACAAATGCACTTATGTACTTTCAACCGTTTCTCGCGTTTCCTCCACGATTTAAAAAAAAACCGACGGAAAAAACGACATTGTTTCCGCGAAAAAACAATGCACGGCCAGCCGACTTGGCTCATTTTTTCCTTTTCATGTGTAGGTCCCTCAAAAAATGCGTAATTACGTGTAGGTCCTTCCTGCGGTTTTTTATGAAGAGGACTTTCTGGTTCAGAAAAATCGCGAATCTTTTGTGAAAGAACCCTAAATAAATACCAAAAAAAGTAGTGGAGTTTGGATCATTCCGTCTATTTTTCACAAAAAGGACCTTTCGATTTAGCGCAATCGCGAATGCATTTGTATTCTTTCACCATTTCGCGTTTCCTCATTGATTAAAAAAACACCAACGGAAAAAAAATAAAATTGTTTTCGCGAAAAAAAAAACAACACACGCGATGTGTTATGTCGCAAAAACTATCCTAGTATAATCAATAAAGAGAGAGATGATCAGGACTATATCTTTTCTCTATTTTTGTTTGAATGTTTGCTTGTCAGCAACGCAACTACAAAAATAATATGCATGGATGGGATTATAATATACATAACGCAACATATCATATCTACGATCCACCCTTAGGGTGTAACCATTCAACTCGGTCGGTTGAGGAACCAAATCAACATTAACATTTCAAAAGAAATTCTGCATGTGCCTCTCAATTTACTATACTTATTAAAAAATTCAAGTTAAAATACATTCTGTTTTAAGAACAAAAAATTGGGAAAATTCCGATGACCGGTAAATTATAAGGAAAAGGGGAAGATAAATGTTCCTATTTACCACAAACTTATATTTTTTTTTTGTTTCTTGTAATGCACTTTGAGTTTGAAGTTAAAATTTTAAAGAGTACGTACTATAACAATCCATAGAATACGTCATTATCCTTTTTGAATTTTCACCTGGATTTGGTGCCCCGTCAAAGCAGCGTTGCACGATTATATCCTAAAGGTAGATCACAAATGATATATTGCCTTACGTATATTCTAATCATATCCATGTATATTATTTCTGGTGTCCTAGCCGGCCGTGAGTATAGTTAGTCTTAAGTATGTGTTTCATACAAACACTCTGAATTATACCAGTGTATAAAAATATATATGCTCATGATTTTGTAAATTAGTTAATGCAGTATTTTCTAATTTTTCGCTCCTAGGATTAAGGTGGGGTTAATTGTAATGTTGAATTTAATTTTACTTTTTGTCTCTTTGTGATTCAGTATAGTATATTATTAATTTAATTTTTAATTCATATTCACGCGAGGAAGCTTTCTTTGATCTTGTCGTTTTGCATTGAGTGATGACTGATGAAACGATCAACGTAGGCCTGGAGTGGATTATATATCAATCTCTTTTTTACTATTGTGCTACACTCGTACTACACCAATACAATCGGATTGGACTCAAGGTCCTTCTTCACATGCATATAACCATCCGAGCCGTAGACGAAAACATGTAAAATCTTCCTTTTCACTGCTACAAGAGGGCCTATATTAGACCCATCATCACTCAACAGTTTTTAAAAATTATCTGTGATGAGGGGTCATCACTAACTTTTTTTTCAAAAACAGTCGGTGATGAGTGCCATGGTCAGCGCCGATAGTTTTTTTTTTGCTAAAATCGTCTATGATGAGGAGCATATCACAGAAGATTTTAGCCAAATATCGTCGATGTAATCAATGATACGTTGGATGATATTGGCTGTGCTTTTGATGAGGATAGGTTTCACGATGACAATCTGGATCAGATGCTTCGTGATCCTAAAAGGAACCATGATGAGTGGGGCTATGTAAAATTCTGGGGTTTGATGGACTACTCAGAGAAATCTTTGTTCCTGGGTTGCAAGTCCAAATACAAAAGTTTGTCACCGTGCTTGAACTGTTGAAATTATAGGCAAGTAACAGTTGGTTTGACAAGAGTTTCACAACGCTATTAGGTCTATTAGTGAACGAGCTTTCGAAGGGAAACGAGTTGCTAACAACCGCTTACAAACCCAAGAAGATTCTTTGTCCCTTGGGAATGGAAGTAGAAAGAATACATGCATATCCGAATGACTGTATCCTTTACAGCAAAGAGTATGCAAAATTGCATGTATGTCCAATGTGCAACACATTCTGGTACAAGCGTAAAGATCAATCAGATGATGACGATGAGGGCATCAAGGTGAAGAAATGACCTCCTACTAAGATGGCATGGTGTCTGCCTCTAATTCTCCATTTGAAGTATTTATTTGCGAACCCAAAGGAGGCAAAACTACTTTAGTAGTACTCAGATGAGCATAAGAACGATGGAATGCTAAAGCACCCTACTTATTCCACGTAGTGGAGAAACATCGATAAGAGGTTTGAAGAATTCTCTGTGGATCTGAGGAATATAAGGTTTGGATTGAGTACGGACAAAATAAATCCTTTCGGTAACATGAGCTGTCATATCACTTGGCTAGTGAATCTCTGTATCTACAACCTTCCTTCTTAATTGTCTATGAAGTAAAAGTATATTTTAGTGTCTATACTTATCCAAAGCCCAAAGCAATCTAGGAATGATATTGATGTGTACCTAGCACCATTGGTGCTCACAAATGAAAGCACTTCACTTTGCACTGTCTGTTGTTCTGCACTATAAATGATTATCCTGCTCTTACTAACTTGTCGAGTCAGAGTACAAAAGGAGCTAAAACCTCTACTCACTGCTTAGACGATACTAAGAGTGTGCAGCTAAATCACTCACACAAAACTCACTATAGGTTTCTTTGGAGGAATCATCCATACTACAAGATAAAGAAATAATTCAATGGAACGAACGAAGATGGTTCAGCTCTAAAGCCTTTAAGCATGACAGATGTTCATGATATGGTTAAGAACTTGGATGTTGTGCTTGAAAATGGATGTAAATCGAGGACCCATGAGAAGAGATGTGGAAGAAGAGATCAATATTTTGGGATCTACCTTATTGGGAGCACCTACAAGTTCAGCACTGCATCAACGTCATGCACATAGAGAAAAATATCTATGATAGCTTGATTAGTCTCTTATTGAACATTGAGGGAAAAACAAAGGACGGTATCAATGCATAGCTTGACTTGGTCGATATGGGCATCAGACATAAGTTAACATTGAAAGAGACCAATAAAGACATAACATACTATGAACCTACTTGTTACACTCTGTCCAAGGCCAAAAGAGCTTAACTGTGCTAATGAAAGTTTTGTCCAGTTACTCCTCCAATATGAAGAGGCTTGTTTCTATACAAGATTTGAACTTAACTGGCATGAGTCTCATGATTACCATGTGCTTATGACCGAGTAAGGTCTAGAAGACAATCACAAGGCTATATTATTTATTTAATACAATTACTCAGAAGGTCAAAAATCTTGAAGGACTAGATGCTCTGTAGGCCGAAGTAGTGATGACTCTATGTAATCTTGAGATGTATTTTCCTCCATCATTTTTTTGATAACATAGTCCATCTCATTGTTCACCTTGTGAGGGAGATAAAGATGTGCGGGCTTGTGTTCCTACATAGCATGTACACGTTCGAGAGGTACAAAGGAATTCTTAAGTCCTATGTACAGAATCGATCTCAACCAGAAGGTAACATTGTCGAAGATTATGCAACCGAATAGGTCACCAAATTTTGTGTGGATTACATGGCTTAGATCGAATTGATAGGTGTGCCTCATCTCACCAAGAGGGGAGGCTCTAGGGTATCGGGACTATCGGGAGGATAGCAATCAAGCCTAATCCAACTGCATGTGCTAAAGGATATTTCACGGTTTTGAACACATGACTGTAGTATCCCCATATATCGATAAGCACAAGAACTAGTTACGACAAGAGCATCCATCACGGTAGGAGTCTTGGATCATCGGATAGTGTAACCTTCAATTTAACATATGGTTAAAGGAGCGACGACCCATCACTGGAAACTCGTCAGGTGATACACTAACAAGATTAGTAAAATTTTACACGAGAGATCAGGACATGAAGAGCACTGACCAGAACAGTGGGTTCGTACAAACGCACTCAATACCACTGGATCAACGCGGAGCTCTTACTATAGGTTCATCAGGCAATTTGGGAGCTCGACTACATACTATTCAAGATCCTCTTATCTCAGTGTTGTTGGGTTCACTTGTAGCACATGAAGTTTGACAAGTACGGCGTCACTACTGTGGACCTCGAACGTATCGGATACCAAGACAAACCATTTGTACTCACTAACCAAGTTGTTTAAGTCTTTTATATAATCAACCTGTCTAACAAAAAGCATCATGTGGTTCTTTAGGGAAACGAAGGATTGTTGGAGTTCAAAATATAGTAGATGAGGAAGAGTGCAATCAGTTTGATGAATTGCCTCCTATCAAAAATGGTATCACGGTGCAGGAAGAACAACCTAAGGAAGCTAGCTATACATGCGTCGATCATCGTGAAGAGCTAATTTTTATATATACCTTCATAAGTGAAATAACATGTTGGGATCTTGAATGTAGATAGAGTTGAGTACAGAATCTTCCCAAGGTTTTTTCACTTCAAATAATACATCTCTTATGCGGTGAAGATTTCACGTCCAACCACCGTGTACCTACGTGTCGCCTTTGCGCATTTGCGAAAAACCCTCCGTTTCTTGAAATTACGGATAGGTCCCAATGTAATTTTATGTCGAGATGAAAATATTTTTCCACTTAGCGTTTGGGTCCTCGCCCAGTATTTTTCTGGAAAAAGCCTCCGTTAGTTTGAATCGCGAACAAGTCCTTTTCTAATTTTTCGAGGATAGCGAAGAGGTCCAAAAAATAACATTCAAGTCTCTGCTTCTTACGTTCGAGTCCTTTCTCCGTTTTTCGAAAAAATTTTTTCGCCACTGAAAAAGCGGGAAAAATTTTATCGCCACCCAAAAACACGGAAAAAATGTTTTCGTCAAAAAACGCAGATTCATCGAGTTTTATAGCAACTTATGTATTTACCAGCGGATCATAACCGGTTTTTTTAAAAATGTAGATTCGTCATGATTTATAGCGACGAGTGGATTGACGGTGGGTCCTAATGAACCATTTTTTTATAAACGCAACCAAAAACCGAAAAAAATATTTTCGACACCCAAAAAACTAAACACCATTTTTTAGTCAAGCGGATCACCGATGGGTCCTAACGACCCATTTTTTTTGCATAAGCATAACAAAAAAACCGAAAAAATGTTTTGACACCAAAAAGCGAAAACAATGTTTTCAGCCATGTAGCGGAAGCGCTTTTCCACCTAGTAAAGATATACTCAGCATGGTCTTGGGAAACATGGAGCACCTAGGTCGCACACGAGGCAAAGGTGTTTTTATTCCCTAGAAAATAGGATTCCCTCAAGACTCCGACATGTACCATAGTAGGAAGAGAAGCAAAGCCGAGCATAAAGAATGGCTAGTGTCCCTAATTGAGGAAAGGGTTAAGGAAAGGCTAAGAGCGCAATTTGATAATTAGCTAAGAAGCCTTGAGGAAAGGATGGAGCGAAAGGTGGCTATGGAGAGGTACACATGGAATGTGCAAGCCCTAGAAGTACAGACGTAGTTCAGCCTAACTAACTATCGGAGTTGCTGCTCGTCCACCCTTGAGACAGACGTGGATGATGCTAGATTTCCTCCCAATGACTCCCAGGTAATATACATGTCTACAATGCTCCTTAGATAGACCTGATGGGCATGTTAGCTAATTATGTACCCTTATGTAGGTGGTCACGCCATGTAATCTCTAAGTGAGGCTTGCTAACGGTTTCATTTCCCTGCAGGCTACTTGGAGGTGCGCATATCCATCCAGTATAAGGGAGTTTGTGCATGATCACATGGTAGATCAAGGTTATGCAAAGGTCTCCAAACTACGAAATCATGACATTAGGGGATACGATGGCATATTCATCCAGTGGCCTAAGAGAAACATCTCCTTCGACTACCTTCCTACAGCACTGAAGTTACCAGAACTATCGGAGCCACATGTTCTGCCAAAGCTACCAGCACTACCAGAGCCACGTGATGCGTCGGAGCTCCAGCACTACCGGAGCCATGTGTTACACCAAAGTAGCCCACCAAATCAGCTATGTGTCCCGTAAGGCATAGGTCGGTACTTCAGTTAGGGCTCAATCGTCTCCCGTGAAAATGACCTATGATAGACAGCAAGGCGGCAATAAGAGCAAATCGAAGCGGACCACAAAGGCCCATGACTTTTTGTTGGCCCCATTGGCTTGGCAATTTAAGTTATGACAGCCGTTCATACAGGATGAGCGTCAACAGATGCTTACAATAGCTTGCGTTAGATTGCAAAATTGGTGCATGGAACAAGCCAACAACCCAGTGGCACAACAGGTATCAAGTATCTCAGTTAGATTCAAGTAGGAGCATTTCTTCTGCCAATTTTTGGATGGCTTCTTCATGGTTGGCTTCAACGATTTTTTGATCTCTACAACCTCAATGCCCTCGACACCTCACTCATCAGATGCTAGACATTGTAAGTATGTGCAATCACATTCTACATTCATTTCATACCAATAAATATCATACATATATGATCCTTGATTTTGTACATAATAGATACATAATCATTGAAGCAAAAGCAAGAAAAAACCAGTGGGTTTCCTTAGCCCGCACATAGTGTCTAAGCAAACCATAGATGAAAATTTATAAGTTGTCCAAGAGTATGTGGGAAAAGCATTATTGGCTCAGTGGGAAAAAATTCATTCTTTTACCCTACACCCAAGGTAAGTGCTTCGTCCAGTTGCCATACTTGTTGATTTATATTTTATATGCAGCTCAAAATTAGGTTGAATGGCCATGGAGATATACCTATATAGGTTTACTGGGTTCTACTTGCAATTATACCAAGATAAAATCCAGTTGGTTAATATATCTGAGTTAATTTCTGAAATGGATACGTTGTACGTAGTGTGTGATATGTGATCTGAGTTGATTTCTAAAATGCATGTCATAATAATATGCTTGTCATGTAATCTCTGTAATCTATTTTATTTTAGAGGGCATAGCTAATATATTTTATTTCAGAGGGCATGGCTAGTATTTCCTTAGGCTAACCAATAAACAAAAATATGTAGATAAAGGAAAAGCAACATCATAGATGGTTCTAAACAAGAACCATCTATGAAACAAACCATCTGTGATAATGCTTATATCACAGACAATTTCAAGGTAGATCCGCCTGTGATGAGGCTTATATCACAGACAATTCCAAAGTAGAACCGTCTATAATGAGACTTATATCACAGAAGGTTCTTATTTAAAACCATCTGTAATGATAATTGTCGACGATCGGGATCGCCAACTGCAAGAAATGTGGTAAGGGTCTCGTGTGATATGGGACCCGTGCAGCGCTTCGCTCAAATGAAGGAATGGAATCGATATGTTGATGGTCGGAGCAAGACGTCAACGAGCGGGAGACAAAGGTTTATACTGGTTCGAGCCCCTATGAAGGTAATAGCTCTACTCCAATCGTCTTGCGGCGGTGATTCTGGTTATATCGATTGTCTGAGGGGCGCGTTCTACTCAAGTCGACAATGGGGATCTCTAGCTCGGTGTAGTGTGTGACCGTTGTTGTCGTTTGCGTTGTGCTTCTCCAGCTTTTATACCTCCCCCTCTGCGTAACCGTCGGGAGAAATCTTCGGATCGTGGCCCTTAATGCGCATTGAGGGCCGTTTGCAACCGTTCCGGGCTTGCCGCACACTCCTGCATCACTCCATGACACCACGTCTTAGTAACTGCCCAGTAAATGCACGTGCCGGGATCCAAGGAAACAGCGACCCGAGCAAAGGCTGGCCCGCACCCGAGGTCGTGCGGGGCTCGAACTCGAGGTCGTGCATACTCGAAGGCACAGGACCCCCAGCCGAGCAAGGGTGTGACCGGGGGGCCCCCGAGCTAGGGGCGCGTTGACTGTGTGTTGACCGGCCAAAGGGTTGTCCAGCCCCCGACAGCTAGCCCCCAAGGCTCAAGGTCGTAGCGGTGCGCCTGGGACGACCTCGAGCCTCACCCTTAAGTCGTCGGGGACAAATCTTCGTAGGTCTTGAAATCTTGGTCAAGGTCGGGCGGAGACCACAAAGTAGATCCTCAGTCCCGACACCTGGCGACCTTTGAATTCTTCGCTGGGGGTACGGATGTGAACGGGCGGCGGACACTTGTGGCGCCTCGAGTCTGCAACCCAAATCCTTAACTGCGCCCGTCCAATCACGGCAGGCACGCCTTTTGAGGTGCTACGGGGCGGTTTTAGCGTAGTCGCAGCTAGGAATCGCCGAGCCCACAAAGAATCTGTTTAAAAGGAACCCCGATCTCTGCGCCTTCGCCTCCAAAGCTTTGCGCCCAAGCAACACCTTCTCCTCCCTCTTGACCAAGCACCTTTGCACCGCCATGACCAAGCTTGGAAGGAGCACCTTGTCGTCGCGAGGATGAAAGAGCTCGAGACCCTAGGGATAGTGGACCCGGTGACATGGCGGTTGCGTGCGTGAGACCGAACCACGCCCGGGGCGATGAGATCGTCTCTGCAAAAGCACTATCGCTCCTTGGCACTGTGGACCCCGAAGAAGCGGAATTCGTGGCGGGCGTCCTCTCGGTGCGAAATAGAACTCATCAACACGATGCAAGAATTCCATCCTCCGCTCGCCATCTTTTCCCATCATGCGAGGATTCACGGGTTCTGACGGGATGTTTGAAATGTTTGGGAAGTGGCGCATGGATACACCTCGATGATCCGGTCGAAGAATGTATTTGCACGGAAGGCGAGGTAAGCCGTCCGACCTCGCCCTTGATTCTGACTTTCGCGGAGGCCCCTCTGACCCACGCAAGTTCTCAGGACCACCAGGAGCTGTTTGATACAGCCGGAAGTCGCTCATTGCCGTGAGGCAAAACAAGAAGGGGAAGAAGAGACCTCCCCTAGCCACGGCAAGTCGCCAGGAGGTAAAGAAGCCTCACATCGAGTGGGGCGACCGTGCCATGGTAAGGATCGGCACTTGAGCCCCCGAGCTCATGCTCGTGCTCTCCTTATCGCTTGACATGTCTTCCCCTCTTGCAGCAACTGAGCGCCGCAGCCGCCGCCAGGCCTTCTAGCTCCCAACCGGCTCAAGGCGTCCAAACTCGGACCCCCAGAACAGCCGCGACGGAAGGCGCGGACCAGCATGGTTCAAGGCCCCAGCCGAGGCGTGGGCGGGCGCCCCTCGAGCTTCGGGCAAGCAAGATCCACGATGGCCCTCCGCGCGGCGGAGGCTGACGACCCAGGTAAGCCTCTGGGTTTCTGGACTCGCTCTGCCCATCTTCGCATTTTCCCAACTTAGCTTGTCCTTGCCCACAGGCCTCGAGCGCCCGAGCTCGAAACTTGCCCAATTTGACAATGGATGTTGTCTAGGGCGAATCCGAATCCGAGGAGGACGAGGATGCCTACATGCTGGCCCCGCGCCGACCCTCAGGTCAAAGGAGCATGTCTACTGAGGCCGTGAGCTGGGCCCCTGTCGGCTCGTACGACCAGGGGCTCGACGACCCGGTCGATGAAGATCCTGAGCCCATGTCCAGTGAGGATTACAGCACCGGCGAAATTGACACCGTCACTGCTGTCGATCCCCCTGAGGGTGGCGTGGAGGAAGGCACCCGGGGTGCCTTGGTCGCGGCAGCGGATCCACCCCGGGATCCCCCGACCTCGACCGTCCCAGACGCCAAGGTCATGGCAGCACCGGCCACCGAAGATAGCCGCGCTGCGGGAGCACCTCAAGCCGGTCAGCCCGAGGCCGCATCTGGTGCCGAGGTCGCGGCGCCCCGGGCCGCTGGTACGGACAGTGCCGTGGAAGACCACGCGGCGAATCAGGCCGATACTCCCCCGGCTCCGGAGGTGGACGGAGCCCCGACCATGGAGGTTGGGCTCGACGTTGTTGATGCGGCAACTCCTGCCGGAAAGCCGGACGGGGCCCCAACCGCAGAGGTCGAGCCCGAAGATGCCACCGCGCCACCCCTAGCTGGAGAGTCGGACCCTCCAACCAAGGCGGTAGGACTCCAAGCCGCCGCCGGCTCGGGGACTGAAAGCCTTGGCCGCGACGCACCAGCGGAGGTCGAGGTCGACCCCAGCCCTGGAGCACTGGGTGAAGGGGTCGAGATTGACCGCACCCGAATCGACGAGATGAACGAGGAGTTTATCCGTGTACGCCTCGAGAACCGTCTCCGCGAGGTAAGGGATCCCCTCGCATGCCCTGCAACATGCCAAATCGAGTTTTCTCATAAACTTCTCACCTGGGCCACTTTTCCTGTCTTCTAAGGTGATCGGCAGCGTCACTCGAGGGCTGCAGGGTCTCCACGAGCATGCCAACGTGCTCAGGAGACTCTTGCACGTGGTGGAGACGCGGGAAGCCAATCGCACCAAGCTCTGTACGACCATCGAGGTCGACCGCATGAGCTTCGGCGGGTGAACAAGGAGCTCGACGACCTTCGCCAGATGATGGTAGCGCAGGAGGTGGCCCACGCGGCCGAGCTCGAGCAAAGCAGGTCTTCCGAGCGCGATCACGGCTTCAAAGTCGTAGAGCAAGAACGAGCTCGTATGACCAAGGCGCTCGAGGCGCTTGAGACCGAGCGCGCCAAGGTAGAGTCCTTTGGAGAAGGCGGCTGCAGAAGCGACCACCTCGACCAGTAGCGCCGATGAGAACGCGCCAAGGTCGAGGCATTGGAGAAGGCATCCATCGAGCAAACGTCATCCACTGCCAAAGCGTCCCCCGAGCTGGAAGCCAAGATCGCGGAGTTGGAGGAGAAGCTAGGGCGCGCCAGCAAGGCGGCGAAAAGCGCCCTGGCCCAACTCCAAGATGAGCGTCGCCGAGCCGTGGACACCGCCAATGAGCTCTCAACCTTGCGGGCTAAGGTCGCCGAGCTCGAGCAAGAGAAGCTCACCCGCGAGATGGTGGACCTGTAATTTTTTACCCTACTACTGTCCT
Organism: Guadua angustifolia; assembly: GCA_036346375.1. Lineage (NCBI taxonomy): Eukaryota > Viridiplantae > Streptophyta > Magnoliopsida > Poales > Poaceae > Guadua > Guadua angustifolia. The sequence goes on from CM070510.1 coordinate 42,187,806, forward strand.
GTAAAAACGCTATGAAATTTTATGATAGAACTACATTACTTTTGGGTGCCAACGGCCCTGCCCTGCTTTGAGGATGTTTGGAATTCGCCTTTCTCGCTTTTACTCGTGCCCCGTAGGTCGCTTGCTGGTAGGATGCCACTGTCCAGCCCCCGTTGGGTCCGAGGGCGAGCAACACCGGCCTTGGGCACAAGACTTAGACGCAAGCAAACGACCGTGACCTGCGTAGTTGAGAAAAAAAACCGCGGAGAAAAAACATGTCGAGCGAACTTTAAAGCGAGTTAATCACATTCGGCCTAACATTCGAGCTCGACCGGAACCACGAGTGGCGCTGAATGATCAGAGCTATGAGGCTTTTGGATCGAGCCCAGGCACAGTGGTGAGCTGGATTGCGAAGAGTTTCGGCTTACGTTTAGCTCGACCACTGGGGGTGATCGTAAAGCTCGCGACGCTCAAACCAAATACAAGTGCACCGTGCATGAAGGTCGTGTGCGAGGAAGGGTTACGGATGATGATAACTTTGTAATCACAAGCGAAGAAAAAACAGGAATAGCCAGAATCATAGAACAGCTTTATTGAAATTGAAAGGTATAGAGGTTACACATAAAATTTCCGAAGCTGATCAATGTTCCACGAGCTAGAGAGCTCTCTGCCATCGGGCATCGCTAGCCGGTAAGCCCCCGTGTGATCTGTTGAAACAACTCTATAGGGGCCCTCCCACCGTGGGGATAACTTGTTGGTGTTGGATGAGCTCTGGATTCATCTTAGAGCTAGATCCCCAACAAGGAGCTTTCTAGGTCGTACCAACCGAGACGCATGTCTGCTAAGAGCTTGCAGGTAATGCGTTGATCGTAGCAGTGCACGGCATCTTACTTCTTCCGCGAGGGTAAGGTCGAGACCGTTCTTGCTCGAAGTCGATATGGTCGACCAAGTGACCTGGCGAGCCAGCGTCACCTCAAGAGGCGGGGCGGCCCGATACCAAACACGAGCGGAAGGGTGTGGACCCCTGTTGCTTTCGATTGTGGGTATGAATGGACCATAAGGCGGTGGGAAGCTCGTCCACCGGTCTTGTCAGTAGCGTTCGAGCTCATCTACGACTTCGCTTCTTGGCATACTGGACAATCTGCTGCCTGGCGTTTCTGCTGACTCGTTGCTCTGAGGGTGAGCCACCGAGGCAAAGCACACTTTGGTGCCAAGGTCCTCGCAAAATTTCTGGAATAGTTCGCTGGTAAACTGTGTACTATTGTCAGTGATAATTTTGCATGGAACCCCGTACCTGGTGACCACGAACAAGCGGAAAAACCGAACAGCCGCTCGAGCAGTGATGGTCGAGACTGGTTCAGCTTCGATCCACTTGGTGAAGGTGTCGATGGCCACGAACAGGAACTTCTTTCCCCCTACCGCCTGAGGAAAAGGGCCGAGAATATCCAGCCCCCAGGTCGAGAAAGGCCAAGCAAGCGGAATAGTCTGAAGGGCGTACGCCGGCTGGTGCGACTTCCTGGCGTGGAACTGGCATGCTCGACAGGCGCGGACGATATCCCGAGCATCCTGAAGCGCCGTTGGCCAGTAGTACCCCATACAGAAGGCTTTGCCGACTATCGTCCTGTATGAAGAGTGTGCTCCGCAAAGGCCTGAGTGAATGTCATTTAATAGGTACTTACCTTCCTCCGCAGAAATGCACCGAGTCAGAATGCCAGAAACATTCCGTCTATAGAGTCTTCCATCCACGAGCGTGTACAAGCTTGCTCGCCGCTTGATCCTGCTCCTCTCGGCAGGGTCGGGCGGTAGGTCGCCCCTTGCCAGTAGATTGTGGATGGGCTCGGTCCAGGAGGGAATACTTTCCGCCGCGACGAGCATGACCTCCTGATCGGAGATAGACGGGGCCGCCAACATCTCCAAGATGACGTCGGGGGGGATCTCGTCGTCAGAGGAGTCGAGCTTGGAGAGGAAGTCAGCGCTGGAGTTGTCCCTCCTGGGGATGTGCCTGAGTTCCAAGTTCTGGAACCATTTCTCCATTTTGCGCACCTCGGCGATTTTGGACAGGTATACCTTCAGCTCGTCGAAGGACCGCTGCGCCTCTGGAGTCCATTCAAAGCCCCTGTGTTTGCGCAGGGTTCGAAAGAATGGGAGTCCACTTCATGCGAGCCTCGAAATGAACTTTCTTGAGGCGGCCATGCGGCCGGTGAGGCTCTGCACCTACTTGATCGAGGTCGGGGGCGCCATCTTCTCGATCGCCTCGATCTTCTCCGGGTTCGGGCCAACCCCCGAGCCCCCGATCATGTAGCCGAGCACCTTTCCCGACGCCGCGCCGAACACGCACTTCTCGGGGTTGAGCTTGATCTTGTGCCTGTTCAGGTTGGCGAAGGTCTCCTCGAGGTCGCGAACGTGGTTGCCCTCGGAGGGGCTCTTGACGATGATGTCGTCCACGTAGACTTCAAGGTTTCGCCCGATCTGCGGCTCGAGCGTCCGGGTCATCGAGCCTTTGAACGTGGCCCCGTGATTCGCAGACCAAACGACATGGTCGTGTAGCAATATGTGCCAAATGGCGTGATGAAGGCTGTCTTGCTCTCATCGTCAACCACCAGCTTGATCTGGTGGTATCCCGAGTAAGCGTCCAAAAAGCTCAGCATTTTGGCGTTTGTGATGGAGTCGACAATCGATCGATCTTGCGGAAGGAAGTTGTCGCCGGACGGGCGAGTTCAACCCGTATAGTCGGCGACATTCTCCACTTTCCGCCTTTCTTCTGAACGATGACCGGGTTGGCCAACCACTCAGAGTAGTCGATCTCTCGGATGAAACCGGCCTTCAGAAGCTTATCGAGGGTCTCCTTGATGACTGCGACCTTCTCTGGTGAAAAGCGACGCAGCTTCTGGCGTACAGGTTGAGAGTCGGATCTCACCTACAATTTGAGCTCGATCACCTCCCTCGGGACACCGGGCATGTCCACGGGCTCCCAAGAGAAAATACCTTTGTTGGCGCGAAGGAAGGTGACGAGCTCGAGTTCCTATTTGGAACCCAGCTCGGGCGAGATGTGGATGCACTTGGTCGCGTCGCCCTCCTCGAGCGACACAGCCTTCATCGCCCCGCTGGGCTAGATTGCCGCCTTCTGCCGGGCATTCTTCTCCGTCACCTCCGGACCTCGGCTGGGCAACATGCCGCAAAAGCCGTGGCCTTGGTCTGCATGACCATGTGTGCTTTGTAGAGTCGCCTCGCCGCGATGATGACACCGTTGGGGCCAGGCAGCCTCATGCACCGATGGCCGTAATGGTTGGCCGCCATGAACTTGACCAAAGCAGGCCGCCCAAGGATGGCTTTGTACGGGAGGTCACCCTCGACCACCTCGAAGGTGATCAGCTCGGTGCGGAAGTTGTCTGAGCCGCCGAAGGTAACGGGCAAGACCACCTGCCCCAAGGGGGTGGTCGAGCTCCCAGGAACTATCCCGAAGAAGGGTATGGTGATGCTCTTGACCTTCGACCGGGGAATCTGCATCCGGTCAAGCGCTCCCGCCTGCAACAAGTTGAGAGAGCTGCCGCCGTTGACCATGACGCGCCCGACTGTGGTATTGCTGATGGTCGGGTCACGACGTAGCGGTCTTCAAGTCTCGAGCCATACCTTGGAGAGCGTCCTCTGGGGAGAAGGTGATGGTGGCCCCAGCCCATTTGCAGTGTTGCTCGATGGGCTTCCCAGCTGCGACCTGGTAGATAGTCCGCGCCGTGGCCTTGACCTCGCGCCTGGACTGATAAGCCGCCGAGCCGCCGAAGATGACGTCAATCCGGCGCTCGCATTGCTGGAACTCGAGATCGATGTCATCATGCTCCGAGCCAACGTTCACCTGTCGGGTTGGTCACCAGCCTTCGGAAGCTCGGGCATCTCGCCCCGCCCATCGTAAAAAGCTTCCAGCTTGCCCTGCCAAGCCCTCAGGTTCGCAGGTCGTGATCGGCTGTCCTGTGAAACAAACAGAACTTCGCCTCGTCATGGCCGGAGCCCTCGGCCCCTGCGCCGCGTCGCCGCCGGGCCAGACCGCCGCCTTCCTTCCGGGCCGGCCTGCGCTTGTCGAGGCGAGGCCGACCTTGGCGAGATCGGGACCCATCCCGAGCCTGATCTCGGACCTCGAGGACCTCTCGCTGGCCGTCTGCCGAAACGACTACTCGCGGCAGGCCTCCGTCGGTCCTACGGTCACGCTTCCGCTTCTTGGCGGTGGCACCTTGGTCGGCGCCCTTGGGATTGGACGGACCTGCCTCTGTGGAATTCAGACCAAGCTTACCTTGGTCGTAGTCACGTTCAATGGCGGGCGGCGTCGTCGCATCGCGTCATCCGTTCGCCATGCGGAACAGCTTGTTGACGGTGAGACTCGACGTGATCTCCAGGTCCTCGGTAAGGCGCCGGTCGTGGACACCAAACTTGAAGGCCTTAATGACAGCCTTGTCGGAGATGCTCGGAATCAGGTTCCTTGTGCGGATAAACCGTCGCACGAAATCACGAAGTGGTTCGCCTTTGCCCTGGATGACGCGATTCAGGTCCTTCTCCTCCCGCCGCTCGTAACAACTCGGAAGTTTGAGCGGGGCGCTCTGATTTGGCGCCACGACACGAAGGAGCGAACTTCGGTTGAAAAGCCAAGTCGCGCGCCGTCCAAGACGATCGGGAGGTAGTTGGCCATGACGAGCTCATCACCCCCGCGCTAGGATAGCGGTCGAGTAGATAAACGAGGACCTCGTCGGGATTTTGGTCCCGTCGGCGCTCGATCAGCGGGTTTGAATCGAGTTGGCCAACATCTGTGACGAAGGTTGTGCGAAATACGCCACGCAATGGCCGGGGTCGACGTGCACGCCGAGTGTGGTCATCGCCGACAAGGTCCTCCTTCTTTGTCGACTCAAGTCGAGGCTGCCCGGCCCGATCTTGGCGAGATCGGCCATGGCGCCGAACGGAGTCGCTCGAGGTAGCGCAGCGGTCTGCGCGACGGCGGCGCTGGGCGGAACGTCGGGGAAGATCCCGATCCTGCGGCCGGTCGGCGCAGAGCTTGTGGCTCTGCTCGCGCTTCGACCACTTTCGGGGCGGTGCTTTCGCGAAGACGGTATCGCGGCGGCGTCAGAGTTACATCCCGAGGGCGCTGCTGAGACGAAGGTGCCTCACGCCTGGGAGTCGTCCGACGGGTGCGTCGGCGATGACGTGACGAGCTGCCACTGCTCCTCAGGGAGGGGGTCCCTGAATGGTGGCTTCGGTGCTGCGCAGGAATGCCCTCGGTTGCGGCACGGTCGAGTTCTTCGGCCAGGGCTCGGCCGAAGAGTTCCGACCTCGCCCTGTCGGGATCAGCCATAACTCAGGCGATAGCGCGGAGGCGTTCCCGAGAGAGTGCAGGTGGCCCGAAGACGCCGGTCTTTTCTGGGCCTCCGCGGGGGCGTTATGGCTCGTTGATGGCGACATGCACCATCCTACGAGCGTCTTCAAGAGTCTGCGGATCACGGTCATCCGCATCTCCCTCCGTGCCAGGACCGTCCGCCACCAGGACGTGTTGCTCGGGTGGCGATGGCGAAGGCGAAAACAGGGACGCGGAGTCGGAGTCCGCGCCCGAATCCACACCTAAAGAATGTCCATGAGTGAAGTGCGCCATGCTCCCGAGATCTTGGAGTTTTTCCTGCAAGTGAACGAAGCAAACGGGCCCCACGGTGGGCGCCAGCTGTCGACGATCGGGATCGCCAACCGCAAGAAATGTGGTAAGGGTCTCGTGTGATATGGGACCCGTGCAGCGCTTCGCTCAAACGAAGGAATGGAATCGATATGTTGATGGTCGGAGCAAGACGTCAACGAGTGGGAGACAAAGGTTTATACTGGTTCGAGCCCCTGTGAAGGTAATAGCTTTACTCCAGTCGCCTTGTGTACAGGGACGCGTTTACAGCTCATGTCAGCAATGGGGATCTCTAGCTCGAGCTGTAGTGTGTACTATTGTTGTCGTTTGCGTTGTGCTTCTCCAGCTTTTATACCTCCCCCTCTGCGTAACCTTCGGGAGATCTTCGGATCGTGGCCCTTCATGCGCATTGAGGACCGTTTGCAACCGTTCCGGGCTTGCCGTGCACTCCTGCATCACTCCATGACACCACATCTTAATAATCGCTTGATAAATGCATCGTCTTGAGATCCAAGGAAACAATGACCGAGCAAAGGTCGGCTCCGCACCGAGGTCGTGCGGGGCTCGAACTCGAGGTCGTGCATACTCGAAGGCACAGGACCCCCAACCGAGCAAGGGTGTGACGGGGGGCCCCCGAGCTAGGGGCGCGTTGACTATGTGTTGACCGGCCAAAGGGTTGTCCAGCCACCGACAATAATTTTCACAGACGGTTCGGAAACCATCTGTGATGTACCCTTCTCATTATTGATACTTTATTACAAACAGTTCACAAAACCTTATGTGATAAGGTTTACGAACTGTTTGTGAGGAGCTTTTATGCAGTAGTGTTTTTCTCTATTATTGTGGGAGTTTCTAGCTATTTTTCTTTTTCTTAGTTTAATTGGCAATTTCTAGTTTTTTTTAACGTCTAGCATCAACGTGAAGACCTGTGAACGAAGTTTCAAGATAAATATTTGATTGCAAGCCTTCTTTAGCACATTTTTTTAGAACAAGGGGAATACACACAAACGACATTATTCAATGCATGCAATGTATGAAAAAAAAGAAAATATATTAGTCTCTCACGATCACCAATTACACAACTAAAGCTGATTTTTCTTCCTGTTCCCACGCATGCATATCTGTACTATCGATCTACTCGCTAGATTCGCACTTGAGTGATGAAATGCTTGCATCATTACACCACCCCCCTCTATATACACACATACATATACATGTATGTATGTTCTAATATGAACCACACGAAAAAATTATAAAGGAATATATAGTTATTAGCGTATCACATGCAGCATAAATATTTGGTAAAAACCTGGTGCACACCAACTAAGAAAAGTTTCAAAAAATTCTGAAAAAAATCATAGATGTACATATCAGCTTACCCCATCTACATATAAAATTTCATGATCAAATTCGTCCTGTGCTAAGAGTAATAAAAGACAAACTTGATCATGAACAGGAATAGTTCCTGTTCATGATCAAGTTTGTTTAGATGTGGTAAGCTTCTAGTATAGGATGATTTGATCAGAATTTTTGAAACTTTTCTTAGTTGGTGTGAAATGTTTTTCACTAAATATTTGTGCACAGAGATACGATATAGTTATTAGCATATTTTACAAATAACTTTATATATGAACATAAAAAAGAGTATGTTCAAAAAAATATACAACTACTCTTGAAAAAATATAAATACTATCTAGCTAGTCTTATATACTCGTATACTATATATATATGCCCTCTGTTGTGCGAGATACTCTCTACGTTGTATCTCATAACGTAGAGAGTAATTGCTTCCGGGAGTAGAAAAGAGGCTTCCTCTCTCTCTCTATATATATAATTGTATTATATATGTAGAGCACAGTAATATATGAACACAAAAAATATTGTTTGGTTAACAACTTTGAAATTTCGTGATTCCATCAAATCAAGAAATTATCGGCAGAGTAGGAAGTAAGGCACTGCCACATATGCTATTGCTCATGCATCGTCATATCAGGAGAGGACGCCCGTATTTGGTAATTTATTTCTCACCTGAAACTGTACGAGATATCAACTGCTTTTTGAAGATATAAACACCTCATCTGCCAGTTTTAGTTGAGCTATTTTGGGGAAAGTATCGTAACGATGGCCGGAATGGTACAGTAGTCTGGTGGTGCACACATTACTCATTAGGGCGTCTAATTAATAGAGTAGCCATATATCCGTACGTACGTGCATATAACTAAATAACTTACTGATGAACTACCAAACGTTCCTAGTCATTTACACAGAGGAAGAAGAAATTAGATCCAGTGCAAAATTAATTAAGGGCATGAATGAGCAAGACTAGAGGTCACAAAAAAATTATAGCTCTTCTACAAGAATCTCGTACATATATAATTCTTTCGAGCTTTCGAAGAATACAAAATTTCACAGGGTATAATATGATTTCGAGGAATCGCATAACAAAGATGTACGCTATAGTGGTAAAACTTTCGACACGGGGTATTCCGCTTTACCGGGTTTTGAATTTCCGGGTATACCCGGAATTTGAGTTTCCGGTAATGGCATAGCCGGATTTTGATTTTCCGGGTATGGGGTGGGGTCCTCATACCCGGAATTTGAATTTCCGGTTAAGGGTTAGCCGGATTTTGAGTTTCCGGGTATGGTTAAACGGATTTTCAGGTTCCGAGTAAGTCTGAGTTTTTTGTAAATACGCAAACATATTGTATCGATTTGTAATTACGGACCGTAATTTGTACTGTATTCCAAATTTTCCACTGATATCGTGTGGGGGGTACAATACGTATATATCTAAGACTTCATTGTTTGCTCTGCTACTGTCCATATATAGTACACATGATGGTAAAGGAGAAAGCTGTATATGTACCATCAATCTAATCATTCAATTTTTAATTTAAAGCCACTGATCTCAATTATAATACGATTAGGCCTGTTTGGACACAACAGTATCTCACATGAATTTTACGGAAACTTTTTCAGGATCAATGCAATTCCCGTAGGATCCCTATGAAATTCTAGCATTGTGTTCAAAGTACACTATTCTATTTGAGAAACTATACACAACACCAAAGCTCTTAAAACCTGTAAAATTAATACTGCTTAATTTATTCATTTGTTCTCTAGCGATAGCTGGATTGATCGCCCAACCAAATACTATCTTTCCTAAATGTCGAAGGATTCCCGTGCTCCCGGCCGTTTGAGCCGAGCCGACCGGCTCAAAAAAAATTTACGTTTTGATCCTTTTATAAATTACGAATAAGTTCTTCGTGATTTTTTGTGAGGGGAAGGTATTTTTCCTTAAAATCGCGATTGGATCCCTCGTGCGTCATTTTACGGAAAAAAGCTCCCGTTAAATTCAAATCGCGAACAACCCCCTTTCTAATTTTTAAGAATAGCGGATAGGTCCAAAAACGTAACAAACAGGTCCTTACTCCTTACATCTAGGTCCTTTCTCCGTTTTTCTCGGGAAAAAATGTTTTCGTCGCCAGAAATATTTGTGCAGCTCTATCTCTAGACTTTTTTCCCACCTCGATTTCCCATCTCGATCTTTGATATTTTTTAAAACATGTATTATTACTCGGTGAACGCGTAGAGTGTTAGGCTCGATAAAAGAAGGTTGTCATCTCTAATAATTTTTCACCCTTTTCCCTCTAGACTTTTTCCCCACCGCGGTTTTTTAGCTCGGTCTTCAATATTTTCCAAATAATTCATCGAAAGAGATATTTCTACAACTCTATCTCTCTATTTTTTCCCCGTTTCGCTCATCGTTTCGACGATTTAAAAAATAAAACGCCGCCGAAGAAAAAAGAAATTTTTTCTACGAAAAAACGACGCGCGCGTCGTGTTACGCCGCGAAAAATTTTATGTTCTTTCAGCCGTTTCGCTCATCGTTTCGACGATTTAAAAAATAAAATGTCACCGAAAAAAAGAAAATTTTCGTACGAAAAAACGATCTCTGATATTTTTTAAAACATGTATTATTACTCGGTGAACGCGTAGAGTGTTAGACTCGACAAAAGAAGGTTGTCATCTCTAATAATTTTTCACCCTTTTCCCTCTAGATTTTTTCTCCGCCGCGGTTTTCCAGCTCGGTCTCCAATATTTTTCAAATAATTCGTTGAAAGAGATATTTCCACAACTCTATCTCTCTATTTTTTCCCCGTTTCGCTTATTATTTCGACGATTTAAAAAATAAAACGTCGTCGAAAAAAAAAGAAAATTTTCCTACGAAAAAACGACGCGCACGGTGTGTTACGCCACGAAAAATTTTGTAGTGACAATTACTCCGCGCACAAATGTAGGGTTACGTGGGCTCACGGTCAAAATTTTAAACTTTAACCATTAATATATGTTAAAATATATATTAATCATATGAAAATAATGTCATTTAATTTGTCCTGTAAAATACTTTCATATTATACTTCTTATTGTTTTTCTATTATATTATGATAATAAATTATAGTCAAAGTCTTGCATTGGAGACCTTGAAAATGTAACAAATAACCTCTGTTTGCGGACGGAGAGAGTGATCCTCATAGCTTACAGATGATTATTAATTACTCTGTCCTTTCCTGAATACATGTTATTTTAGTTTTCAAATTATGTTCCTATGTGCATGTCATTCTATAATTTTAAGGAAGCTTTTTACCATTTTTTCTTCTATACCTTCCCCCTTTAATTATTTGTATTGTTGTTTACCACCATAGATTAGAGTAAGAAACACCATATGAAGATATATGCCCTATTTGGAGAGGCTTAAAGCCACCTTCAGTTTTCAAAAAGCTAGTAAGTTTTTTAAACAGATCAATTTTTAAATGTTTTTTAGCGTAAACTAGGAGTCACATGTAACTAGCACCAGCTAAAAGCCAAAAGCAGGGCAAGATGTGCTTTTGCAGCTTATTGGGAAGAGAATTGATTGTTTGCCAAAAGTCCTCTCATAAAACGATACAGCTGTTTTTCAGCTCAGAAAACCAAAATATAAATTTTTAGAAAAACTACAGCTCCTTCAATCAGACCCAAAATAAAGAGGATAGTGCAATCTTTTATAAATACACATTGGTGAAAGTATAAAAACCTAAAATAAAATCTATTTGGAAGCAGAGGGAGCACTAGTTACCTTGGTAGAAGTACGAAAACCTAAAATAAAATCTATTCAGAAATGGAGGGAGCACCAGCTAATGGATTGGATTCCATAGAAACTATGCATGCGTTGCCAGGACTTGGCGTGGAAGCTGGAGCTGTTTCTTTTACAAAGCGACGCCGGCCGTGCTCACGGGCCATGCTTGGGTGCCGGTCCTTCCGGACCACACCCACCGCAGCTGACAAAGACAAAACTTAAATTCGACTAGCTCATATCGACCACCACTACGGAACATGTGATTACTGCCGGGTCCACATCGACATCATCTTGCCGGATGTGAACGGCCGCACAACCTAAAGTGGCGATGATAATCGAACTATCATTGCCAGATGTAAACCGGCGGTGATAATCACTATCATTTGCCGGTTTATACTTAAGAACCGGCGGTGATAATAAATATCACTTGCGGTTCAAACTTTTCAACCGGCGGTGATAACATATTATTTACGGTTCTTATTTAGAACCGGCGATGATATTTAACTATCAACGCCACATTTTCAATAATATCCGGCAGTGATAAGTAACTATCGATGCTTAATTGTTATCAATATCCGTAGACGATAACTACTATCACGCCCATTTTTTCTTGTTAACCGCAAGTGATAGCTCGATGTCCTATTTTGATATCCAAAAGCTGGCAAGTGATGGGTTTTTAAACCTTTTGCATATATATTTTTGCGATATATGTTGTAGCATGTATATACATTGTACAGTAGATGTATTACATCACGGTATCGTTGTGCACAATAATCTTTGACATCACTAAAGTGTAATTGAAATACATTGAAGCATCATAATATTTAATTATTACATTGTTCATTCACTTTTGAAGCATTAAATTGTTCATTAATTATTGCCATGGAGAAATGGTCGTAAAATTAAGCCCTTCGTGTGGAGAATTTCTCGAATTATGAACCCAGCTATCTGCTCTTGAAGGGCATCAATTTCGCGGTCGAGCAGGCTGCTGGTGCCTTGCTTGACGCGCTGTCATGGGAGAAATTGAAGCATTAATTAGTGTCATGTCTTTATAAAGAAAAGTACGGGTCAACATGTAATGATCGATATACCAGTTGGCCGTTGTAGTCCGTATTGTCAGTGATGAATGCGTGGATATGTGTCATTGCGTAGTATGCACATAAATTGTTCCCTTGGGGTTGTTTCAGGCATGGGAAATCGGTGTGTATACGAAATTTTTCACGTATGGGCGATGTCGTTTGCTCTTCTTGCGATATTGTTTGTACACCTGTTCATGGTTTTGAGTAGTCATTAAAATTAATTAGGTGCAATGGGATGGAAGATTATTTGAGCAATAATGCAACGAACGAGTTAGCTTTGGTTAGCAAGTCTATTAAGTCTTGGTATTAGCACATGTCGGTTTCCTCATTGAGTCCAAGACGGTGATGTTGCTTTCGTCTAACATGAAGACAAGGGCGATCCATTGAAAAGCTGCAAGCCAATTAGTCATCATCATAAATTTTTCGGTAAGATCACTGCCGGTTACGGAGTAAAGCTGGCAGGAAAATGGTCTTATCACTTGGGTTAAAACAAAACCGGCAATGATAGATCATTTGCCGGTTTTATATAAACCGCGGTGATATCTTCTTATCCTTCTTGGGTTCACTCTAAACTCGGCAATGATATTGCCCCCATTCGGGCTGCAAAATTTTAGTATTCTTATCACTGCGGTTGAAATTAGAACCGGCGGTGATAATATTATCAACGTCGCTTGCGCCTAACCGACGGTGATGGGGCGTCACGGATAAAGCGATGCAGCAGTAGTGGACCCACGTAACTGGGACTTGATTTGTTCGACTAAAAAAAAGAATGCATGTATATATTTCCTTCTACTTATCGAAAAGATATGTACTGGTGTTATCTACAGTTACCACTTGCCAAGCTGTATAGTTTTTCTATCAATATTCATGCATGTTAGCATGTAGTTCATGTACAGATTCTTCAACATGATATACGTTGTTTTGGATAGTTTAACCTCTGTTCTGAATTCTGACTCAAAATTGCTTGGCCTGAAGCACTAGCTGTGTCGACTGAGATACGAAGATACATGGTTGATATTAAGAATGCCTGACCAATTAGCTGCTCGAAATCTAGCTGCAGGCGCCCCCAAAGTTTTCTAGCTCGGTATGTCTAAACGTTGCTTATACTAGTTTATCCTCGAACTAACAAGCAACTTTTAATTACACATTCTTTTTTGTGAGGTTTTGCCTAGGAAAAAATGTTTAATTTCATGCGTAATGCTTGTATCAGGGATTTTTTTTTGATGTGTGTAAAAGTAGGTAAAAATATACTAACTAAACCCTTATATTAGAAAGTAGTAACAGAAGATCACTGGCTTTTGATGGCCGGATGTCATGAGGCGAATGTGCAATATAGTCCTTTACACAGCACTAAGATCTTTTTTATAGGCAGCACGCACGAGATGGAGCTTATGCTTGGCTAGCTTGGAGCTCATGTGACCCAACCAAACGGCCAATCTGGCTCGAATCCAGAAGCAATTTGTTTTTCTAAGCTGTTTCGATTGGGTTGCTGACCCCCATGTCGTGTGGATCTGAGCGTCCTTTCCGTGACAACACGATAAAACAAACCTTTGTTAGTTGACCTCTGCCTGCAGCCTGCATATATGCATGGTCCGTCTCTTGCTTAAGAGGATTCTTTCTTTTAATCAGCTACTTGCTCAGAGAGAGAGAGAGAGGGAGAGAGGAAGTTAATATGGGTAGTTGGTCACTTCATGAAATGCATGGACAAATTTTTTATTTGTTTCAGAAATTCATGTCTACATCTCTGGGACATATTCTCTTCGCTTGTAGAGAACGAGTCCTCTGTTGGAAATCAATCTAGAATTGCACATTCGATTTTCTGTGGACACACTTTCATGATAAAGAAGATGAACATACAGAAACATAGAGAGGATTTTTCGACACGCTCTTAACTTGCGCCGCTTTTCTCTTTTTGCTATTCTCTGGCTCGACTAACAAACTTATTACAAGCCATATATAGGAATCAAAGTGGCACAGCCACCAACAAACTCCATCGCACTCAACTAACATGCAAACTCAAACTAACAAATTACCCATGATTGACATGTACAACCCAAACAAACAAACGTGCTAAAAACCAATTAAAGTCAAGAATATATCTAACATTTCCCCCTAATCTTGACACGCCAACTCTTATCCATTGCGGCAATCGGTCTCAATGACTTAATTCATACTCTATACAGATGGAGAACACATCTCTTTAATATCCCAGACTCATGTTCCACAGACTCGATTTAGGATGGCGAACATATCTCCTCAACATCCCGTATTCATCTACCACGTACTCGACTCAGGATAGCAAACCGCATCTCCTCAGTGTCCTGAACTCATCTCTAATGGACTCGACTCTACGTACCTATGCTAGCATCAAAGTAATACCGGTTTGTCTTCACCATCTACCTCAATGAAATGTGCCTAGTCCTTCTCCTTCTCCTTTTTCTTCGGCTTGCGGCATTCCAAAGCGAAGTGCCCATAATCATTACAATTATAACACCTCAATTTTACCTTGTCAAATTTTCAATTCTTGCAGCCTCGTCCACCATCGTCGATAGAGCCACCAAAGGAGCCCTCGCCATCATGCCTGGACGATCGGGCCTCCCACTTAGCATGCTTCAAGAGTAGGTGCTATTCTACATCGCCACCAAATCCTCTAATCCATTCCTCGTATGACTTCAAATGGCCAATCACCTTCTCAATCGTCATCACTTTGACATCGCCAAACTATTTAATGGTGGAGACGATTTGTAGGAACATACCCTACACGGAGGAACTTTCTTACCATATAGCTCTCCTCCATCTTGTCGCCAAGCCCTTTGATTTTGTTGACAATTTTCATCAATCGGATAGCAAAATTGTCGACTGACTCCACCTCCTTCATGTGCAACCTCTTGAACTCAGTTTTGAGAGTCTGTACCTTTGCCTCCTTCACACAATCCATGCCAAGATGCATCGTCTTGAACGCCTCCCACAAAGCTTTGGTCGTCTCCTTTTTGGGCAGTAGGAAGAATGTTTCCTCTAGGATACCTTCATAGATGACCACTAAAGCCATATGATCCTTACCACATCAACGTTGCCGTCCTCAATCGTGTCCCACAGTTCTCAAACTCTCATCAATCGGCCAGCAACAAACTCCATCGCACTCAACTAATATTTGAACTCAAACTAACTAACAACCCACGCATGAGATGCACAGCCTAACAAACGTGCTAACAACTAATTAAAGTCAATATTATATCTAGTATATAACCCTTTTGTAGTAGTGCATCCCTTGGAAAGTATTTCAGCAAGAGAGACTAGCAAAGCTAATTGAAGTGCAATTGTGCTTGGAACACTTCGGCGCTTAATTGCAAGCTTAGTCTAAACTGGCTCTGGTAGGGTTAGACTAGAATTTAGGAGATAATTAAGTCGGAGTGGGTTTTATATATACGTGAATTAAACACTAGCTTTTACATCTATGTTATTTTGGAAATTGTACGTGGATGTACTTTTGAGCTTTGACCAATATTAATTGAATTGTTACCATAATATATTGACAAAATCTCATAAATTATAGTACTTATGTAACTTTTGTTTTCGATAAATCTATAGGTTCCATTTTCAAGTGGCCATTACAAACCATTTACTTCTTTAAATCAGTGATCAAACTTCGAGAAGTGACATGTACATTGATAAATTTGTAAAACAAAGGCTTCATAACACTTAACTATCCGAGAACGAACGAAATCAACTAGACTAGACTAGACTAGACTGACAGGAGTTGTCCCAGTAACTGTGAGACTGGTATGACGGACAAAAAGAAGTTGTTGGAACACAGTTGGTCGATTAGGGATGGTATAAATGGGAAGAAAAAATGTAGGTTTCAGGTCTCATGATCAGCGCTGGTTCCGAAAAGGGAGATGCTCACACGAATGCTGGTCCATGGTTGCGTCCTCTCACGGCTTCCATGCTCCTTCCCAACTGCATGCGTCGTAGACTGCTGCAAAGCCAAACTAAAGGAATTAACCGGCCGGCCACCCGTGTGTGTGCATGAGCGTGACAATGACGAGCTAGGCGTCAATTAATACGGCTGCGCTGTGTCTTGTGACTTGTGAGCTTAACCAGATAAAGTTGCCTTCCTAGGCTAGATATCGTTATATCGACATGGTTAGTTCTTTGTGGTTTTTCTTTTCTTTTCGTGATTGACGAGTAGAATTATTAATTGTTGGATCTTGTTTTGGGGAGGTTAATTATGTGAAAAGAGCTAGCTAGCTCTCATTGTGCGGCTGTTATCGCAACAAAAAAATGTGTAGCTGCCTCAAATGTTCGAAGATTAATGGAAGTTAAGGCTGACTTGAAACTTGGAGAAATAATTAATTTGCACATAATTTGTACCGAAACTACTATTAATGTCGCATAAAGGTATATGTTCACTTTCATATATATTTTGTACCGAAACTAGGAGAAATGTTACATCAACGCATCTTTACTTTCGTCTGATATAAGAAAATTCAGAACAAGGATATGACCACCGTGTTGCATGCATTTCCTTGATATTCAATTTCATCTAGATCTGCTCATTGGACCATGGGTCCACATGAGTTCTGCGATGGTGCTATGTAAATCACCTGCATTGACCAATGAGATAATCTGTTGAGTTAAAAAAATAATTATGGCGGAAAGTTTATATATATATATATATATATATATATATATATATATATATATAATATATATATTTATATATATATATATATATATATAATATATCGGGAGTAATTACTCCCACCTCTGAAATACCATCTAAACAATTTAAAATACTCCTTTATCACTTTGGGTATACTCATACACTAATTATAAGATACTCCAATGTGAGCTGCATGAAAAAATTGCAAGGAGTCCATGATTTTTAGCGTATTTTGCAAATACCTTCATATCTGGCGTATAAAAAGGAGTATGTCATATACCACCTCTGAAAAAATGTACATACCACCAAGATAATCTTATATACTCGTATACTACGTGTACATACCCTCCGTCGCACGAGATACCCCATACATTGTGAGATACGGCATAGGGAGTAATTACTCCCGGGAGTAGAAAAGAGGCTTCCTATATATATATATATATATATATATATATATATATATATATGATCATTGTGTTGTTCTTTTAGTTCATAAAAAAATTGTTGTACAAGTGTAGATCAATATTTTTCGTTAGAATGTTCCATGCTTACATGATGCCCATACCAAAAGGAAATATTGATTTGGTGTATAAATTCTTCCTACAGAAATTAGAAAACGTCTTCCTAAGAATTGTTAATTAGTGAGCATATTCGGTGGTGGATCTAGCTAGGAACTTAACCCTATGAGATCAAACATTATGCATCCTTAGGATCATATATACACTAAAAAAATACTCATCTACCTCTAGGACAAATTAAAGTAATCACTTATTCCTAGCTTTTCCTTCAGCATATTCCAGATTAGTCTAAATGAATCTTAGAGCACATGTAATCTCTGGCATTTGCACTACACTGCGAGCTCACAGCATCAGTAGGTTACAGACTTCTGTTTTAGGAACTAAAATGTCATGAATTGAGCTAACTATGCGTCGTTCTTTTTTAACAATTTGATATTCTAAATTCCAAAATAACCTCAATTAATTAATACACAGTCAATTAGCTCATAAAAAACAGCATCAATTTCAACCATATTCGTTGCTACGTATATAACACCAGTGTTGAAACACACCGACATAAGCATGAAGAAGCTTCATTTCTGAAGCAATCGCCTAGCTAGCGGATAAAAACTTATAAAGATGCACAAAACCTAACCACTTAACTAATGATATCTTCCGCACATCATACTCTTCAAGTGCATGTGTCTGTGTATTGTTAAGGAGTCGTCCATTTCCAAATCATATTGCTGTCCTCTAAGGTCGCAAATGGATGGCAGGTGTTAGGTTGAGAGCACACGAGTAGTTTACTTACCAAACGTCCTTTTAGATGAGATGCGATCGAGGTGCAACAATTCCGAAAGAATCCTAGTGAGCTCTCCAACTCATTCCAAGTTGAGCGTGCATCCACACGCACCCTCGCGAAACCAAGTGTTGCTGTATGGCTTGCGCCCCCCTCAAGATCAGTTACAGGGCAGATCGATGATGGCTGGTATATATGAATGATCAAATGTTGCACATTGGGTACTTTTTTTCCCTTTTGACAAAGAGTTGAGTTTGTTAGCTTAAAAATTAGCGCTAAGAGCTCATCAGATCTGTCAGGAAATTCCACAATGAAACCCAACTAGCATGTATAGTTAGTGGGACTCAAACTTTGCCATATAGACAGACAACACGGGGTGCTACTGCACACTGCCAACCATCTCAAAGTATATATTACTCATTTATCGGTGCTATGTTCAGCTAAGACCTATCATAAAAAAAAAAGTATAGTTAAATTGATCTACCTACTTACATTTCCTATGTCTGAAGTTCTCCCAAGTTCAAAAGTTGAACATGACACATCACCATATCACTACTATACACACAGTACTACTACAAGAGTATGGACTATAAAGTGAGAACCATATGAGACAAGATGACAAATTTTGGTAAGATTTAGTGGGCAAATTTGTCTTCAAAAGATTTGGCAGAGGAAGGGGCCGGGCAACATTTGTCTTTAGCCACACAGAAAGGCTCCAGTGTCGATATCCCTCCATCCTTTTCCCGTAGTCCAAGCCATTACTTTACGGAACCTCCACC
Organism: Guadua angustifolia; assembly: GCA_036346375.1. Taxonomy (NCBI): domain Eukaryota; kingdom Viridiplantae; phylum Streptophyta; class Magnoliopsida; order Poales; family Poaceae; genus Guadua; species Guadua angustifolia. The sequence goes on from CM070510.1 coordinate 42,206,359, forward strand.
TAGGTCTGAGCTACATTTGCTCAAAGGCAAAAGGGAATTTTGGACAGTATGTCGTGGTCGTGGCATGGGACAAGATGACAACCTACTTTGCACTTTCGAGGGCTCATTGATGCATTTGTTTAAGGACAAGCATCTAGGGCACCAAGTTTTGCGATTTATTTGTGTGATGAACTAATCAGCTGGATTCTTATTTTTTTAATTAAACTATTAAAGATAAGATGGATATATAGCATAGGGGGTAGAGAAGGTCAACCGCGCGTGATGTGGGAATCATTCACAGGATGTCAGGATTAGGTGACAGGATAATGTGAGCCTTCTTTTGACAGGTTTGGGCACTCGGAGCTGATGAATGTTTTTCTTTTACATCTGGCAAAATTCAACCTTGTCGGCATGATAATGTTGCCAAACTAAAACATGCGGATGCGGAGGACGACGAAATGCAACACCATGGTGTAAGGGTGTGTGTATGTATACACGCATGCGTGTGTATATTTGTATTTATGTGTATACACATATATATGCGTGTATATATAGACATATACACACATGCAGGTAGCACTAATCTACACTTGCACACTGATTGGGCTATCGACACGTTGGTCGTAACCTTGGATGCCATACGTAACCGAAGTGTGTAGAAGTGCACGGCCCATAAAAGGAAGCGAAACTCAAAGTAAAAACAATTGATCAATATCGTAAAAAAAAATTCTACTTAAGTCCATACCATTGGTAAAATTTTATTTCTTAGTAAAAAAACAATTTACGACAATATCGTGGCCAACCTACGTAGCCAGAACACCTAGTAAACTTGTTTCTAGTTTCTACATGAATCAGTTTTTCTTTTTTTTAACCATAACTTTTTATTTGTATTTTCGATTTACGAACGGTTTTCACTAGTAGCTTACTGCTAACAAGAGTAACATATTGATATAAGTCTCGCCAATAAAATATCGCATGAACCCTTTGGCATGATGATAAAAACTATGTATACCGATAGTAAAAACTATACATACCGATAGTAAAATTTGATTTACTAGCAAGACTTATATCATTATGTTATTCTTATCGTCATTAAACAAGTATTAAAAACTGTTCATGAATTGGAGATGTCAATAAAAAGTTAGGACTAAATAAAAAAGAACAGATTCTAGTTCTAATAAGAAAACACATTACTAACTTAGTGTTGCATGACCAACTAGTACATACGTTTTTTGTTTGTACATTAATCTATTTATTCTTTGTTATAGCCATAATTTTTTGTTGACACCTCCGATTCATGAATTAATGGTTTTTACCAGTAGCTTACTAATGACAAGAGTAACATATTTATATAAGTCTCGCCAATAAAACGTCGTATAAACCCTCTGGTATGATAGTAAAAGTTATGTATACCGATAGTAAAATCAATGTATACGAATAGTAAAATCTGTGTTTACTAAAGAAACTTATATCATTATGTTGCTCTTGTCATCAGTAAGCAAGTGGTAAAAACTATTCATGAATTGGAGATGTCAATAAAAAGTTATGGCTAAATAAAAAAGAACAGATTCATGTTTAAATAAAGAAACATGTTACTAACTTAATGCTGCATGACAGACTAGTAAATGTATTTCTTATTTGTATGTGTAAATGTTTATTCTTTGTTTTAGCCATAACTTTTTACTGACAGCTCCGATTTGTAAATGGTTTTCACTAGTAGCTTAGTCTCACGGCATGACGACGAGAGTAACATATTGATATAAGTCTCATAGCATAAATCAAATTTTACTATTGGTATACATAGTTTTTACTATCATCCCAAAAGAATCAGAAGCATGTACAGTAGTAATTAAACTCTTATGATACATTCGATAAATTAGTAGTAAAATTTCATTCACACAGTGTTTATTAGCGAGACTTATATCATTATGTTCCTCTCATCGTCAGTAAGCTACTTGTGAAAATATTTTGGAATTGGAGCTACCGATAAAAAGTTATAGCTAAAACAAAAAAAAACATATTTATATACAAACTACGGAACACATTAACAAGATGGTTTGACTACATAACTGGGTAGTCCATTGTGTTGCTTATTAGTGCATTGCATGGCTCAGTTGGACTGAGTTAAATGGCCCGAGGGTATATTAGGCTATTCTACATGTAGGTACAGAATAGCATGTGTATATATATACTCTAATACTAATTATAAGATACTCTAAAGTGAGTTCCATGAAAATTTCAACAAAGTCCACCCTTTATAGCATAATTTTTTATATTTTCCTTTTACATATGTAAAAGGGTATATAGCAAAAAATAAAGGGCTCCGATGAATTTTTTAATCATGTCGCATTGAAATATCTTAAAATCATTATTGGAGTATACCAAAAATGATAAAAAGTATAACACTTTCATTTAAGTGGTATATTGAAGGCAAGGTTAAACATTTCGATGAAATTCGGTGAAATTTCATCGAAAAACTAGATTTTAGGCCACCAGGAATTTAAAACTACCATCTGGATTAAAAGTTTTAAAAAAATCGAAAATGCTACAGTAATTTCGGTTTTTTCGGCAAAATTTCACCAAATTTGCCCAATTTCAGGTTTTGTCTGGTTTTTAAAGTTTTAGGGCTAAATTTGACCATATTTGGTCCAATAAACCTTAAGAAAATCATCTTATTTGAAAATTTGTTGAAAAACCAAAATTTTGAGACATTTTAAAATTTTGGTAGAAATACTATCAGATTTTTATAAAATTATATAACCTTTATAATGATCTAAAACATTTATGGTGCAATATTTAATAGTGTAGTATCAAACATAAAAATTTTCAAAATAATTGAACTTCGTTTATTATCATTAAAAAAATCAAACACAGAATGAATATAATTAGGACAGTAACTTTGTCAGAATTTTATAAATTTTTTTATGTGTGATCATGAGATAAAAGTTTTATGAGAGATTAATAATTGCCTCAGTACCATTCTATAAGATTTTCAAAAAATTTCAACGTTTTTTGTTTGCTCAATCAAATCTATGTGTGCATTGAACTTCATTTGTCATATTATATTTCAAAAATCAAAAAGAGAAAAAACATAAATGGTATTGTGCCTTGTAAGAATTTTATAAATTCACTGGAGTGTGATCAAGACTCAAAATTTTTATGATGTCTTAAGCATTTCCTTATCAAAAGGTTTAAAATTTTAAAAAATTTAAACCTTTTTTATTTCTAAAACAAATCTATGTATTGATCATCGATCTTTCATGAGGACGTAGCACTGTCAGAATTGTTAAAAATTATTTAAGCATGATCATCACATAAAACTTTTATGGAACCATTAATGCTACATCAGAACAATCCACAAAAAATTTTAAAATTTTTTAACGTGGTTTGAACAATTTTTCATTTTGTTTAATTTTGTCGATAAGACTTTTAACAGGACAACAGCACTTCTCAAATTTTTAAAAATTCATGAATCTTGATCATCATCTTAAAATTTTATGAAAATATTATGGATGTGTCAGGACCATCCAAAAATGATTTTAAAATTGTACAACCTCGATTGTTCTAATTTTTATTCGGTTCAAATTTGCTGGTCAGCGTTTTATCAGGACAGTAGCAATGTTTGAATTTTAAAAATTTTATTAGATATTATAATCATATTAATTTTTATGGAAATATCATCAACTTGTCAGGACTCTCTAGAAAAAATTTCAAAATGTTTCATCATCATTTGGCCCACTTTTTAGCGATGTAAAACAGTCAAAATTTCAGCAATTTCGCCCGAAATTTATGGTAAACCGACCAAAATTCGGTATTTTTCACTAACAAACAGACCGGATTTAAATTTTGGTTTTTTTTCAACTCAAATTTGTCCGAAATACCAATATTTCATCAAAATATCAGATTTCGGCCATACCCAGTATTTTTCCCTAAACAAAATTTGAATCCTTGATTGGAGGTGGGAATATGTACTCCCGAGAGAACGGAAAAGACTTCCTATATATGTATATGTATCTATATTTATATGTATGTATATGTATAAGTATGTGTGTGTGTATATGTATATGTACATATATATGTGTGTCGGGGATTGGATAATTTCCATAAAGACCATCATACCCCGACAGCCGGTTTTCGGCCGACCATGCTTCCCCTTGGATGGTATCCCCAAGGAAGATCCTCGGACGGACTAGCTAGTGGATCCGCCCCGACCATGTTCGAGCTCGTCCCCGAGCATGCGCCTTGGTTCCCTGAGCGTGCTTGCTCGGATGTGTGCTGCGGTCGGCCAGAGTCGAAGGAAAATCCCGAGAATGACCAGCAGGTCGTGCTCGGTCCATAAAGACGACGTGGCGATAATTACGCTGCTGTTTAAAGACCGTTAGGCCACGATCTAAGCCCATGATGTCCACGACACAGCATGGCGAAAATCAAGAGAAGCGGTTACAGCCACGTTCAAGCATAGTAATGGCGTATTAACCGGTTGTAATTGCTGCAGTCACCTATAAATACCCTCGCTGTAGATTAGGGGAGAGGGACAGAGAGGAAATACACGCAAGACTCCTGTACAAACTCAAACAATATCAAGATCCACTGGACGTAGGGTTGTTATCTCGATCGTGAGAGGCCCGAACCAGTATAAAAATTCCGTGTCCACTGTCCTTTCGCCCATAGCATCCTAATAGCATCCTTCGGACGTAAACCCTCCATGGAAAAGGGGTCTGGTTGATCCCTCAATCAACAAGTAAGCTCGGCGAGGAACCCGTTTCCCAAACATCGACAGCTGGCGCCGTCTGTGGGGAGTGACTGGTGAGTCCTTTCTTGGAGAATCCCTGAAGATGCTGAATTCTCAAGATGGTCAAGACCTTTGCGTCTTCGACGACGTTGAAGATGATGACATGTACTACGCCGATGAAGACGTGGTGGTGTGGTGATCGGAAGGTCTGCCGAGCCCGGAGTTCTTTCCGACTCTTTGTAATCTGAGCGTTTCCTCCGCTCGTAGCGCAATTCCCTCACGGATGATGAGGAGTGTGATGGTCTCTACGATGGTCTAGATATTCCTGACCATTTTGAGCCCAATCATGACACCGCGTCGCGATGAGACACCATGATGTCGCCTTCGCGGTCTCCGTACTCCCGCGATGTCAACATGACGGGAGGAGAAGAAGATCCTGAGGTTGAATCCTCGGGGTCTGCACGTCATCGTCTCTACAAGGGAGTCAAGAGCCATCTGGAGGCGTCTTTGAAAAGAACCCTGGCAAACATCCATCACCAAGCTCGTGAAAAGACGGGCACCAGGGCTGAATCCTTAATTCGCAGAAGTCCTCATGGGCACCTCTCGCCGGAGCATGTGCATGACCGCTGGCCAAGATCACCCCCTCCTGTTCCGCAAAGCGTTGAATGGTTGTAGGCTATGGCAACGGTCGTGCACGACCTTCGGAATTTCCCCGGTCAGGTGGACCTGGAGGCAATGGCCACGTTCGTAGCCGAAAATCTGGAGAAGCTCGCCGCAAACATGAAGCTTTCAGAGTCCCCTTGCAACAAGGAAGCCCGGAGCGTTTCCGGGACAACCGACATCATTCTCCTATTCGCTCCTGACAGAGCGACTCCCGAAGTCCTGCTCGGGAAGGCCGTAGGAAGCATGCTTGGTACCGCGAGGATGTTCGGAGCGATTCCCGGATAACCTCGCGGGGTCAAAGGTATGCTCGATCCAGTCACGGGCATACCGAGTACTCGACCTCAGAGCGGTCTCCGCCACGCCGATATGAAGAGGTATTCTCTCGCCTTGGTCCTCGCGTGGGGAGTCATCACGGCAGTGACCGTCACGGTCACCATGATCGGAGGGATCATCGCGATAGCCTGGCCTTCAGGTGCCGAGCTTTCTCAGCATCCCTCCGTGACGTCTTATGGCCGAGCAAATTCAAGCCCGGTCATATCGAAAGATTTAACGGACTCAAAATCCAAATGAGTTCCTCTCGATTTACTCCACTGCGATTCTGGCAGCTGGAGAAGATGAGGGAGTTATGGCCAACTTACTCCCCACGGTCTTGGATAGAGCCGCTCGGACGTAGCTCTTCAACCAAAAAGAGGGGTCGATCCGCTCTTGGAGGCAACTCAGTGATGCGCTTCGAGCAAACTTTCAGAGCTGCTATATTCGCCCGGGCAAGGAGTGTGACCTCGAGCACCTGATCCAGATTGAGGGAGAATCCTTAAGACATTTCGTCCAAAGATTCATCAAGGTAAGGAATTCCATTCCGAGCATTTCAGATGAAGCGGTCATCCGTGCTTTCAAGTTTGGAGTTCGGGATATCCGCTTCACGCAAGATCTGGAGATTCATCCAAACCTGACGGCCAACAAGTTGTTCCATATGGCCAACCGATATGCACCCCTCAATCATATCGCGGTTATATTCGGGGGCTCCTCAGTCTATAAATCCTGCAGGGATCTGAAGGAGGCAGCACGGGAAGTACACCACGTCACTCAAGGCAAGCCCCCCGTGCAGTAGCTCAGGTGGTCCGAGCTGCCCATTACTTTCGCCAAGGATGATTGTCCCCTTGGAATGACCAACCCTCAAAAGCTCCCCTTGGTCGTGAATCTGACCATCAGCAATACTACAGTGGGGCGAGTCCTCATTGATGGCGGGAGTTCCTTGGACCTCATATCCGCCAAGGTCCTAGACGAGATACAAGTTTCTTGGTCCAAGATCAAGAGCATAGCGGTCCCCTTCTTCGGGATCGTTCCAGGCACCTCAATCAAGCCTCTTGGCCAGATCGTCTTGCCTGTCACGTTCGGGAGTCCGAGAAACTTTCGAACGGAGATGATCACCTTTGAAGTGGTCAACTTCGAGTCAGCCTACAATGCTATCCTCGGCAGGCCGGCTCTTGCCAAGTTTGGCCGCTACGCATCATGCGTACCAATGTTTGAAGGTTCCCAGCCCAAATGGCGTGATTACCATAAGGGGGAACCAAAAGGCGGCCTTGAATTGTGATGAAAAGTCACTTGACATGGTCGGGCAGTTGCCTCAGTGCGGTCCCGACCAAGAGCCGAAGAGTTCCCGGCCAAAAGTTGCTCTCCAGCCAAGAGGAGAAACCAAGGCGGTACCGCTAAGCAGGGCGGATCCGGCCAAGGTCGTGCATTTGGGATCTTTCTTAGATCCCAAATAGAAACTCGAGCTCATTACTTTCCTCCGGAAGAATGCGGACGTGTTCGCTTGGGAGCCGTCCGACATGTCCAGAGTCCCAAGGGAAGTAATCGAGCACAGACTAGCTGTTTGGCCTGATAAGAAACCTGTGTGGTAGAAGCTCAGGCGCTTTTCCCCGGAGAAACAAGCAATCATCCGGATGAACTCGACAAGCTCCTCAAGGCCGGTTTCGTCTAAGAAGTCGAGCATTCGGAATGGCTGGCGAACCCGATCATTGTCAAGAAGAAAGGAGGCAAGTGGCACATGTGTGTCGACCACACTGGCTTGAACGCCGTTTGTCCCAAAGATAACTTCCCGCTACTGCGCATAGACCAGCTAGTCGATCCAACGACGGAGTCCTAGGTGATGAGCTTTTTGGACGCCTACTCGGGTTACCATTAGATCAGCATATCACCTGAAGATGAAGAGAAGACTTCCTTCATTACCCTGTTCGGCACGTTTTGCTATACGACCATGTCTTTCGGTCTTAAGAACGCTGGAGTGACCTTCCAGCGCCTGATGCAGAAGACCTTCCCAGATCAAATAGGTCGAAATCTGGAGGTCTATGTGGACAACATTGTGGTCAAGAGTAAGCTCGCCTCAAGTCATGTATCCGACCTTAAGGAAACCTTTTGTAACCTCAATAGGCATCGAATAAAGCTTAATCCTGAAAAGTGTATCTTTGGGGTAAGGGCGAACAAGGTGCTCGGCTACATGATCGGCCCACAAGGTATCGGGGCAAACCGGAAAAGATTGAAGCTATCAAAAGAATGCGGCCACCTAGTTGCGTAAAGGAGGTCCAAGCTTTGTCGGACGTATGGCGGCTTTAAGTCATTTCATTTCCCGGTTAGGCGAGCATGGGCTACCTTTCTTCAAGGCGCTCCGCAAGTATGATGGTTGCGCATGGACAGAAGAAGCACATCGCTCCTTCGAAGACTGAAACAGTATCTATCCAGCCCACCTGTCTTAACCACACCAAGGTCGGGGGAAACGCTGTTGTTATCTCAGGCAGGCTGTAAGCACGGTGTTAACAGTCAAAAGAGATAGGGTGCAGCGGTCAATTTACTATGTTAGTGAGGTCTTGCATGGACCAAAAAAGCAATACCCCGAGGTCCAAAAGCTCTTGTACTCGCTGTTCATGGCCTCCAGAAAGCTGCGCCACTATTTTCAAGCTCATATGGTCGTAGCCCCGACCAACTTTCCACTTAGGGAGATACTAAGAAATCAAGACACCGGTGGTCAAATAGCAAAATGGGCTATGGAGCTCGTTGAGTTTGATGTCCATTTCTCAGCTCGTATAGCGATCAAATCCTAGGTCCTAGCAGACTTTGTAGCGGAATAGACGAATCCGACGCCACCCGCTACTAAGCTCGATAGATCTGAAGAAGGTCGTTAGACCATGTATTTCGATAGGTCACGAGCCTACGAGTACTCAGGGGCTGGAATCGTGCTAGTATCCCCCCAGGGAGATCAACTCCAGTACGTCATTCAATTACACTTTGCCGCGACCAATAATGTGGCAGAGTATGAAGGCCTCTGGCAGACTCTACGAGCATGCAAAGCGCTGAGTCCAAATGACTAACTAAGAGGCGATTCGTAGTTGGTCGTCAACCAAGTTAATAAGGAGTATTAGTGTTCCGATAGCTCAATGGCGCTTTACTTGGTTGAAGTGAGGAAGATGGAGAAGTATTTTAGAAATTTCGAAGTGCTCTACATCCCCAGGAAGGACAATTCCCTAGCCGACCATCTTTCAAAAGTCGGTTCCTCCCAAATGCCTGCTCCCATGGGAGTGCTCGTCGAGCACTTATACAAGCCCTCCATTCCCTCTGTAGAGGAGGCACCGGAGACGTGCGGTAACGTCTCCCTTCTCGAGCATGGTGCAAATTGGATGACACCATTCATCCAATACCTTGCACATAGGACACTGCCCGAGGAAGAAGCTGAGCGTTCCCGGCTTATAAGGCGATCCTCTCCCTACAAGTTGATCGAGGGCGCCTTGTAACGCAAAGGAGCACTAGGAGTCCTCTCCAAGTGTATATCTCAAGAAGAGGGCAAATTCTTTCTTAGGGATGTCCATGAAGGAGTGTGCGGAGCTCACTTGTCTTTCAGGACGCTCGTGAGGAAAGCCTTCTGATTGGGTTATTATTGGCCAACGGCCTTAGCCGATACTCGGTCGATCGTGACAACTTACCGAGTATGCCAATTTCATGCTCGCAAGGCACATCAGCCGGTGTACGTGCTTCAAACCATCCCTCCATCATGGCCATTCTCAACTTGAGGGGTCAATATACTCGGACCTTTCCCCCGAGGTTAGAAGGGCTGCAAATTCTTGCTCGTGGCTATTGATACTTTCACCAAGTGGTGAGTGCTTCCCTCCACCTTCTTCAAGTAGAATAGTGGTCGGCCCAGCCCGCACACCGAGTCCTTAAGCGTGAAGATGGGATATTTGTATGGTCGGTTAGGCCGCAGGCGGAAATATATGGAGCCAGTGGGAGAAGCCCCACTGGTGCGGAACAAGCAGTAGAAATAGAAAAAGAGGCTCGCCGTGGGTATGGTGCCCATGTATCCCTCGCAAAGATGCGAGAATATAACCAGAACAAGAATGGAGTTAGGGTTAAGATTGGTAATCTCGCACTCGCATTGAGCAAGTACGGACTCAAGGAACTCACTCTCGGGCATTCTAAGCTCGTTGACGGTATAGAGATCGTAGGAGACGATCTCGTCGTTGCATGGCACTGGGGCTCCTTCACCATCGGGAACACACCAGGCACCCGCATCAAGATAGCCAAGGTCCTCGAGTATTTGCAGCCTCTCCTTGCTGATCTTGCTCGGACCAAACTTCGCGATGGGGAAGGTTGAAGAAGAGAGCGTAGGAATGAAAGAGTTTAGGACTTGGAAGATTTTGAGAGCTTGGTTGCGGAGTACGGATGAAGGATTTTCTCGTCGCTATTCGCGCTGGTATATATAGGTGGAGAAGTCGAACAGGCGCAACCCTTTGAAAGCCCAAAACTGCTCCCGCCTGTTCATGAACCGACGCGTGGCGGCGCGATCTTCGAAACTGTCCAATAAAGGCACGGTTCCCAAAAAACTATCCAAACCACTCCCGTAAGGCTTCACGGGGAAGGAACCGTCGCGACCTTTGGTTTCTTTTCCCGAGTTTCCCTCTGGTCGGGTCTCGAGCCAGATGCTCGGTCCTCGCCAAGGCATGCTCGTCTGCGGCGGTGTTGCTTTCGGATCTTTGCAGAGTGTTACACTGTAAGGTTCCAATCCCTCCTGCGAGTCTGTAGGCTCAAGGGGAAGGCTCCACCAAGTGGATTTTCACTTGAGCCTCGGGGGCTAGCTGTCGGGAATTGGATAATTTCCATAAAAACCATCATACCCCGGCAGCCGATTTTCGACCAACCATGCTTCCCCTTGGATGGTATCCCCAAGGAAGATCCTCGGACGGACTAGCTAGTGGATCCGCCCCGACCATGTTCGAGCTCGTCCTCGAGCATGAGCCTTGGTTCCCCGAGCGTGCTTGCTCGGATGTGTCTTCTGATAGGCGAGTCGAAGGAAAATCCCGAGAATGACCAGCAGGTCGTGCTCGGTCCATAAAGACGATGTGGCGATAATTACACTGCAGTTTAAAGACCGTTAGGCCATGATCTAAGCCCACGATGTCCACGACACAGTATGACGAAAATCAAGGGAAGCGGTTACAGCCACGTTCAAGCACAGTAATGGCGTATTAACTGGTTGTAATTGCTGCAGTCACCTATAAATACCCCCGCTGTAGATTAGGGGAGAGGGACAGAGAGGAAATACATGCAAGACTCTTGTACAAACTCAGACAATATCAAGATCCACTAGACGTAGGGTTGTTATCTCGATCGTGAGAGGCCCGAACCAGTATAAAAATTCCGTGTCCACTATCCTTTCGCGCATAGCATTCTAACAGCATTCTTCGGACGTAAACCCTCCATGAAAAAAGGGCCTGGTTGATCCCTTAATCAACAAGTAAGCTCGGTGAGGAACCCATTTTCTAAACGTCGACAATATGTGTATATATGTATACGTGCATATGTACCTCCTAAATTTTACATTCTAATTATGTTTTTTTAAATAAACATTGCAGAAACAATGCTATTTTCTAGGATATTTGGCATGAAATTCCCACAGTTCAGTCATGGCCTTAGTTGGATCATACATATTTTGGATTAGTTAGATGGCATTGTGCATGAGATGTTAGTACAAAGGTTTTCCCTATTGAAGTAACCAGACGATGCATAGTTTAGCGCACTACCAATTCTCCTATATCAGCAGTTTCTATAGCATGCCATGTTGGACAGAAGCTGATATGGAGGGTAAATCTCTACTATATAAAGTAAGAGTTTCTTCCCGTGTCACTTCATCAAAATTACCCACCTTTGCCACTACTCTTTAATTACGTACCCACATTTGCCACTGCTCTTTAATTACCCACCTTTGCAACTGCTCTTTAATTACCCACATTTGCCACTGTTAGTACTCTTTGCAAATAATTTTTTTTATCACAAATTGAGTTTAGTTGTAATGCACGAGCACATGGCTAGTTAAAAAAGAGAGGGGAGCTGTACCTCCATAGAGATATAGCTTGGGCACAAAATCCAATCAGCAAGACACTACAAAAATTTGCATTGGGGGGACAATTGTATCTAACTACATTGTTTCTTGAGCCACTGCGTTAAATTGTTCCATGACCTCATAGTCACCATGGATGCCGATGGCAACCGTACCGTTGAGCGTCTCCTCTCTACGTTGCAGCTCCTTGTGCCATGCCACCCTACCGTCGCCAAACTTAGCATGCTACCCCCGCGCCTTCATCGCTACCATGGACATCGATGGCAATGGCTTCCTCTGTTGCACCACTGCTCCTCAGGCCATGCCACCCCACCTCCCATTGTTGAGAAGTCGACCTACCCCACCTTCATCATTATCATAGATGTTGTAGGCAAATGGCCGGCCTCCTCTCCCATGTAGCTGCTCCTCGGACCCCACTGCACACTATCACCTCACCCCTACCTTGTTTCTCCACACTACCACAGATCTCAGGTCTGATCGGATCTAGGCACTACTAATGCAGATCTGGCCAAATGTGGGACAAGGTGATGGAAGGGAAGACAAAGGTGGAGGGGGGACATTGGTGGAGGAGATGCGGCCACACAAGGAGGTGAGATGAGGTTGTTGCTAGGGGTGAAAACGGGTCGGGTACGGGCGAATATTGTTCTTCCCGTATCCTAACCCATATTTTTTTCCCAGATTTGGAACCAGATACAGGCCAGCCGGATTCAGATACGGATTCAGGTTATTCGAGATACGGATATGGGACGGATATGTGACGGATTCGGGTCGGAAATGGATAAAGATATATGGATAATGCATGCATATATAAAGTAATATATATTGAATTAAAACCATACGAGTACATAACTATAGTAACAAATTATATATCAATCAAACTCAACAAACGTTGTAGAAAGAATATACTACTTTAGGATCAATAGAACCAACTAATTGTTAATATAAATAGGCTGATATGGAAAAAATATGATGAAAATGGGTTAGGCCTTGCTGATATCTGAATAGGAAAAATCCAAATATCTGATCCGATATCCGAATAGGAAAAATTCAAATATCCGGATCCATCCCGTATTTACCAGATATTGGATGCTCCGGATCCGATCCCGAATCTAGATTCAAGTATCCGGATCTGGTCCCAGATCTGACCGGATAGTAAAATCTGGTCTCGATCGAATTTGGTCCCAGATCGAGCGGAAGATATCTGATCTGTTTTCATCCCTAGTTGTCGCCTAGTGCTGTGAGGGTGGTAACTTCGGGAGGGAGGAATGGGAGGAAAGGGAGAGAGAAGGAACGTGAGAGGGTGAGAGGAAACGTGGGCGGAAGTTAACATTTATTTTTTGAGTCCACTAAGAGATACCATGCACTGTAGGTGTTTTATTTAATATTGTTTCTAAATGACATAGAGGATATTAATTATGGCTTTGTTGTATATATGCTAGGAGTGCCTATAGGATTAACTCTCGGTATAATTAATGTAGTCCGAATGACACATAGATCAAGCCCTCTTCCTCGAAGAAAACACTATTATAAAAAGATATTTAGTTACTCGATCGAGCACATGTGTGGATGTATGAGCAACACCGACAAGCGTGCCCACGACATGGGTTTAGGGATTCCAAATGTGGTAGATGACAAATATTCCAGGGCTACCAAAAGTAAAATACTGCAATCCCAGTTGTACTTAGGTTACTATTACTTGCGAAAATTTCTAGCAGCTGTCCTAGCTGCCCGATCGAGGTAATTAACTAGGTGTGGTTAATCGAATCCAAGAAACTTCACAGGGATGGCCGGGTCTGCGCTAGATGTGGGGAAGCTGAAGGACGTATCGATCGAGGTTGCAAAACTACATAATTATATACTCTCATTTCTGAATATATGTCATTCTAGCTTTTAAATTTTGTGTCCAAATGCACATCATTCTACAATTTCTAAGTGACTTTTTACTATTCTTTTCTTCCATACCCCTCTCTTTAGCTATTTCTAATGTTATTTACTGCTATAGACTAGACTAAGATGCACCATACAAAGATATAATGAAGCGGAGTAATACAATATTTTATAAATTTGTTTTAGTGAAAGTGTAAGAATATAGAATAACATCTATATTCAGAAACAGAGAAAGTAGTACAATTTTGTGGAAGTCTAAATAATTGTGTGATACACAGTACCAGTACAAGCTAGCTATAACGGTAATCTTTCAGGTACGTCAATATGTCGCTGCCAATTAGCTGATTTCATTTTTGTGTGTTTTTAAGGGATGGCAGCTTTAATCTTTATTAATTAGCAGGAGAATTACAATCAGCTAGCTGTAAGCATGTTCTCAAGAATCCTGGCACATCATTCGATCAGCCATATGCACATATTCTTATATACAGAAATATGCATGCTTTTCACATAAATGACTGAATGAGATGCTAGATTGGCGCTCCACTGCTCATAGCTAGACCTGAGCATACATGCATCAGCGCCTCAGCGCATCACTAGCAGCCTATCCTGACTCCTGAGTAGCCTGTGCTTGAGTTTAGGGCTTGGACGAATATTGAAGGTCACCAAGATATATATCAATGATCAAAGTTCAATATATTTTGGTTAGTAGGCATAATTAAGAAAAATATAATACTAGAACTAAACTGAAGGTAGCCTCCAAGGTGATTACAAAGCATAAAAATAAAGTAAAAGTCACTCTAGACCTTAATGCCGTGATATCAATGATTCATTTGATTTGACTATGTCAGCTGTCTTGTGTTTTTTTTTTATTTAGACTGAACTATCCCAGTTATTTGAGTATCATATGCAAAATAATAAAATTTAAAGATGGTTTGTGGTTGTAGATGTGACCTCCAGGAAATAAATAATAAAAAGGGATTTCTAATTATTCTTCTTTAAATATATCCAGCCCCACCAAAAATCTAGATGCATGTGTCACTGAAAAGTTGAAACAAGAAACCTCCAAAAGTAAGAGTAGCCGGTTAATTTAAGGTTTATGGTCTATTTGTACCAGTCATGTAAACAGAAACTCAATTTTCACCTAGTATCTTTGATATTGACCATCCAACTAAATTCGGCACATATATCCATGCTTACTGCCACTACAAGATAACATGGATTTTCCGGCGTTTATTTTACCCGGCGTTTAATCTAAACGCCCCTAATAAGGTTAAAGCCGGCGTTTTTATCATTCGAGGCATTTAATTCGGCGTTTATAAGCGCCAGTTAGAGTCTACCACGGCTTATAAATGCCAGAATTCCACTCTATACGGCGTTTATAACGCCGAGTTAGAATCTTCCACGGCTTATAAACGCCGAAATTCCTCTATACCGGCATTTATAAGCAGGTTACAGATCTTCCGGTGCTTATAAACGCCGGAATTCCACTCTATACCGGCGTTTATAAACACCGGTTAGAGTCTTCCACGCACTTATAAACGCCGGTATAGAGTGGAATTTCGGCGTTATATAAGCGTAGTAAACTCTACTACTAGCGTTTATAAACGTGAATACCACACCGTGGAATTTGAAAGAATTGAAATTAAATAATATTATATTTGAAATAATTGAAACTAATATTCCATTTGCAATAATTTCTGTCTAAATATTTCATTTTTGATGATATTTTGTCTAAAATTTCAAATTTTGTCCAAAAATTCAATTTTCGTTGATATTTTGTTTGAAAATTCAAATTTTTTCGTCCATCTGATTTTGTGACACTTATCAATTTCAGATGCTACTTTTCGTTATCTTTCCAATGAGCGAAAGAACGCCCCGATTGGAGGTATGAGTCAAAAGTTATGTCTATTTTAAGAAATATGCTCGGATTTCGTATTTGCAAACTAGAATTGGTGCCCAAAAGAATATAATTGGAGATCTTATCGTATGATGATTTTGCTAATTACCTCAATAGTTTGCTAATTTGAAATAATTGAAAATCGGTGTTCGGGTGTTTAACGGGGTTAAAGGGAGGAGGGACGCATTATGTATCAGATGTGATCATACCACCACTAAAGTACTAGATCTTATAAAAACTCTAAAGTTAAGCGTAGTAATAAGATGGGTGACCTCCTGGGAAGTCATTGTGCACCTGTGATTTTAAATACCACGAATAGAGGGATCCTCGGCGCTTATAAGCGTCATGCTAGATAAAACCCCGGCGCTTGTAAACGCCATAAATAGAGAGAACCCTGGCACTTATAAAGTGCCATGATAAAGGGAACCCCGGCACTTATAAACGCCGAGTTAGAGTCTTCCACGTCACTTATAAACGCCGTGGATAATTAAGCGCCGCCAATTACTTTTCCTAACGCCATTTTTCTTGACGCCATGTAAACACCATCTAAAATTTTTTTAGGGCATTTATAAGGTTTTAAAGGCATTTATAGGCGCCATCGGAAGCCCGACGTGTTGTAGTGTGCGACTGGTCACATTTTGCTAAATATTGACACACTAAGGGCATGTACAATAAGGTTATCTTAGTTTACTCTTAGTCTGTGCATATCAACTTGTCCTATATGGAAAAGTGAGAAAAGAAGACAAAAGAGAACTAGCTCTTATGCAAGAGGTAGTATGGTATGGAAAATAAGATAGATTAGTTATGTAAAAAGAAAAAGAAAAGAAGAGATAGCTCTTGCACAACATGTAGAGACAACCTTTAGAGATTATTATTGTTTAAGTTGGTTTTATTGCTTACTCTAGATAATATGCATGAGAGATAAAGTAAATAATGAGCTTTATTATTGTACTTACTCTATACCCTACTGAAGTCAAATACTCCAAATGATCCGTTTAAAAGAAAGGGAAAATAAAAAGTATAGCAGGATAGAGTAGGAGGGCACACCGGCACAGATATCCTCTCTTAGAGCATAGAGGACAAACAATAATTAACTAGTAATCCAATAAAGTTTTAGCCCACATGGAATAATTAAAGTAGATGGAGTCAGAGATCTACCTCAGAGACTCTTGTCCCTACCTTAATTGAGTAATTAAGCTCTGTTCAGTGCTTGCAGCCTCAGTTGCTCAGCTCTAGTAGTTTCCTTGTGGACTTCGGTGTGCTCTGTGTTGTACTTTCTCTAAATAATATTTTTGTTCTGTTCCTAGACTCCTAGTCTGTTCATAATCACTGTTTAGCTGAAGACCCGCCGCAAATGCAGGCAATATATTCCGTTAGATCCAGATCTTCTGCGCTGAAGGATGGCGCATACACGTTGGTGGCCTTCCTTTTATAATTTTATTGAAGACTTCATAGGCATACCTTGCACCACAAAATGATTAGCCTATAATCAGTCTCATGTGCCCGGAGATCCAACGGGACTTCTTTTTGTGCCATACTGCCATATGATTTTACTGTTTACGAACCATGCATATATTAAACAGCATATCATCACTTGAATTACAATATATGTATTTTTAATATTATGAAAGTATTTTTAAATAAAAATAATTATATCATTTTCATATGACCCGTCTAAAATTTTGTAAATGTACTGTCAATCAAAGCTAGAATTGTTTTACTACACTTATTTTTTACTGGAGAGAGTACGCTATTTTTAACCTGAAGATAAAGTGTTAAATATAGCATACACGTCTAACTGATTAATAATGGTTTAGGCCTCACTAGGAATGTATAGGAACCCCTGGGATTATGGAGGAACTATGTTGTTTCCTAGGAATGTACAATAAGGACCTATATATGCTTTTTTCTTGGAAAAACTTGTGTGAAATCCACGCGTTTTGAACATACACTCATGGTTTACTGCAGCTTAATTAGCCACAAGCGCAGAAGAATTGTAATCACCTCACTCACTCGTAGATGCATGGATGAACTGTGGAGAGTTGCTGGCACTGACCATTTTTGTCGTACAATTCCCATCCCCATGTAATCCAACTTCAACAGCGGATGAGACAAGGGGGAGGCTTGTACTCATGTGCAACTTTGTTGTTTCCTTGCGTGTTGAATACTAATATCATTCATCTCAAAAAATTCCCTGTTGAAACTCGACTGTCTCGGGCACCTCTCTCCGTTTAAACATATCCGGAAGACGAAATTGATCCAAAAGAAAATCTGTACTTTCGGACAAAATTGCAGATTTCCCTTTTGATTAGTGATGACAAGATTAGCATGTACGAACTGATCGAGTGCTTCATGGCGATCATGGGCCCACCCAACGCTGGGCCGGCATGACCTGGGCCCAGGATTTAAGCAAGACATGAAGCAGAGGAGGCTGATCACAACCCTAACGAGTGACAAAATGGGCCCAGTTTCTCCCGGAACAGAATGTCAATAGGTCCAGTTATTTGCGGACTCCTATGCCCAATAATTGTAGTACGTGTGGGCCTATCCTCTGTGGAGAACCCTAATAAATTCAGCCTTAAACCGACCCTTGGTGGGCACCATGCAAGAGACCTTGCTGCATGCCTATACTCATGGAGGTTGGTTCGCAGGCTTCCACTTTCAGCTTATAGTTCACTGTGCTGCTGTGCACATGAGCGCTAGCCTTCAGATCAGGAAGACGACAAGGGTAAGCCAAATTGCAACAGCGGCTTGCCATCAAAGATTGAAATCTCGGTTTCACTCTAAATACTGGCCGTGGCCGGAGAACGAAATCTTGTTTCAAATAAATTTTGGACGAATTGTAAAAACAGAATTTGAATTCCGATTTTTTGAACCAAAATGTTGCCGATATTTGTTGAGATCTCGGCGAGATTGGATAGCATGAAAAATAATTCAAACGATGTCAAAAAATTTTAAAATTTTTTGTGAAGGTTGGTGACACATCAATGATGTTCCCATAAAAATTTTAGATGATTATCAAATCTGAGGAATTGTTAAAAATTCAAACATTGCTACTATCCTGATAAAATGCTAATCGGCAAGTTTGAACCGAATGAAAAATGAAACAAACCACATTACAAAATTTTGAAATTTTTTTTGAATGGTTATGATGCATCATTAATGTTCTCATAAAATTTTCAGATGATGATCAAACTTTATGAATTTTTAAAAATTCGGAGAGTGCTAATATCCTGATAAAAGCTTTACTAGCAAACTTCAACCAAATGAAAAATAGTACAAACCACCTTAGAAAATTTTGAAATTATTTTTGGTTGGCCCTGATATGTCATCAATGTTTGTATAAAATTTTCATCTAATGACCAAGTTTCAAAAAATTCCAAAATTTTTGACAGTGCTACATGCTCATAAAAACCTCATGATCAAGACATAGATTTGCTTTAGAAATAAAAAAAGTTTAAAATTTTTGAAAATTTTGCATAAGGGTTCTAAGGAAATTATTAAGATCTCATAAAAATTTTGAATCATGATCGCACTCCAATGAATTGATAAAATTCTTACAAATACAATGTACCATTTATGTTCTTTCTGTTTTTTATTTTTGAAATATAAGAAATGAAGTTCAATGCATACATAAATTTGATTGAGCAAACAAAAAAAGTTAAAATTTTTTATAGAATGGTGCTGAGTCAATTATTAAGCCCTCACAAAAATTTTGGATCATGATTGCCTCGAAAAAATTTATAAAATTCTAACAATATTACTATCTCAATTATGTTCATTATGTTTTTTATTTTTTAAAGATAAAAAAGAAGCTCAATTATTTTGAAATTTTTTTGTATGATCTTACACTTATTAGAATAGTATCATAAATTTTTTACATCATGATGAAACACATAAACTTTTATAAAAATCCGACAGTGTTTTTAAAGTTTTTAAAAATTTCTCAAAAATTTGGTTTTTCATCAAAATTTCATAGGAGATGACTTTTTTAAGGGTTATTGATCAATTTCCGGTCAAATATGGTGGTCAAACATAAAATTCCGGTCAAAAATTTTGAGATCTCGCCGAGATTTAGCGAGACTACTATAGCAATTCAAATTTTTTGAATTTTTTTCACTCCAGCTTGCATTTCAAATCTCATCCTTGTCCGGTAAACGAGATCTCACAAGAAACCGGCGAGATTTTGAACCCTGCTTGTCATTAGAGGCGACGGCAATCAGTTTCTAGCAACCTCGCTTGTTCAGGTTTCACAGAAGGTCCCAACAACCGTAGATCCTAGGTGGCCAGTTAGCCCGGCAGCGGCGTGGCTAGTGGGCAGCCGGAGCCGCCAGGCAATAGTGAGCACACAATGGAGTTATGTGTTTGGGCAGTGGCGGGTGGGTAACTATCACTCCGGGACCTCTCTATACACACAGTAGCTTTAGAATTAGATTATAGTTTGTGATATACAGCATGATCATGTACATTATGAAGAACGAAGTAAATGAATCTCATAGAGAGAATCGAAATAACAACGACGAAGCAGCCATGACGAGAGAAAAGATTTAGTGAAACCGACCTAAAATTCCTTAAATATAACCTGAAAAGTGTATAGTCCTTATCCTATAAAAGAACCTTAGTTTCAAAGAAGAACATAGCCTCTAGGATTCTCACGCACCTCTTGTTTCAATGAGTTGGTTTGTGGCTTGTTTCTTGGGTTCACTATCATCAGAGCTTTACATAGTCTGTATAGTCCTCATCTAAAGAGAAGTAACAATCCGTAATAGAAGTAGGAGTCATAATTCTGTCAGGATTCATCTAGAAATCCTTATAACACACCTCTCTAGTCCTAAAAGAACAGAAAATTCCTTGCAGCATGACTGTCCCTAAATTCCTTGCAGCATGACTGTCCCTATATAGGACGCTTCCTGGCAGCATATTGTGATGTGCTAGCCGGTTTTTCAGCAAATCAACAAAGTCAACTGTAGGTAAATCTAAACAAAAGCTGATCCTAAACGAAGAGTCGATATGAAGCAATAACAAACAAAAACAAATATATGTACATAAAGCACAACAATAGCTACACACCAGTCATATGAAGAATTGTCGACCCAGAAATGCCCGTGCCGCAACGTCTCCATGAACTGAGAATAATTGTGCCACCTGTGGGCTCTAGCTGCAGCATGCCGTTCAAAAACATAGGTCCGCCGGAAGTTCATTGTGGACCATGGCCCTCATCTGTTCGGGGGAGCTATATTTTTTCTAAAAAACCGTTTTTTGATTTTTTTTTTTTGCTGAAAAATAGCTATAGCTTTTTATAAAAGATTATTTGATAAATAACTAATTTCCCTCAACAATAAATTACAAAAACAGGTCTAACCTAACTTTCAGCTTTTGTTTTTTGTTAGTTATATATGACTTATAACTTATATCAAAAGTCACTTAAAAGCTGAACCGTTTGGAGGACTTCCTAGCTTTTTGAAAGCTGAAGTTAGCTTAAAGCCCTCCAAAGAGGGCCTAAATCCTTGTGTTATTGTGAGCTCAACGAATTACCAGCAACATCTATGGATAGATATTAAACGATCATTGCAGAAGAATCAACTTTCAATACCTTACTCAGCTTCCCAGTTTGAAGGCATCAACAAAAAGGCCCAGACATACACCGGCTTTCCAGTAGTTCACTAATGCAATCAACGACTGAAATCGCCCAGGAGGCCTAGCAATCGGCGTTCTGTACATAAGCATGCCAATTCCCTCAATGGCAGCTACTACAACACCAGCAACAAGAACATCCCAGTCACCGGTCTGCCCTAGAATTGTTGCCAAGGCGTTGGCAGTATAAAAGCCAAGGAGCACAAGGAAAATCTTTGTGGGGGAGTTGCTTCTTGCAGAGTTCAGCTTTTCAAGTAGTTGCCTTGCAGCAGCTTGGATGAGTCTGCCCAACCTTGTCCTGCCAAGAAAACCACTGTCTTCTTCAAAGTCTTGGCCATCAGTGTTCGGTGATCCACCAGTCCCCAAAGCAAAGGCTGCCCTCCATCTGGAGTTATTCATCTGGTAACTACAGAGAGTACAGTGAATCATGGTCTCAAAGCTTCTAAGGGTAAAGCAATCAAATCCTAGATGAATTTGAAAATAGACAATCTTGTTTCAATCAAATTTTACAAACGATGAACTGGAAACATTGGGTATTTTTTCATATGCTTCCTAAAACAAAAATGATGATTCCAGTTTTATATTCTCCTATTGAACTGGTGTTTAAGAGCATAGTGCAACTCGTACCAATACTAACCAACAAACTATAAATGAAATAACTAAAAAAAAAGACTGTCCACCACTGTACTCCATAATGCTTCTGCCTACCCAATTCTTACATTTTGTAAGTGCAACCTAGTGGCATAACATCAGTTCTTGGTTTACATACGGAAAAGGAATTGTCTGGCTACATTTTCTATCGATGTGATGAAGAGCGCGTGCTGCATGCACTTGCTGATTATCTAGCATAATGAACCTATCCCATCCGTTTTGGTGACGCCATATTTTATTCCTTTTCAGTTTTCACATAGTCAACAATCTAACTTCCTCACACCCAATAAAATATTTTTTCCCATATGCCTCAATCATATTACCCAAGGATGCTTCATAGCTAGAAATGTGGGCTAGAAAGTACTAGATATTACAGTTTGACAAAAGCTCAGCAAATGAGTTGAGTCTATAAGCATCTTGAACATTTCATGCATGTAGTTAATTTCCATAATAAACATAAACAGATCAATGAAATATCAAATAACACCCAATGCTGCAGCAATCAAGTTATGCATCACAGCATAAATAGGATTCTGACATTAACTACTGGTTTAAACCTAAGAGGACAGGCCTGTTTTGAATGTTGAATTCAGTACAAAGGTTAGCCTCAAGAGAAAAAAGTGAATTTGTTAAAAATATCTATGTATTTGCCTATTTGGTAACTTATTCCAAATCTTGCACTAAAACTACTAGGAAAAGATAAAAACCAAAGATATATCTTAGGGCAACTTTTGATGCAAGATGATATTACTAATCAAGAAGTATGTAAAGGGCCAATAATCTATTTGAGCAGCATAGCAATTCAAAATGCCCAATGGCATACATACATCAGCATAACAATTCAAAATACCCAATGGCATACATTATCCTGATTCTCTGGTACTAATGTCACATTTTAGTGTAACAAGGCACTTGACTTGTTATTTAGATTCAAGAGTGTGTCTAAGGAAAAACACGTGGAAGTGTCGTTGAACATCTTTGGATGGGTAACGAGGGAGTTGTTAGCTATGACAATCTCAATAACATGAAACCAACTTCAAGGAGACGCTAACAAATTCCAAACTCTCGGTTGATAACCGAGGGTTCTCACTACCATTCAGGGTTCTCACTACTTTGTGAATGGTGATATAGCTAATTAGCATCACCAATAGGGATGACAATTTCACCCATTTACCTGATTACCTATGGGTAAATACTCCGATAGAGATGGGTAAAGTCCTGCCCGATGGCTAAACAAGCATGGGCACATTCCAACATCCCCTTTTCCTGCTTCAACTGTTTGCCTATGAAAGAAGTTGACGTGTGGACCCAACATTTAACCTATAGTTACCATGATGCACAACAAGAAGAAATAGCAACAGAGAAGAAGTTAGTTTAATTGGGCCAGCCCAAGGAGCCAAGCCTTAAGAACCCAAACCTCCCATGCTATACTGTCCTACACAAACACACATGCAGGGGAGGCAGGGAGAGATGTAGGGCAAGCAGCTAGCATCGCCACACAAACCCTAAAATACACACATGCACACACGCACAACAGAAGCGAGGGAGGGCAAGCCACTGCTTCTTGCTGCTGGAGCCGCCACTACACATCCACACCGTCCTGGTATCCACACCAGCACTGTCCTAGGATCTCCTCCACTCCGTGCCCACGTCGCCATCATGATCTCCACTCGTACCAAAGTGGCAGCCATGATCTCACCCACCACTTTATAGTCTGGGTGCTTGGATCTTGCATTCTTATTTCTTGCCACTACTTCTTGTTCACTTGATATATTATTCTTACCATTTGTTTGTTTGTGAGGAGCACTTTTTGTGTGAGATATCTTCTGTTGTTCATATATTGCAGTTGGAATTCCATTGCAGTTTGTATGTGCGCAAGGTGCCAAGGTTGCTGCTGATAGGCAAACACAGCTTATTGTTGCCTGAATGCCTAATAGAATATTTTTAAAAGATAATACATTTTTAAATAATTTTACAAAATAATATGCCTAAAAAATTACAAAAATATACCTCTATCGTCACTTCAATTGGCGACAGAAGCCTCAACCTTATCGACCAAATGAATCCACAATAAAATAATCCATCGGCCAATTTAATTTGCGACAAAACGGACTTCTATCGCCATTTCAATTGGCGACAGAAGCTCTGTGGTATATTTTTGTAATTTTTTGGTATATTATTTTTGTAAAATTAGTTTAAAATGTATTATTTAAAAAAATCGCACCTAATATGTGTCTGGGATTCTAGTGCGAAAGCGCAATTTGGTACAACCATGCAAAAAAAATGAAAAAATATAAGTAGTTCGTTTTGTGAATGCAAGATCTTTTCCCTACCCCCCCTCCCCCCACAAAAAAAAAGGAATAAAAAAACTAAAGCAAAAGCTAACATTTGCATACAGAAATTGCGAGGATAACAGGTCCCAGTAAACCTGCATTGAATTGGCAGGAACATATACTAGAAGCAGCCATAGGTGATAAGTAAATCCATTCAAATATTTAAGAGATAGTAATAATCAGGTAATCATGAGCGCAACCAAATTTCACCTTCGAGCCTTCATATAGATCCGACTGCCATGGTTAAGCCATAATCTGTGTATACAACTTATACAAGCGAAGGGTGTACCTGCATAGGATAAGCTCAGGTCTCCATCCCATTTGTTGATGTTTATTAGAAACACTGATTGCATCAGCTCTCCCAGCTTTGCTTAGTGGTCTGTCATGATCTGACACTAAGAGACATATTAATTGATGTTTTTCAGAAACAAATAGAAGAGGCCAGCAATCATCAACAAATACACCTAACTTTCTTGTACTTCACCTAATCCATAATTACATCAGATGATGCCAAGTAAAGAGGAGAATTAAAATAAATAACAGAATAAATTGACTGCTGGATCACAGCATAACAACACAATGATGTCCGTGGTACCCAGGCCTCATTTGGCATTGTAGTGGATTATAACGATCTTGTTTGGTTCAACCAGTTTTAGATACATGGATGTTTGGCTTACTGCCTCTTTCTTAATGAAGTCGCAAACGGTTATATTATTGCGTTAAAGAACATATGAGATGAAATGTGAGAGGATAATCACTGGATAGAAAATTTATCTTACTTTAATCCGTTTTACCAAACAGAGTAATAGACTACTAGCAGCGTCTTTTTCACAATAGCTTTAAAATACGCCAACAACAACCGTAAACTGAGCCTGTTATTCCTTGATTCTTCAATTCTTCCTATCAAGTCTAATTGAGTTAGGAAGCCCCGTATCCAAGGAAATGCCAATTTAACCAAATATTTTTAACTCAAGTTTAATACATAAATGCTTAATGCATTAGAATATTTTTCTACAACTGCAGATATAATCCTTTTGTACTACAGCAAGTCTGCAACATTTCATTAGGAACAAGTGTGACAGCAACACAGGTATCAACTACATCATGCTGCAGCAGTTGTACAAAAAAAATGTTATAGTAGCAGCTAATGCCTTTTTTCCTACAAGAACTGAATCGTTTAATTGAATCACTGCACGTCTGCCACACTGCGGTAGCAATGTCCAATCGTTTGAATACCCAGAGTATAGGAATACCCGAGAAGTTACGCATGGCATGCAATGTATAACATTCCATTCCCTAGCTAATAATATAATAGAAACTGAGACCTTAATTATACTAGAAATCACCAATGCTCCTACCAAATGTCAGGTAAATTGACACCAACTCAAGCGTGCAACCAATTCTTGGAAGAGAAAGCTGTCCAAGAAGCTACACCTACACGCGGTTTCTTTACAAGAGAGCTCAAGGATTCTGCGCCGTCCGTACCTCTCGTGAAGCGTCCCCCAACCGCGCTCTCCGAGTGCCGTAGGAGGATGAGGCGGCGGCGCGGCGACAGTCGGGGCCTCGACGGCGGTGGAGCCGAAGACGGAGCTTGTGATGGCGGAGTCCACCGCGGGCGGAGCGGTGGAGGACGAGGTCAGGAGACGAACAGCGCGAGGGCAGTGGAGGAGGAGGGGCTCTCTCATCTTCCGCCGCCGCTGCTTATGGAGCGATGTGGGTTGGGATTTTGGGTTGGATTGATTTTGATTTCATGGAGAAGAGGAGGACGGACGGATGACGGGAAGGTTGCTCCGGCTTGTTTTGATTGTTGGGGGCTGCTAATTTTCAACAATTTCAAATCAGATTGCAAAACTACCGTATCGAAAACTTTCTAATACGATTGAAATCTTTGAAATCGAATCTCTCAAAGGAGGAGGAGGGGCGATGTGGACGTCAGATGTGTGCATCATGCCCTCCCAGCGATAACCCAAGAAGGCGTCTTGATGATGCTTAGTATAAGAAATATCTATATTATCTATAGATAGCATATAGACAACCACTTCAATAGATTAGCTATAGTATTGTCTATAAAATTAAATATTAGCCCACATGTAATAGATAATAAGTGTTTTGGAATCAGTTATAGCCTGACTATACATTAGTAGCCGGTCTATATCTCTCTCCTTATTTTTTCTCTTCCACCTAAGCAAAATGCTGAGATGGCACGCTTATAGCTAGCTGAAGTGGCACCATTAGAGATGCCCTAAAGGAGCGGTGAGGAGGCAGGCGCCACAGAAAATTGATCATTAGTGCGAGTACAAAGACAAAACTAACTATTTACTTCATCTTTTAGGGCATATACAATGGTACATATCAGCTGTCTGTAAGACCATGCCACCTAGAATTTTAGATGATGTGGAGGAGAGAGAAGGAGAGAAAAAGCTGCTGTCTATTATTTAAGAGACAGTCTTATAGACAGCTTTCTATTTTATCTACCATTGTATAGATAGTCTGTTATTTGGATGAGAGATCATTACAGACAACTATATAGACGATCCATTGTATGAGTTATTTTTAGTGCTGTCTATAGATGATGTGTAGGTATATTATAGACAACTGCCGTCTATACTACTGTACATGCTCTTATAGCCATATAGACTAATAAAGTCAGTTTGTACAATAACAATCTTTAAAAATTATCTTTAGATGTTATGCAATAACTATCTCTTCTCTCTTGTACATAAATGATCTACCTTATTTCTCGTATCATGCTGGCTTTTGCGTAAGAGCTAGCTCTGTTCTATTTCCTCTTTTCTCACTCTTCCACATAAACAAAATTAATGTGTATAGATTAAGAATAAGCTAAGATAATCTTATTTTTATTGAAATAAGTTAGTTGTGTCATGTTATCGTTTGACTATTTCTAGAGTCCTAATTAGTTGGTTTGTTAAAGCTATTTTTTAGTAGTGTGATCTTTACATTCCGTTTTGTAAAGCGTTGAAAATCTGCCGTGGGATGGCATGGATTGTGGATGACCAATTGCTTCATTCCAAGTCCATCTTTAGGTTTCCTTATTATGTAATCATTGGTGTCTAAATACAAGGAGAGAACCTCCAGAAAATTTTTCGCACGTTCATCGACACAAATCTCTCCTGTGTGCATGATTTGTTCATTTCATTATCTTGTGTTTTAGCCCATGCATCCAAGGGAAAGGTGTGTGTTAGTCCTGGCCTGATTCTAACATTTGGTATCAGAGCCCAGGGCTCGGATCTTTGGAGGTGCTATGTAGAAGACGATGGCGTTGCAGAAGACGGGTGCGGGGACATCGGAGGTACGGCAAGAAGCGTTGCTGACGACGCTTTACCCTCATCTATCGCGAAGCTCCTACACCATATGGGCTATCAAGATGCGGGTAGCCATGCAAGCACAGGAGGTGTGGGAGGCAGTAGATCCTGGTGGCGAGGCGTACAAGAAAGGAGGTGCTGAATTTCACAAGGATCGGTTGGCGTTGTCGGCGATCTACCAAGCAATTCCCAAAGACCTCATGATCTCTATTGCTAGAAAGGACTCGGCAAAAGAAGCATGGGAAGCGATCAAAACGACGAATGTTGGGCACGAGCGTGTGAAGGAAGCCAATCTGCAGACTCTCAAAAGAGAATTCGAGAGTCTAAAGATGCAGGACGAAGATCCTGTGGTGGCTTTTGCTGCTAGAGTATCATCGATCGTCAATGGCATTCGTAGCCTAGAGGCAGACAAGGAGAAGCAGCTTGCCGAGGTAGATGTGGTGCGTCACTTCTTGCAGGCTGCACCTGCTTGATACATGCAGCTCGTCATATCGATGGAGCAGTGTGTTGATCTTAAGATCTTGTCGGTGGATGATCTCGTCGGATGCTACAAAGTGTATGATGAGAGGAAGCGGATACTATGCTTTCGTGTGCATAGTAGCAGGCGATGTCTTCTCATGCAAAGAGACATGAAGAGTCGTCAAATGGTAGAGGGAAGAAACCGGTAGCAAAGTAAATAGTCGCACATCCTGGAAGAAAGAAGACAGGAGTTGTGAATCGAAGCATAAATTTGATAAGAAAAAGATAAAGTGTTTCAATTGTAATATATATGGCCACTTTACATCAGAATGTAGAAGACCAAAGAAAGAAAGGGCTTTAATGGCAGAGAAAAGCGACGATGGTCCAGCACTGCTGATAGTTGAAACATGTGAAATTATGGAGCCCAAAGATGATGATGAGCAGGAGGTGAATCTTCTAGAGGAGAACATCCAATTTATTCATGGAATGAATGATAGTGATGATGGCACTGCTTGGTTCCTAGATTCAAGGGCTAGTAACCATATGTCGGGATGTAGAAGACAATTCATAGAACTTGACACATCAGTCAAAGGCTCTGTGAAGTTTGGTGATGGTTCAAGGGTGTCCATTGGCGGGAGAGGTACTATGTTGATCGAAGGAAGGAGTGGTGAACACAGAGCTCTAATTGATGTATATTACATACCACAATTGACAAGTAATATTATCAGTTTGGGACAACTCGAAGAACGAGGCTGCACGGTTGTTCTTGAAGATGGCTATCTACGTGTAATTGATCGCCAAGGGCAGCTGCTTGTGAAAGTAAGAAGAAGCAAGAATAGATTATATCACTACTACAGAAATCATCATCACAGACGGTTCGTAAACGTCATCAGAGACGGTTTTATGAACCGTCAGTAACAATAAGTCTGTGATGAAGGAGATCATCGAGAGCGGTTTCCACGTCTCGAGAAAATATATATCACGAGCGGTTCTATTAATAAACCGTCTGTGAGATTTAATTATCACGAGCGGTTCTCATTTGAAACCGTCTGTGATAACTAAATATCACGAGCGGTTTCAAATCATAACTCGCTCAGGATGATCGAACTTATCACGACGGTTTCAAATAAGAACCGTCTATGATGACCTTTTTCCCCACACCGATAGAACCTCCATTATTTATGGTGTTGTTGAAATTTCCATCAATATTTCTACAACGATATTTACAAGGCACAACCAATTATAGATGTTGTAATTGAATATCTGCACTTCCTATATGCATTGTGTATGATTTGTCCGTCGGGATAGACTTAAAATATAAACATTTGTAGCGCTTTTCTCCTTCTTATGATAATGTTGATGGAACTCGACTAATAAAACAACCAAGACCGCTACGACATGGCGGTGACTCTGCAAAGGCCACTTCATATGGCATGAAGCAAATCACACACTCGGTGTGTCGGGTTCGATCAAGCACACTATGGTTGCGAGACCTCGCCATCTTTGCGTCGGGTCTTGGTTGTTTTATTAGTCGAGTTCCATCAACATTATCATAAGAAGGAGAAAAAGCGCTACAAATGTTTATATTTTAAGTCTATCCCGACGGACAAATCGCTGCCTTAATGCATATAGGAAGTGCAGATATTCAATTACAACATCTATAATCGCCGTGTCTCGTAAATATTGATGCAGAATACCTAAGTAGATGGAAATTTGAACAACAAACCATAAATAATGAAGGTTCTCACTGAGGTGTAGGAAAACATCTAGTTCCAACAAACAAGACATTGTTAAGTTGTTGCATTCAAGATGAGCAAATATGTATTAAGGATAATATCATGTGACAATACAATGAATCGTACAATCAAGAATAACCTCAAGTTTTTGGCATATTTTCCGAATTAATGAATACCATTTGACAATTGTACAACTCGAGAAGTTATCGGGCTGCGTGGAACAGCGCCTTTTTATGTATTACTTGATGAGCATGAAGTAACAAACTCTCCTCTAATGTTGCTCAAATGGGCCTCGATCCAACTTGATTTTAACCGTCTTGCTATTTTTTTAGCGGCGATGGTTTGCATGTTGTAGCAAACATAAAATCCACATAGGTTATTTCACGACCTTGCTTTGGTGGCATTGCAAATAAAACCTATGGTTAGTTCTAGAGTCACTATTACGGGGTTTGATATAGAATTGTTGTGTATAGCGGATCTGGAAAGTTGAAATCATGTTGTAGTTTAGTCCAATCTTTCACGTGTTTGAGCGCTCTACAAGATTGCAAAAGGTTAGCCTAAGCCATTCCAATAGAAATATAAACACGGAACAACTTACACGACCATATGCGTAGGAAGCGTGATTACCGGTGAGTAATTTTGTGATAGGTGTCAAGTCGTGGTTTCATACGTCCGGAATCAAGGTACTTAACCGGTTTGTGGCTGGTTCAATTACAATTAGAACCCAGTGAAACCTACAGGTATATCACAATGGACAATGAGCGAAGCGAGTTGTGTGCAGTCTGAGACCAAAGTATAGCATGTGGTAGCACTTACCTCGGGTTATGGGGTATAAGTATGAATTCTTTATCTTTTGTGCTAGCAATGCCTCTATCATGTATTTCTCGACCATGTTTATATCCTCATCCATTGTTTGCTTTGAGACTATATGTGGGTCGAGAAACCGATCGATAGTTTCTTAGTGTAAGCTTCAAGTTGCATGTATCTATATATACAAAGGCGAATTATATATATATTGGAGGACATTTATCACTATTAGGCGAATGTAGCGGTGATAGCACACACTTACAAGGTCCAGCATCTTATGAGTCTTGGCGTCGAGGCGTCGAGGTTGTAGAGATGGAACAAGTCCGAAAATCGACCGCGAAGAAGCCCCCCTCTGAGTCGTTGAATAGATGTTCATACTTGAAATTAACGCTGATACTTGTTGTACGTTCACGCTTTGGCTTTCCAGCTTGTTGGGTGTACCAATTATGCAATTGTTGGCAAGGTATACTAAGTGAAGTTCGCTGCCTTTCGTTAATGCTTGCTCTCCTAGCTTGTATTTTTAGCCAACTCAAGGCGATGGATAGTCGACTTTTTCTTGCTTTCTTCTTGTTTGTCCTTGCCTTTCTTTGTTTTGTATGAACCCTTCACGGAGAGGAATGGGCAGGAAAGAGGTCAACATTATGTACATCAAGTGGAGTCTGTTCTCATTGCTGATTTGGTAGCCAATCGATCGACGATACAATAGGCGAATCAGATCGTCGCGGTTGTTGCATGACAGAAGGGGCGACCAGGGAGATGTCACTGCTAGGCCATTGGATGAATGTGCCAATGGCATCCCCAAGTTTCACGATCTCGTCGTTTGGCGGCTTCACGTAGATCGACAATTTTGAAACTATCAAATACCCGTCCACATTGACCTTGGTGAAACCGGCGCTATCATGGTACCGTGCACCATAGTCCCTTAGTGGATGGATCGCCATGCCCCAAGCGGCCGTCGGAGGAGCGGTGCCATTGCTAATTCTCACTTGGAGATTGCAGCGTGGCCACCTTAATGTCACATCTGGGATAAATCCGCTATGTTCATCTATGTCACTTGGAGGAGCGGATGCACAATGCTCTTCACAGGCGGTGGGGCTGACTTCGGACATACTTTTGGGGCTTGTCAGAGAGTTTTTCTTGATTGGTGAGCCTTTCCTCGAGGATTCGTATCCTTTCATAAAATTCTTCTCTCGTTCTCCCTCAACTCTTCTCTCAACTCTCCTCTCAACTTGTCCTCCAAATTCTTTATAAGATTTGACTCGCTCGGCTTTAGTTCTCTTCTTACTTCGGTATATGTGGAAGTCGTCAGGAATCCAGTTTTCCATGGAACAAAAACCCTTTGCCTCTTATGCGACCGGTGTTCCTTGTTTCCCAAGGCTATGGACGGTGCATCTTTCTCCTGTCAGGGAAAAAAGAGCCATCGCCGATTGTGTACTCAACGCTACCGCAAGATCCGGACAAGTTATTTCACTTATGAAGTCATGGACTAATTACGTAAAATTGGTAGTTCGATTTATATATTACGGCGTTAGCGCACTTCCTCGTCATGGGGTTTACAAAGGAGACGGTTGCGAAGGACATGGCGGTGACCTCGCTCTTAGCGATCTCGCACGTTGATCTGTGATCGATGGAAATGGCGCGATACCCTCCTCATCCTCCTGTCCCATTGCGCTCTCTTCCCAGCGTGCCGCAGCTGCCGAAGTCTGTGGGGTGAGTGTTCCTTGCTGCAAGGCCTTGTTTACTTCACTTTGGCCTTGAATTCATCTGTCGTCTTCATCCCAACAAAACGCCCCCACGTGTCCTCATCAATGAACCCATACTTAGAGTATGGAACCAGATCCTTCTTGGCGTAGTCTCTGGCGTATGCTTGAAGGTCTTCCATGCCTTTCCTCGCTAGCGGTGCATACCGTCGCACTAGGGGAGCGGATTCTTACGGAATGTTGAGCGATGAAAGAATTTTCGTCGACAAGGCATTGCGAGTCTCAATAGTCACCAACCTCCAGGAAGATAGCGTGATCGGAACCCGTTCCCGTGCTACTATCCCGCACATACTCCGAAATGCATTCGCCTTTTTTGGCTTTCTAGGGCCCCATCCTTTGGATCGATCTACGTAATGGTATATCGATGCATTGGCCTTTTGTTTGGTCCTCTTGCGGTAGCGGGTCGATTCTTCTTTTGAGGGCACATGATGTCCTTCAGACGATGGATTAGAGGACGGCATCTTCTTTACAAGTTAAAATAGTTTCAGGCGAACTAAAAGAGAAGAACAAATAAAATCACATTAGAGTGAATGAGTTTGTAGATACCATGGCTTGTTATTAGCCATTTAAAAGAACTAGCCTAAATGGCTTGTTATTAGCCTTTTAAAAGAACTAGCCTAAATGGCTTGTTATTAGCCTTTTAGCAAAAGAAGCGAACTATGAGGTTGCCGAACTTAATAAAAATTTCGGCAGCACCTCCCCTAAAACTAGGACATCCACACAGCAGACAAGCAGAAGAATACATATGGATTGAACTTTGTCAGTTAACAGAATAATAGAGCGAAACTCAGGATCTCACATATGAACATATGCGAGATTACGAATAAAGCAATTAGCATAAAGCTCATATTGATTGTTTGAATGTTCTCGGATGTCGGGTTGCCTTAAAAGGCCCTCCTCGCCACAATGGACAAGTAATAGACTAGATTGTGACAACTTTATCTCAATAACAAATTTAATACTTAACAGGTTAAGTATAAATCTACTCAATTGCTTATCTTATATGCACAAGAATAGTGAATCATTCAAAGCAAGCTTCTTTGACGAGAAATAACATGCTCTGAAGCAATGCTAAGGAAACAAGATAGTGAAATGTTACCGAAACGTACCAAAAGATAGATGACAATAGTAGTAGCGAAATATTCACTAACTAAGCATATAAAAGACAGGTTTGCAATAGAGCTAATCAAATATATATATATGAAAGTGAAATTGATTTGCTAAGATTTGTTGTCACAATTAGTCTATTCCATCCCTAAATCATCCTTGAACATTAAGCCCACACGCTAAGGTCCCCAAGCCGTGATCGTGGCCCTTTGCAAGACCGAGAATAATCACGAAAAGTGTCCTGAACTCACTAACTAGCGAGCAACACCGAAAAATAGAGCAAATGGCGAGCGGTGCCTCCGGATCGAGAAACGGCCTCTAGCTCGATGGCTAGTCCCCGAAATACTCAATCGGTTCACCGATCCTCGAGATCCTGAGAGAGGGCACCGTATTTGCTTACGTAGCGTTGGATCCGAGCCAACAAAGCCGAGGCAAAGCGCGAGAATCACGGTTGAAGCCGAGATGCACAAGAACACACCGTGAGGAGCACGCCGAGGGGAGCGTCGCCGTGCGAGGGAGGACGACGATGGGGAGCACGTCGATGCGGGGAGGACGCCGAGGAAGCACGTACGCCGAGGGGGAGGCCGCCGTGGGAGACAAAACGTCTCAAAGGGTTAGGGTTTGGCGCACTGTGAATGAGCAAGCTGCTTGAGAGATATATAGAGGAGAGCACATCACGAGCGGTTCTAAAATTTAGCGATGCAGCGATGTATTATCCTGACGGTTCTATAATAGAACGATGCGTGATGTTGAATATCATGGACGGTTATATAATAGAACCGCTGCGTGATGTTGAATATCACGGACGATTATATAATAGAACCGCTGCGTGATGTTGAATATCACGGACGGTTATATAATAGAAAATGCAGTGATGTTGAATATCACGGACGGTTATATAATAGAACCGTGCGTGATGTTGAATATCACTGACGGTTAGGTAACATAACCGTCAGCGACAAATAACATCATCCATCGTTATGTTAAAGAACCGTCATGTGATATATACTTCATCGACATTCACTTGTCGGTTCGATTCGATCGACTCTTATGCATGCCACTTTGTTGTATCTTCTAGGAAAGTTGTCTTTAACGAATATAGGCATCTTGTGGTTGAAGTGGAATTCTAATCCTCAATTCAAACCCTAAAATCTGAGAGCAATCACATACAACTATTTCCATATTGCCAAAGTAGACATGATTACATTCTTGTTTGCCATAGTCTACATAATTTATTTCTTGTCATCAATTATATCCGAATGGCCATCTTTGAATCATGTATTTGGAATCATATTGATATTAAGGAATAAATACTTGCTCTTATACTTGCATCTTTTCCATCAATCCGGATGCTTCTGAAGCTACTTACAAAGATCATCACAATCCTATATACATAATTGGATGCTTCTGAAGCTACTTACAAAGATCATCACAATCATATGTACAAAAGCATGATGGGTTGTATCATCTTTACAATAGCATTAATGTAATATTATTACACATGAAAATTAGTAAGCATGATGACAATGCACCCTTCTCATAACTTCGCCACCACATGCTTATTCTTTTGTATGAAAATTAGCCCTTCATGATGATCGTAGCGTGTGTAGCTTGCTTTCTCATGTTGTTCTTCGAGACCGGGATGTCATTTCCGATAGGTGGCAACTCATCAAATTGATTGTACTCTCCTCATCTACTACATTCTCAACTCCGACAATTCTCCTTTTTCCTGAAGAACTACGTGGCGCTTCTTGTTGGGCGGAATTGGTTACATAGAAGACTTGAACAACTTGGTTAGCGAATCTGAATAGTTCATCTTGGTATCCGACACGTTCGAGGTCCACAGAGTGATGCCATTCTTGTCAACCTTCACGTCTTTGGAGGTGGACCCAACGACACCGAAATAGGGGAATCTTGAAAAGTCGTGGTCGAGCTCCCATATCTCCTCTATGAACCCATAGTAGGAGCTCCTCGTCAACCAGTGTATTATTGAATGCATCGATGCGGACACCGCTGTTACGGTTTGTGCTCTTCATATCCTGATCTCTCGTAAAATGTGTACCCATTTAAGTCATATCCTTTCCATGTGACAAGCTGTAAAGTTGGTCCTTTTGCCAACCATGTCGGCGTGTCATCGGCGAGCTCCAGTGATAGGTCGCTCCTTCAACCATTTGTTGAGCGAAGGTTATCTTGTCTCGTGATCCAAGACTCTGCCGTGCTAGATTCTCTTGCCTTAGCCATTGCTTGTGCTCGACGATATAGGCGGACACTCTGACCATGTGTTGCAAAACCGTGAAATGGGCTCGAGCATACATAACCGAATCGAGCGTGATTGCTTTCCTTCCGATGGTCCCGATACCTGAAGCCTCCCTCATGGCGAGATCGAGGCACACCTATCGGTTCGACACGGGCCATGTAATCGACGCAGAACTCGACGGCCTCTTCATTGCATAACCTTCGACAATGCTACCCTCCGGACGAGATCGATTCGTCACGTAAGACTTGAGAATTCCATGTACCTCTCGAATGGGTACATGCTACGTAAAACACTTGCCGCATATCTTTATCTCTGTCACAAGGTGAACAATGAGATGGACCATGATATCGAAAAATGATGGAGGAAATACATCTCAAGATTACATAGAGTCATCACCACCTCGACTTCAGAGCATCTAGTCCTTCGGATCGATGACCTTCGGCGATTGTGTTAAAGAAATAACACAGCCTAGTGATTGTCTCTCGGACCTTGACCGCAAAATACTTCTAATTGAAGCAGGGGAGCATCTGTGTCATCAAGACATGACAATCATGAGACTTCATGCGGTTAATTTCAAATCTTCCAACGAAACAAGTCTCTTCATGTTGGAGAGTAACCGGACGGAACTTTCACACCATGCAAGCACCGCACGATTCAGTTCTTCGGCCTTTGACAGAGTATAACAAGCGGTTCCAAATGCGTCGGCCTTTATCGGTCTCTTCGGTGCTAACTCGGGTCTTATGCCCATATCGACCAAGTCAAGCCGTGCGTTGATACCATCCTTTGTTTTACCCTTAATGTTGAGTAAGAGACCAATCACGCATCACGGACATTCTTCTCTCGTGCATGACATCGATGCAAATGGCGAACTTCTAGGTGCTCCCAAAGAAGGTAGGTCCCAGAATATTGATCTCTTCTTCCACATGCTCTTTTCACGGGTACTTGATTTACGTCCCTTTCCATACGCAACATCCAAATCCTTAAGAATGTCATGAACATCTCTCCCACTCAAACGCCTTGGAGCTGAACCATTTTCGTTCCTTCCGTCGAAAAGTTGCTTCATCTTGCGATATGGGTGATTCCTCGAAGGAACCTACGGTGACGCATGTACCTTTTTTGGGAGTGATTGACCCATAAACTCTCGGATCGATCTAAGCGGTGAGTCAGAGCTTTGGTTCCTTTTGTACTCGGCACGAGCGAGTTAGCAAGGGCGGGGTAATCATTTATGGTGCGAACAACAAGCGATTGCAAAGTAAAGTTCTCTCGTTTATACGCATCCCATACGTGTACCTCGGTAACCCACGGTGTTTTTAGATCTTCCACCAATGGAGCTAGGTACACATCTATATCGTTCCCTGTGTTGTTTTGGTCATTGGATAAGCCTGAGACAACAAAATGTACTTCCGCTTCATACACAACCAAGGAGGAAGGTTGTAGATCTGATTTACTGGACCAAGTGCTATCTTGGTTGCTCATGTTACGAAAGGATTCATTCCATCATGACTCAATCCAAACCTTATATTTCTCGGATCGTGCGAATTCGTGAAAACTCCTGTCGATGTTTCTCCTTTGGATGGAATCAGCAGGTGCCTTAGCATTCCATCATTCTTACGCTCCTCAAAGTGCCAACATAGCAGTTTTGCCTCCTTTGGGTTCGCAAACAAACGCTTCAAGCGGGAATTCAGGCGGATACCATGCCACCTTAGCAGAGGACCTTTTTCACCTCAATGCTCTCGCCATTATCATCTGAATGACTCTTACGCTTGTACCGGGATCGTTGCACACGGACATATATGCAAGTTTGTGTACTCTTTGCGGTGCAGATATCTGATCATTTGGACATGCATGTATTCTTTCTACTTCCATTCCCAAGGGACAAAGAACCTTCTTGGCTTTGTAGGTGGTTGTCGGCAACTCGTTTCCCTCTGGAAGCATGTCCGCCAATAGACGTAACAGCGCTGTGAAACTCTTGTCGGACCAACCGTTGCTTGCCTTCAATTTGAGTAGTTGAAGCACGGATGATAACCTTGTGTATTTCAACTTGCACCCTGCGAACAAAGGTTTCTCCGAGTCCTCCATTAAGCCCTGGAACTTTCCATATTCCCTGTCATCAAGGTTTCCTTCTGCATCGCGTAGCATCTGATCCAAATTGTCATCGTGCAACCTGTCCTCATCGGAAGCACAATCGATATGATCATCTGACATATCATTGACTTCGTCGACGATATTAACACTACTTCTTGCTTCACATATATTATGCTCTTCGCCATGACTAGTCCAACATGTATAGCCCTTTTGAAACCCCTTGAATCAAGTGTGCTTCGATCTGCTGAAGTTTCAAAACATCTTGATTTTAGCAATCAATGCACGGACATGACATGAATTGCACCCCTTATTAAACATATCCTCCTCTGCGGCTCTTTTGAAAGTGGAGACGCCATTAAGGTACTCAACACTCAATGCGGTTCTCGGCGTACATCGACTTCGATCCATCTATGCTACACATGTAACACTTAGTGTTAAATATTAAGCGCACCAGGTGTAGTGCGTATGCACACATTCTTAAACTAATTATGCAATTACATACCTTAATTACATCACAAAGAAATAATTAACACAATTCAAATTAATCTTCAATATAATAATGAAATTAGAACCCATTACTAACCTTAGATCACCAAAAGACTTGAATTGGTCTATAAGCTAGATCTAAACAATCTTTAAATTCTATCCTTAACAAGCTAGCTAGCTACATCATGATCGAATATTATATTATGCAAATAGAACCATTACTAGCTAACCTTATAGATCAAACAACCAACACATGGTTCTACAAGCTAGATCTAAAAAAATCATCAAATTCCTTCCTTATGAAGATAGATGTTGAATATAATGCAATTAAAACACATTACTAACCAAATATCACAAACAACATATGGATCCACTACAATTAAGCTAGATCTAAACAAACAATCTTTAAATTAATTCTCTCCTAACCAACCTAGATATTGAATTGGATGCATGCAATTAGAGAACTCATTACTAACCTTAGATCACCAAAATCAAATGAATCTAATATCACCCTTCGAAATCAATGGCTTTCTTTCATAAAATCGCCTCACTTCCACAGTAGCCACTTAGGATAGAAACGAAACCCTATAAGCGAAGTGGATGGATCGAGGCTCTGCTTTTTACGGAGCGGTTTTATCACAGATGGTTTTATATTACGATGCTCGTGATGCAAGAAATAACACATACGGTTTCTAAATATAACCGTCTGTAATGACTCTTGTAGATATTACAGGCGGTTGTTTTATATAACCGTCGTGAAATCCTGACGGTTTTACTTGGCAAACCGCTCGTAATGAGTCTTGTAGCCATCACGCATGGTTATATTTAGAAACCGCTCGTGATATTTCTTACATCACGAGATGGTACGTAATATAAAACGATCTGTGATATCCGCCCGATGGTTTGAGTACATAACCGTCTGTGATGTTTCATATTACAGACGGTTTTTCAAAACCGTCTGTGATCGTGCGTCTGATATAAGCCTCGCTGTAGTAGTGTATGTATTTAATCTAGAACTTGCACAGCCCATATGTTTGATGGCTCGGCTAGATGATGAGACGTGGAGATGGCATGCACGTTTGGTCATCTCAACTTTCAAGCTTTGTAGAAAATGGGGCGAGAAAAGTTAGTAAGTGGGCTACCTCATCTGGACCATGTCGAGCAGCTCTATGATGGATGTATGGTGGGAAACAGCGGTGTGTTCCTTTTCCACGCGAAGCAAGTTTTAGGGCAACTGAACGCCTTGAACATGTTCATAGTGACCTTTGTGGTCTGATTTCTCCACCAACACCGGCAGGCAATAAGTATTTTCTACTTATTGTTGATGACTTTAGTAGGTATATGTGGATAGCCTTGCTGAAATCAAAGAATGAAGC
Organism: Guadua angustifolia; assembly: GCA_036346375.1. Lineage (NCBI taxonomy): Eukaryota > Viridiplantae > Streptophyta > Magnoliopsida > Poales > Poaceae > Guadua > Guadua angustifolia. The sequence goes on from CM070510.1 coordinate 42,245,916, forward strand.
TCTGCAAGCATTCAAGAAGATCAAACTAGCAGCGGAAGTCGAAACAAATGCTAAGCTAAAAGCATTGCGCACTAATCGAGGAGGCGAGTTTAGATCACATGAGTTCATTGCTTATTGTGATCAAATGGGCATCAAAAGATACTTGACTGCACCATATTCTCCTCAGCAGAATGGTGTCATGGAGAGGAGAAACCAAACTATTGTAGCAATGGCTCATGGCATGTTAAAAAGCAAGAACATGCCAAACGAGTACTCGGGAGAAGCGGTAACAACGACAGTGTATATTTTGAATCGTGCTTCGACTAAAAGTGTCATTGGCATGACACCTTATGAAGCCTAGAAGAAACGCAAGCTGGATGTTCAACACCTGCACACCTTCGATTGCATTGGCCACGTGAAAAATGTTAAAGGTTATGTGGCAAAACTGGAGGACAGAAGCTCAAGATGGTGCTCATTGGATACGAGTGCGGCTCAAAGTTGTACCACATGGTGGATCCAATGACAAAGAAAGTTTGCATCACTAGAGATGTTGTCTTTGAGGAGGAGAAAGCATGGCTTTGGAATGCTGAGTCTCGAGAGGAGCAGGCGGGTGCCGAAGTCTTTCATGTAACCTATAATGATGATTTTGATGCAGGTAACCAGGACGATGGGGGTGATCTCACTGATCACCTGGAGATGCCCTAGGCTCCTTGTGATTTGATAGAGAACACAAATCAGGGAGATGCATCTCAGCAAGGAGAGGCTACACCAGAGTCATCTAGTGTGTTGCGTGGAGATGCTCACGCGGACAGGGAAGGTGCTGAGCCGGGTTCACCAAGTGCACCGCTACCAGCACCTATTCTTGATGAGAATACAGATCTGTCCTGGGAAGAACAGTGCATCTACAACATGTACCAGACCTTTATGACATCACACAACCTGTACATTTTGAATATTCAAGGTTGTGTCTCCTAGGAGCTGAAGAACCGGCCTCTATTCTTGAAGCATAGCAAGAAGAAAGCTGGATGAGTGCCATGAAGGATGAGTTGAAGTCCATTGAAGATAATAAGACTTGGAGTCTTGTTGACCTTCCCATTGGACACAGGCCCATCAGTCTTAAATGGGTGTTCAAGGTAAAGAAGAACACTGAAGGAAAGACCGTGAAGCACAAGGCTCGCCTAGTTACAAAGGGTTATGTGCAAAAGAAAGGACTTGATTACGATGAAGTGTATGCTCCCGTTGCAAGGTTTGACACAGTGAGGATGCTTGTTGCACTTGCGGCTCACGCAGGTTGGTCACTGCATCATATGGATGTGAGGTCCGCATTTCTGAATGGGGATCTAGAAGAGGAGGTTTATGTTTTCCGGCCACCTGGGTTTGTTGAAGTAGGAAACAAACTCAAGGTGTTTAAGCTTCATAAGGCTCTGTATGGACTGCATCAAGCACCAAGAGTGTGGAATGCTAAGTTGGATAGCACCTTAGCATCACTCGGTTTTAAGAGGAGTGAACATGATCATGCAGTCTATAAACGGGGCAGTGGTATAAATCTTCTACTAGTTAGTGTTTATGCAGATGATTTATTGATCATGGGAGCTTGCGTTGAAGAGGTAAATAAATTCAAGCTTTAGATGAAGGAAAGTTTCAAGATGAGTGATCTTGGCTTATTGAGCTACTACCTGGGCATACAAGTAAATCAATTATTGGGTGTGATTTTTTTAAGTCAAGAGGCTTATGCAAAGAAGATTCTTGAAATGTATGGTATGGCAAACTGTAATCCAACACAAACACCAATGGAGCCAAGAGTCAAGTTGAGTAAGAAAAGTGAAGTGCCATCTATTGATCAAGCTAAATCTGAAGTATTGTAGGCAGCTTGAGGTATCTAGTCAACACAAGACCGGATTTACCATGTTTTGTTGGTGTTGTTAATAGGTTCATGGAGGCACCTACAACAGAACATATGGTTGTTGTTAAGCACATCCTAAGATACATGAAGGGGACGCTTGGTCTTGGGTGTTGCTATAAAAGAGATGGAAGTGTGGAGTCACTACACTTAAAGGGATTTTGTGATAGTGATATGGCCGGTGATGTCGATGACAGAAGGAGCACAACTGGAGTTCTATTCTTCATGGGATCAAGCATGATTAGCTGGACATCACAAAAACAAAAGGTAGTTGCTTTATCCTCATGTGAAACTGAGTATATAGCAGCGGCTACTAGAGCATGTTAAGGAACATGGTTGGCACATCTACTCGGTGATCTGATGAATCAAGAATGTTGATAAGGTATTGCTTAAAGTTGATAACAAATCAGCTATTGCTTTAAGCAAAAATCCGGTGTTTCACGATAGAAGCAGGCATATCGATACCAAGTTGCATTATATCAGAGAATGCGTTCAGGAGGGACGTGTAGGTGTTGAGCATGTCAACACCAATGATCAGCTTGCTGATCTATTAACCAAACCTCTAGGAAGAGTCAAGTTCTTAGAGCTAAGAGAAAGAATTGGGATGCAGATCATCAAGAAAACACAACCAGCTTAGTGAGGTAATTGTTGAAATAAGCTAGTTGTGTCATGTTATCGTTTTACTATTTCTAGAGTCATAATTAGTTGGTTTGTTAAAGCTATTCTTTAGTAGTGTGATCTTTACATTTTGTTTTGTAAAGCGTTGGAAATCTACCATGGGATGGCATGGATTGTGGATGACCAATTGCTTCTTTCCAAGTCCATCTTTAGGTTTCCTTATTATGTAATCATTGGTGTCTAAATATAAGGAGAGAACCTCTAGAAAAATTTTCACATTTTCATCGACACAAATCTCTCGTGTGTGCAAGATTTGGTCGTTTAATTATCTTATGTTTTAGCCCATGCATCCAACGGAAATGTGTGTGTTAGTCCTGGCCTGATTCTAACAATTTTGTATGCTCTTAGGAGTCAGTTTTTTTAAAGAGATAAATTCGTTTACAATCATCCCGAAGCTCTTGCCACACTCTCAAAGTATCCCCACAAAGTTCTTGTAAATTTAATAGATTCTTACGCTTCAGATATTACCTCAACTGGTATGTGCATGACTATGGAGATTATAATGATGCATAGGGCGACGGATCGTGACCTTGAATGATGATGAACGGTGCCATTGACAGAAGAGCGAGGCGCCAAGGCAATGGGTGCCACCGTGCATCACACGTGAAGTAGAAGATGAGATGGAGAAGTAGTGATTCAGGAAAGGTAACGATGTTTATGTTCCTTTCTTACTTTATTTCCTCCTCTAACCCAACTCTTATAGCTAACATTAAGTATGGAAAACTCTAAACATCGTAACCACCTGACGCTAAACACGGAAACCACTAAAATAGATAATCACCCCAAGGATAAACTTCCAAACAGCCAACGCCTTCCTTGCTGCATGCACCGGCCCTAGGCCAGGCTAATGTCGTAGTCAGGTTCTGATGCGGCGCGTATAATGCGCACCATCTAAACTGACATCTCTCCCCTCCTCCAAGAACAGCTCATCCTTGAGTTGAAAATCTGGGTGAAGCTGCTAAAAGGCATGGACATGCTCCCAGGTGACTTGAGAAGCTAGAAGATCCTTCCAACGAATGAGCACTTGACGTTGACCATGCACGACACGACCCCGAATGGCCTGCTCGAGGCTGGAGCAAGACACGGCCCGAACGATCAGAGGTAAAGGCGCCAGGTCCACAGGAGGTGTACCATGAAACTTCTTGAGCAGACCCACATGGAAGACATCATGGATGCGGGTTCCTGGTGGTAGACGAAGGTGATAAGCCATGGAACCAATACGTTGGGCCACCTGATATGGTCCATAGAAACGTGGACTGAGCTTGTTGGGTGTAACCACAGATAGGGAAGAGGCCGACTGCTGGGAAATGTTCAACCAGACCCAGTCATCCACCTCAAAAGTCACCTCTCAATGAGAACGGTTATAGTACGAAGCCGCCAATGACTGCGCTTGAAGAAGACAATCACGGACTTTGGCGAGAAACTCATCCTGTTCCAATAATTGAGACTTAACAGCCGGTGCATGAGCCTCGCCCTTCACATAAGTTCTTAAGCTGGGTGGATCACGATCGTAAACCACGCGAAACGGCGTGGTCTTTAATGATGACTGAAACAAAGTGTTATAACAATACTCTGCCCATGGTAGCCAATGAATCCACTGCTTTTGATGATCCCAGCAAAACAGCGGAGGTACATGGCAATGATTTTATTAGTGACTTCGGATTGACCATCCGTCTGGGGGTGATAAGCGAAACTCATGTGCAAGCGCCGCGCGACTAAGCTAAAAAGCTCCTGCCAAAAGGTGCTAGTGAATACCACATCACGATCCGTAACAATAGATGTTGGAATGCCATGGAGCCACACCACTGTATCAAAGAAAACGCGACTCACTGATGCCACATTATATTGATACGCCAATGGAATGAAGTTTTGAAAAGCGATCAACCAGGGTGAGAATGACAGTTTTGCCTCCTAACTTCAGAAGACCCTCAATGAAATCCATAGCAATGTCGGACCAAACGACCCGAGGTACCTCAAGCAGTTAGAGGAGGCCCCTCGGATGGAGATGTTTTGTCTTATTGTGCTGGCAAGTTGCACATTCGTGGATGAATTCCTGAATGACTTGGAGGGCTCGAGGTATATAAAAATCCGCACGAACGCAGTGGAGAGTCTTTTGGACCCCTTCATGACCAATGGCATGGCAATTAGCCACAATATTGGCCACAAAGGGTGATGATGTGGGCACAAAAAATTTTCCTTGGTGCAACATATGGCCGTCGCAGATAGACCAAGGTGCCGTAAGGCGACCTTCCTGCACACTTGTATGAATGGAGACCCATTCAGCCTCCTCCGGAAGAGCACGTCGCAGATCATCAAACAAAGCCAATGATGGGATGGTGATGGCATGGAAGGAGGCTGCTGGCTCATCACCGTCACACCGTGAGAGGGCATCGGCCATCGTGTTGAGTCGGCCAGGATGGTAGTCAACAGAAAAATCGAACCTGGCCAATTTGCTTGCCCACTGATGTTGCGGGATAGTGGACAATCATTGATCCAAGAGGAACTTCAAACTGTAGTGGTCGGTACGGATGATAAATGGACGGCCCCAGATGTAAGGCTGCCAGTGGCGTACGGCCTGAACCAACCCAATGATCTCACGCTCGTATGCCTTGAGCTTCGTAAGCTTGGTAGCGAGGGGCCGACTATAGAATGCAACTAGCCCATTGCCCTGATGAAGAACAACGCCGAGTCCTGATCCTAAGGCATCACATTCAATGATGAAGGAGCGACCAAAGTCCGGCAGTTGGAGAACAAGTGCTGATGCAAGGGCTTACTTCAGTGTGGAGAAGGCGTGAGCGGCCTCATCCCCCACACGAACGCCTCCTTACGCAGGAGATGCGTCAAAGGAGCCGCAATGGCCCCATAATTCCGGATGAAGTGGTGGTAGCAGCCTGCTAAGCCGAGGAAGGCTTGGACCGCTCGGTATGGCGAGGTGAACCGCCAATCCTCCACCGCCATCACCTTCTGCCTATCCATGGCAACCCCTTCGGCGGAAATGATATGTCCAAGGTAAGACACCGAGGGTGTCTCAAAGGAGCACTTCAAGTGCTTGAGGACAAGTCCATGCTTTTCCAGTTCCTGCAATACCAAGTGCACATGATAGAGGTGTTCAACCATAGATGGACTGTAGATAAGTATATCATCAAAGAAAATAAGCACGAATCTGTAAAAGAATGGGCCCAAAACATCATTCATAAGTGCTTGGAATGTGGCGGGTGCATTAGAGAGCCCAAACGGCATCACCAAGAATTCAAAGTGCCCATGGTGGGTGCGAAACACAGTCTTATGGATGTCGTCCGGGTGCATGCGCACTTGATGATACCCCGAACGAAGATCCATCTTGGTGAAGAATCGCACCTCTTTTAATTGATCCAGCAGCTCTTCCACCACCGGGATAGGAAATTTATCCTTGATGGTCTTATCGTTGAGGGCGCGATAGTCGACACAGAAGAGCCACGACTCATCCTTCTTACGTCCCAATAACGCTGGAGACGAGAAAGCCAATGTACTGACGCAAATGATGCCCTGTAGGAGCATATCACGACACTGTGTCTCGAGCTCATCCTTCTGTAGCTGAGGATAGTAGTACGACCAAACTGCTATGGCGTCGATCCCCTGGATGAGATGAATCCGATGATCATATGCTCGAGATGGCGGAAGTCCTTGCGGTTGGGCGAACACCGCCTGATGTTCATCCAAAAGTGCGCCCATTAGGTCCAGCTCCTTGGTTGCCCAAGCGGCGAGGGTAGGGTGCTGAGTTGCAACCCCCTAGAGAGTGATCTGGCCATCCTCATGCTAGAACGTCATGGTGAGTTGCTGAAAATCCAAAGTGATGGGTCCCAACGTCAGGAACCATTGCACGCCAAGGATGAGATCGACTCCTGGAAGAGGTAACGTAAAATAATCCAAAGAAAAATTAAGCTGAACCAATGCTAATGGGCACTTGATGATGTTAGCCATTCTTTGCCGATATGGTCACCGTTTGCCACAGCGACATGGATAGGCGGTCGGCCGCACCACATCAAGGCCTCCATGTGCCACCACCGAATCAGTGATGAAGTTGTCGGTGGAGCTGGAATCGACGAGCATGACGAGCTGCTAGCCACCGAGGATAACAGGAAGCCGCATTGTGTGGCCTGCACTGATGCCCGTGAGCACCAGAAGTGAGATGGACACTGTGGCATCACTCTCTGCCACATCGTCGGTGGTCGTGGTGTCAGGAATGACTTCCAAACAGAAGGCTTGGAGACATGTATGTCCTGGAAAATACTTATCATCGCAGTTGTAACATAATTTTCCTTGACCATCATTCCTTCAGTTGGCAGTAGACAGTGATGAGATATCCTTGGAGACGTTGAACATGTATAAAATTTTTATATCACACAGTGTATTTTTTATCGGCTTACATCAGTGTTCAAAAATTCGGTACTTGCCTGCGATATTGCGGCCGATATTGCGGTTGGCAGCTATAAACGCAATGAATTCAGCCCTTGGCGGCCCGTTTGGCGGTTGGGCCGAAATTGTGGTCCTTGGCGGTCCTTAGTGGGTCTTGGCGGTCCTTGGCGGGTCTTGGCGGCTGACACAAATTTATGAGAGATACCATTTTGATCTACTGTTTACATGACCTGATGACCATAATTGAAAGATTCATGTCGTCACCCACAAAATAAGATACACTAAGTCACTAACATTGTACTTACTACTTAATTTATTACTTGATTAATTAAGTAGCATGTGTTCAAGTATTTTAATTTAATATTCTACTTTAATATTTGATGTCTTGCAATTTGCAAATAACTAGAAAAGAAAACTAAAATTTTTATTCATAATAAAATCAATAATATATATGAATTATATTAATTCTCTCCCGCCGAGGGTCAAAACGCCGAGACCCGCAATTGCACCGCAAATACGGCCTTGGCGCTTGGCGGTGCCTAACCGCCACGAATCCGCCGAGCGAACTCTTGAACACTGGCTTACATACAAGAAACTGAACATACCAATCCTCCTATGAACTTAACCACCCATCGATATATGCCTAACAATTAGGGTTTGGACAAGTGTGCCCATGTCTTCAGCTACTAAATCGGATCAGACCAAGAGAACGGCTTTGCCGCCTGTCCAGCACCAACATCGTATTGCACTTAGTCGATGATCTTCTATTCTAAAGTCTTCCTCATTTCAATCTACAAACTCATAGGGCCCACAATTATTATGCTTGGTGGTCGGCTATCTGTGCCGCTTTGTTCCCAATAGAGTGCATTATATCGACCGTGGTGGCTGAGTTCTTCCTAGATCTACCACCAATTGAATCTGCATCGATTAACACCACTAGTAGTAGTTCAAGATCTAGCAGTGATGCTAGTTCCTCAAGCTATACTAACATGAGCTTAGTGAATATTATTGGTGAGGTTCGGCTTTAATAGACTCATACCTTAGCAATTGTTCCTATTGTTTACAATTGTTTATAAACCGACTACTCATCGGGCACACTTGGTGTTCAAGTACCATCCCTTTCTGACCTCGACAAGTAGCAGCCAAGTATTTTTAATCGGCTAACTTTTATCTTTTTTTAATGAGTATCTTTTCATCAACTAATACCCATAGTCGATTTATTTCAAAGAAAAAGCACACCAAATCCACCAAAGCCCCTGCTAAAAGAGGCTCAAAGCCTCAAGAACAGAGCAGTGAGAGTTCACCGCATGCGTCGGCTACCAAAGGGGTAAGTTCCCTTCATGAATTTTTAGCTAATAAGTGTATGCATATATCAGCTTAACTCACTTTAACTCCTCCTTTCAGCCAACTTCGTTGATGTAGGTGGCTAACATTTTAGTCGAACTACCTACCACTTCCTTCGAGCCTCTATGCCAGCTCCCATCGTTCCTACCCTAGCTTCATCTGATTTGACGAACCTACTGGGTTCCACTCTGGCCGATCTTAATGATCCAGAGGTAATGGCCACTAATGACTACCCAGCAGATATTTGAAAGAATATCGAAGTCTCAAAATAGGTGCTGACTATAGTGACGTCGGCTCCAGGAGTACAAGAGCTATAGAATAAGCTCTTCAACTTGGTGATGAGGTCACAAGCAAAAATTCTCAGCAATAATCAGTTAATCAAAGATGCCATGGCCGCCGTCAAAGCCGATTTGCCCCTAGAGGCAACGGCTGTGTTGCTTGATGTCTGCTGTTTAGATGACAAAAAGGTCGCAGTAGAAGCAGCCCAATCAAGGATTGCTCTGCGGAAGGCCCAAGAAGCTGACCAGAAGCTCTTGGACAAGCTGGTGGCCAATGTGAAGGCGAAGAAACACAAGTTTGTCACCGACGCCCAATCGCTCAAGGCCAACAAGGAGGTAGTGCAAAAACTTGAGTCGGCTAAAAGACTTCTTGAAGAAGTGTTGGTCAAGCTAACAAAGCAAATTTTTGATGGCCAACTCATCGTTGAATAATCAGCATCGTCCATCAAGGAGCAAAAGCTTAGAATAGCCCTGGCTATAGCTGTCGTCAAGAAGTAGTTGGTTAAGATCATCCCTGTATGTGGAAACGCTAAAGAAGATGAAAGGATCATGGATGAGGTATAGGAGACAATCACTAAGGCTACAGGGGTATTGTCGGCTCTAGGCATTCGCTGTAATGTCCCAAAATTTGGCTTAATTTAAATTTTTGGAATTATTTGAATTTTTGTGGATTTTTGGGATTTATTTGGATTTAATTGAAATTAATTTAAATTTATGCTTCTCTTGAATAATTAAATTTCAGAAAGGTAATTATCAAAAATAAAGAAAAATATTTTATTTAGGCTCTAAATGCTCAGAAATATTTTCTGCAATTTTTCTGGAATTTTTCGGGTATTTTTAGTGCCCTAAATAATTACTTTGATTTTCTAGAATTGTTTTAATTGTTAAAAGTCAGAAAATGCCGTAACTATAGTATTGGGCCGAGCCCAACACTGTGCTCGCGCCAGCCAAACCCTAGCGCCGCTAATCCGGGGCCGTGCAATCCCGATCGAACGGTCGTGGATGAGCCGCGTCGCTTATATCGCGTGAGTCGTTGGATCTCGGTAAGTGGCCGCTAGGATGTTGCCACGTGGCACCGCGTAGCCAAACCGTTACTCGCCCTAAGCCGTCGGATCGCAATCGGACGGTGGGGACGGGTCGCGCCGCATCGGGAGGGAGCGACTGTGCACCGCCGATCGTGGTGGCCGCCAAGATTTGTCGAGATTTGCGCGCAACCGAAGCTTGTCCGGCGGGAGATATAGCCCTTGCATGCAGCACTTCACTCCGCCCATTTTGCCTACTCACTCGTGCACTCCCGTACACCGTAGCTTGCGCTCGAGCTCGCCGCAGTGGAATCCTTCCTCTTCTCGGTTCTTCTTCGTTTTCCGCCGACGTCCCTTACTCTCCGCCGCAGCTAGGCCCTTCGCCAAGTTCATTTGTGCCACACCGTCGTTGGAGCCACTTCTTCCGACCGGAGACGCCTCAGCGCCGTGAGACCACTTCATCTTCTCCAAGTCCGGCGACAAGCGCCGCCGCCTCTTCTTCGGAGCATCGCAACTCACCTCAGCCGTCGGATCTTCATCCCACGACCAAGGTAAAGCCACGTGTATTCCTATTTGAATCGAGCTGAACGGTATTGGTAGATCTTAGCCGTTAGATCTTAATCGTGTCCGCATGGACCAATAATTCTGGCGCGTGTCGAGTCTTGTGTGGACCGAGATCGTTGTTAAGCGGGCCCACTTGTCAGTGTGATGACCGCCGGGTGTGCTGACGTCAGCATGACGTCACCCGAGGGCCCACAGGTCAGCGACCGAGAGCGACGTGGCTCACTCTGGTGCTGACACGTGTCAAGCCGAGGGATTTAACTGGAATTTTCAGTAGAAAAATAAATCAATTAACTCGGGTAATCCTTTATTAGAAATTTCAGAAACTTGCAAATGCTATAACTTTTGCGTTTTAACTCGGAATTGGGTGATTCTAGTTCCTAAAAATTTGTAAAAATGTGAACTATTTATTAGTGATTTTTATTTTATTTTTAGTGATGATCTTGCTATTTGTTTTAGTATATTTATTGTGTGCACGTTTGTTCCGAGTAGACTCCGAATTGACGGGAACTGTCGGGGAAGAATTTGAAGACCCATCGCAAGTCCCTGATCAAGATCAACTACTTTTCGAAGGTAAGTCATGTTTTGATCATTTTGCGCCGAGATTTCAAAATATACTTTGTTTCAAATATTGCATGCTATGTTATTTAAAAATACCATTGATTAAATTGGGTATGGTAGCTAATATGCCAATCTTGTTTATGCCACCTTGATTATGTTGTCATTATGCCCTAAAAACCTTGTCACCCTAGAGTGTTAATTTACGTTGGTTGCTATAATAATGCCAACACGGGAGGCTAGACCGTGACTAGTTGCTTAGTATGTTGTATGCGCTGAATGACTTTCAAATTGCAAAAGAATATTGATTAAACGATTATGGAACGCATTTTTGAAATAATGCGATAATGTCATGAAATAGAATTGGGGGTAGCAACCTGTGTGGTTCTACTCGTGCAATGAAGTGGACATTGGCATGTGTTGCATAAATGCAAACCGGGGTGGGAAATGATTTGGACCGGGGCAAGTGGCGAGAAGGCTTCGTGCCAGGTGGGCCTGTGTGGCAACGAGACGTAATGAGATTGTAAAGGCTGTGTGCCGAGAAGTATAAAGCGGATGTCTTGCCCGGGACAGTTAAGGACTTCACCTTGCGAGCCTTTGAACTGAGTTTCTCGTACAACCACTTGTCTGGTATGGGACAGACCTAGTTTAGTAGGGTTCTGATATCTTTCCTTTGACACCTCGGGGCGACAGTTACACAAAAATGTAACCGTATGGGGGAGCGTACCTGTGCTGCAGCTTGGTACCCATCCAACTGTATTTGCTTGTTCTAAGCTTCGGCTCTGAGTGAGGGAAGTGTTAGAAAGGCAATACTGGAGAGGTTCACTGGTTAGGTGTTAGTATCTGAAAGATTTTGTTGCAATCAATCACCTGTATGGTGAGCGACTGTATCCTGTGGGTAAAGTGTACAGCCTCTGCAGAGTGTGTGTGTTAAATCTATTCGAATAGCCGTATTCGCGGTATTGAACATTGCTCGGGGATTATAGTCAAGGGTTAGATTTTCAAAATAAAATGTGGAATGGGTGGCTGTGTGCCAAAGACTAATGAATCAAACTTAGGGCTGTGTGCCAAACTCTTGAAAAAAATTGAGGAATTAATTATTATAGTAATGATTTTTCCTGCTTTTAATCTAATTAAGACTATCTGTTAAAAGAAAAGTTGTTTCACGCAAAATAACCATTAAGCCTTTCCTTGGAATAAGCCATGCATGTAGTAATAGAACTGCATTGTGCATGACTTGTTGAGTATGTTGTATACTCACCCTTGCTTCGACAAAAACCTCAGAAGAAGAAGCAACACCAGCGTGGGAGGAGGAGTTTAACGAAGGTCTGGAGGATTAGGGTTGAGCCTCGTCAGTTGCCTGTGGCAGAACGAGGGGTTCACTGTCGTACTTTTGCTTCCGCTATTGAACTTGTGTTACTTTGTTATTTATCGCCCTGCGTGGCGAATTAATGTAAGGTGACCATAAGGTCATGTAACTCATTTATACTCCTGTTTGAAGTACTTTATTATTAATTCCACTGTGTATGATTGTGGTACTTCAACACTGTTCATCCTGTGTGTACTAGCGTGATCCTGGACTAGTACAGAATACACAGAGGGTCCGGATCTGCAGATGCGGGTCCCGACACTCGCCTTCCTGGGTCCAACATGTAATCGGCTTTGTTGTAATGTGTATTGAACATCTGAAGTATATGGCTATTGGAACAAACTTTTGAAATGTTAAGTTATTTTAAATTGGCCATTTAACCGATTTTGTTAATACCTTGACTTTGTAATGCCTTTTAATTTAGCATTACATCTTTAGCTAGAATTAACTGCATTGAGTTAATTTAGTCGTTCAAGCGACAAACCTTCATAGCCGATTAGGAGCCAATCCAAATTTTAGGATAGTATTTCTTTAAGTATTTCCCGTTAATTGCCTTAGGAAACACCACATCGTCCAAAGTTTCCAAGATGTTGGAATTTCCATCAATAAATCGATTTATCTTATACAGCTCATTACATGTAGGGGACCTTTTTCAAATCGGTTATCTCTAGAGCCAACAGGCAATATAGTCATCCAAACTAAATCGGCTTCACAAAAGGACTTAGGTATTACTTTTTTGTAATAAGCCTTAGTGTAACATCCCAAATTTTGTTTTTTTGGATTTATTATTCTTTTTCCTTTTTATTGAATTTTTTGAGATTTTATTTGATTTATTAAGAATTTGTTGAATTAAGCCTTTTGCAATCTTTTATTTATTTAGTGAAAAGTATTAATGATCCTTTGTTGGAAATATTTTATTTGAGTTCTAAATGTCTTAAAGTATTTTCTAGAATTTTTCCTGATATTTTTGCTATTTATTTGAGCTTTGTTTAATTATCTAAATTGTTTTTATTTGAAAAGAATTTAAAATTTGGTGAATAGTATTTAGGTCGAAACCCCTCTGGTCTGGCCCATTTCTCCGCACCGCAACCCTATCCACGTCGACCCGCATAGCCGGCTTCACAAACCCTAGCTGCACAACCGTTGGATTCTAATCCAACGGTTGGATTCGTTCCGTGCCGCCACTCGCTACCAGCCGCTCGATCGGATCTGCACGAACAGTCGTGATTGTGCCACATTGACTCACCATGTCCGGATCGTATCTCCATCATTGCCACCGATTTGGTTTTGGTTTCCGTGCCCTACATGGAAACCGAGACCCCTATTTATAGCACTACTGCCACCTCTGGGTTGCGCATGTTGAGATGAATCCATAACCCATCGCACGCCTCCCAAGCCATCGCTGTTTGCCTGCAAGAGCTCACCAAAGTTCATCGATGCCTTCACCGTAGTTCTTCATCATTTGCTCGCCATCCGTTTGAGTTTCCACTGTCACCAAGGTTTCCATCATGCTCATCGTGTTAAGAAGCACCGATCTCATCATCTTTCGTCAATGGAGCCACCCCCAAACGCTGTCGCTGTGGTCTTTGTCATTAGCACCGATAAGGCCCCCGCCAGTCCATGCCACTGTGCCATAGCTGATGAGGACATCCCAACCAAGGATACAACCGCTGGTTCTTCTTCCCCTACGACCACTACTTCGTCCCCAACCGTCGCTGTTTCGGCTGCTATCTCGTCTACGACGCCTGGAGGGCTTAATTCGGAAGCAAGGCCTTTTCACCCACCTTTGCTGGACCAGCACGTCAATGACATCCACCAAGGACAGCCCACGCGCCAAGGAAGGCCCAACATCAAGCTCAATTCGTCTCCGATTCCAGTTCGGCCATCCATGAGCAGCAGCACTTCAAACGGACGCCACGGCCACATCCGAACTCCGTTTTCAGTGTACGACCACCCGTTTGAAAGCTTAGGAGATAATATTTCCAATGGATCTGTCCTCACTTCCAAATTCGTCCTGAAGCGTCGGGAAACCACAGAACAATCTAACAGGAATTCGTCTCCGAGTCCGGTTCGGTCATCCAGGAGCAGCAGTACTTCAAACGGACATAACTTGGACTCCCGGACTCCGTTTTCAGCGTACGACCACCCGTTTGAAAGCTTAGGAGATCAGCTTTCCAATGGATCTAGCCCCACTGCCAAATTCGTCCTGAAGCATCAGGAAACCACAGAACAATCTAACGGGAATTCGTCTCCGAGTCCGGTTCGGCCACCCAGGAGCAGCAGTACTTCAAATGGACATAACTTGGACTCCCGGACTCCGTTTTCGGCGTACGACCACCCGTTTGAAAGCTTAGGAGATAAGCTTTGCAATGGATCTAGCCCCCCTTCCAAATTCATCATGAAGCAATGAGAAATCACAGGACAAGATTACAGGACAGAATTACCAGGTGCTGCGTCACCTTCCTTTTGGGCCTATGGCCCATGTATCTTAGGGTTTTGGTGGCCACCGCTATTTTGGCTGCCCTACACCACCTGGCCGCCTATATATATGTGGCTACCACCGTTCTTTTATGCTTAGGTTTTGTTGTGTTTGGTAGACCCCGTGTGCGTCCCTCCTCGTGTTTGCGCGTGTCGACTAGACCGCCCGAGCCGAGAAACAGAACCTCAACTTGTTCCGTTTGATTTCAATACTATCTATTTAGATTGCTTCATGCTTTGTTCTTGCGGGTTCTCGATTTCTTGCAGGAACAATTGATCGTTTGGATCTTGTATCTGTGTGGATTGGCAATGCGATTGTGAAGCTCCCAACCTGCTGGTAGGAAGCCCTAGATCGGTGCCATCAACACCCCCAAATCGACGTATCATCATCTCACCGAAAGATCGGGAACACCTGTCCTCATCAATAGCTACCTTCATGAGCTCTCACTGTCGTTAGATCTAAATCGTGTCGTTTAGATTGCATTGTGTAGAATTGTGTTAGGTTAAGTTTCAGCCGTCAGATTGAGGATAGATGTTCTAGATTTTGCCGTGTGTGTGCGTTGATGCTCTATTTGCTGCCATTGTTGGATTCATGCTGAGCGAACCAGATTGTGCCGCGTCTCCCCACTTTTGTCGCCGTGTCATCAGATCTGGATCGTTGGATTCAAATTGAACGGTCACGATCGCACCGCACGCTGGGCCAATCCCATGTTGCCGTGTGTTGCATGAAAGCCGAGGCATCACCGCTGCTAGTCACCATTGACGTCATCGCTTTTAATCTCTACTATCTGATCTAGTGCGAACGGTTGAGATCTTTGTCATCGTGTGTTTAAATCGCGTCCGTTGGTTTTGAGCCACGTGTCATCAATCCAATAGTACCACGTGTGCTGCTTGCATCAACCGATGTCTGAGCCGCGATGTCGTCGATCCACGGTGGACAAGCATTGGCCGTGGACCAAGTCCATATCTTTGGTGGCGTGTGTCGCGCGATGGGTTGCGCCGCGGTCGACATCCGATTAGAGCCCGCGTGTCCGTTGACTAAGCAGCGTAACATGAAAATTCAGATTTTCTTTAGAAAAATAATTAGCCAAAAATCATATTCGGTCCGCGACATCGGTATGATGTCATAAATGCTATTTTCTCGTATAAAAATAATTCAGTTTTTCCAATTTTCTGATTTATCTTTTATTTCAAACTTTGAATAACTACATCTTTTACATCCGGACTCCAATTGAGGTGATTCTAGTTTGTAAAAATTTGTAAAATTATTCTTGACGAATACCCATACCAGGGGTACCCCACAGCAAAATAGGATTATCACTGAATATTGGAAACGACACCAAATGGGCCGTACTGGGCGACGTCCCGATCGAAGGCCTCGTTAGGCCATAAAGGATCCCCGGCCTCGGTTACTCTGACCGAACATCGGGTCGGCAACCTCAGCCGCCCCGACCTAGAACCGGTCCGCGCCTCCAGAACTCAACTCGACCCGGCCCGAGGCGCCCAACAAGCTCGACTGAACCCGGGCCAGACGCCCAAGAGTTCCGTCGGGGCCTCGACTGGGGCCCCAACAAGCTCCAGCTCCGCGATCTCCGCCACGTCGATGGTCTACGCCGAGCTGGTCACCCGTCTCACGAACACGATGGACATGTTGGGGCGGGTGGCTCCTTCCCAAGGCGACCAGAGGGCGGCTTCAACCAAGCACCCGTCCCCTCAAGCCGTCAACATCTGACAGGCGCACAGAGGGCAGGTGCGCACCTTCCCAATGAAGCGCCGTCCGTTGTGTCTAATAACCCAGCATGGGATGAGTAGGAAACTGTCACTCATCAAGACCAAAGGCCGGGACACCCGGACGTAGCATACCCCTACCTCTTTTCCAAGTTCCCGTGTAACCTGCCCCCTCCGCCTATATAAAGGGAGGCAGGGCCCTCAGGGAAAAGGACACATTCACTCACTTTCTCACTTAACACACACTAAGCCTTCCGACCCGGCTTAGCACCCGACCGAGGAAAGCCCTGCCAGCCTCCCCCTTTCGGACAAACACTAAGGGCCTGTCCTTAGCCTCCGCTAGTAACCTTTGGTGATCTTCCGCGCCCCGAGCAATACAGATCTCCACCATGAACTGGAAGTAGGGACGTTCCGCCCGAACCAGTATACATCCAGGACTTCCTTAGTCTAACCATTCGAGGAGAGGGGACGCGCGACCCCCCTAAACTTACAAATTTACTTGCCGGTTATACGAAACACCGATAGTTGGCGTGCCAGGTAGGGGCCTTCGCGCGTCATCTTCGTGATCTCCGGATTCCCATCTCTCTCCTCGATGGCTTTCTTCACCGACAACGACGCGTCTGCGTCAAGGGGCTGGATTCGCTTCGGCTCTCTCGACTTCATCGCCACCCCGGCGGGAGAGTTCGTGCTCATCCTCGCCGCTCCCCAGGCATAGGCGTCTACCTTGAGCCTGGATTCCGTTGCCGATGTCCTCGGCGACCTTCGGCTTGGGGACCTTGTGCGGACCCCAAGGCCGGAGTCCATCGAACGTCGCGCGCCCGGCGATGGCGCGCTGCTTGGTCTTGCGCGGCAAGATGTTGCCTCCGCGGCTCACACCTCGTGGCTATGGTCGGCCATCTGCCGACCTCCATCTACGACTTGCTGGAGAACTCCTCCAGCCTCGACTCCGGTTCCGACACGGAGCGCACCTCCGGCGCTTTGTACCCTCGCGAGTGCAACATGGCGGGGGCGGGCGGCTCGACCGCCACCTCCGTCAGTCCGGGAACTGCCGCCCGGCATGCCGAGGCGCGGGAGGTGGAGATTCAGCGTGGCCTGAGGAGAGCCTCGAGCGCTTGCCAGAACTCCATAGAGGCTGCCTGAGCGGCTGGAGGCCCAAAAGGCCAAGCAGCGAACTCGAGCCGACACTGGAGCAGGGTCGGCCAGGCCTTCCAGCGTGCACCTAGTGCACGCAGCATCATGACGAGTTCAACAACAACTGGCCGAGGAGTCGCACGGCCTTCCATACTTCCCCACGCCCGGTCGACAATGTCAGCTGCGGCCAATCTTTGCTGTGGCATTCCCAGCCGAGGACCCGGGCCAAGGCCACCTACCGAACCTCCGGGGGAGGTAGGCGTCTTCTTGATCTGACATGCAACCTTCCGTCTCCTTCCGCTCGGGGGCTTCCTCCAGCCACCAAGCCGCGCTGCCGCTCCGGACCGTCGGGGTCTGACGCCGTCATGCCCCCGAGCGTCCCAGTTCTCCGCACTCCGGTCTGCGGACACTGGCGAAATCGCGGCGTTATGACACCGTCGAGACCGGAAGAAGGCGGGCGGCGTGGCGGCCGATCTCGGGCAGCGGATAGTGGTGGCGCCACCATCGCAGCCGAGCCTCGACGGTCCGGGCATGGGCGTTTGGCCGGGAGATCCGCCACGCGGACTTCCCCGTCAGATTTCGGGCCCCCACCAACATAACCAAGTACACTGGGGCCACAAACCCTAGTGTCTGGTTGGAAGACTTTCGGCTCGCATGCCGAGTGGGAGGGGCCGCAGACAATCTCTTCGTCATCCAGTACCTCCCCATCTACCTCGCGGACTCTGCTCGAGCCTGGCTCGAGTACTTGCCCACGAACACCATCAGGAGCAAAGCCGACTTGAAGAGCCTCTTCGTCGGTAACTTCGTGGCACTCTGGCGCCTTGGGAACTCTGGGACTGGTCGCAAGCAGCAATGGGAGTCTCTTCGGGATTACATCCGGCGATTCTCCCAACAATGCAACGAGCTCCCCAACATCTGTGACGCCGATGTTGTCGGGGCGTTCATCTACGGCATCTCTTCGAAAGCCCTGGTGCACAAGCTGGGCTGCGCCAAGCCCAGGACCACCAAAGAGCTTCTCGACATCGCCAATAACCACGCCTCTAGCGAGGAGGCCATAGGGGCCATGTTCGATAAGGGGAAGGCCAAGCAAGAGGCCACCCCGACGCCGGCGTTACCTTCGACCGCTCCGACAGGAAGAAGCAGAAGGGGAAGCAGGGCCGCGAGGGCCCTGTGGTCACCGCCGCCGACCGCCCTACCAAGCAGAGGCGCGTCAGGACCCCGACCACTTCGAAAAACTGATGGACAGCCCATGTCCGCATCACGGGTACCCCGTCAAGTACAAGTACAGGGATTGCGAAACCCTGAAGTGCTTCATCTCCGGAGCCCCCGCGCGGGGCAAAGGGAAAAAGCACGACTCGGCACCGGATGCCGAGCCTAAGGAGGCGGCCGATGACTTCCGGAACGATGGTCGCCTCATGATCTTTGGCGGGCGGCGAGCTCTGCCGACAAGCGGCGGCGAGCTCGCCTTCATGAAGTTCACACGGCCCCGCCGTGCCAAATACTTCGGTGGTGGAGTCGCCAATCACCTTTGATCGGATCGACCACCCGATCACGTCCCGCACCCAGGAGATATCCCCTGGTCATAGCCCCCGTTGTGGGATCAAAGCGTCTCTCCAAGGTGCTCATGGATGGCGGCAGCAGCCTCAACATCCTGTATGTTGAGACCTTCGATGCCATGGGAATCCCTCGCTCGCGCCTCCGACCGAGCAAGGCGCCCTTCCACGGCATCGTCCCTGGTCTGCAGGCCCATCCGCTCGGTCAGATCGATCTGCCCATCACCTTCGGGAACCAGGCCAACTTCCGCACCGAGACCCCCACCATTGAGGTCGTGGGGTTTCCTGGCTCCTACCACGCTATCATGGGGAGGCCATGCTACGCCAAGTTCATGGTGGTCCCCAATTACACCTACCTCAAGCTGAAGATGCGGGGGCCACGAGGAGTCATCACCGTGGCCGCGTCTTTTCAGCTCGCTTACAACTGCGAGCAAAGCAGTTGCGAGTTGGCGTCGATGATCATTGCGTCCGCCGAGCTCGAGAGCCTCCGAAGGGAAACCTTGGAGTTTGCCCCCGACTCCAGCAAGTCGGGATTCGGATCCTTCAAGTCCACCAAGGACACGAAGGAGGTTGCGGTCGATCCCGAAGATCCGACCAAGACCGTGCGCGTCGGAGCCACGCTCCCCGCCAAATAGAAAGGCGCGCTCGTCGACTTCCTCCGCAACAATCGGGATGTCTTTGCATGGAAGCCCTCTGACATGCCAGGCATCCCGCGGGAAGTCGTTGAGCACTCCTTGAATATCCGGCCCGGCTCAAGGCCGGTCATTCAACGCTTGCGTTGCTTCGACGAAGAGAAGTGCAAGATCATTGGTGAGCAAATCGCCAAGCTTTTGGCTGCAGGGTTCATAAAAGAGGTTCACCACCCCGAGTGGCTGGCCAACCCTGTACTTGTAAAGAAGAAGTCCGGGCAATGGAGAATGTGTGTTGATTACACGAGCCTCAACAAGGCATGTCCCAAGGACCCTTTTCCATTGCCTCACATCGACCAAGTTGTCGATTCTACCGTAGGGTGCGAATCCCTGTCCTTCCTGGATGCCTATTCAGGCTACCACCAGATAGCGATGAAAGAGTCCGATCAGCTCGTGACCTCATTCATCACTCCTTTCAGCTCGTTCTGTTACGTAACGATGCCGTTCGGTCTAAAAAATGCGGGTGCTACATACCAGCGATGTATGCAAACGTGTTTTGACGACCAGATCGGGCGTAACCTCGAGGCGTACGTGGACGACATTGTCGTCAAGACTAAGAAGGCCGACGATCTCGTCGCTGACTTAGAAGAGACTTTTGCGAACCTCCGGCGGTTTCGCATCAGGCTCAATCCCGAGAAATGTGTTTTCGGGGTCCCCAAGGGAAAACTGTTCGGTTTCATCGTCTCCGAGCGCGGCATCGAAGCCAATCGGGAGAAGATCTCCGCGATCATGAAGATGGGCCCGATCAGCAACCTGAAAGGAGTCCAAAAGCTGACAGGATGCCTAGCAGCCTTGAGCCATTTTGTCTCTTGCCTCGGTGAGCGCGGAATGCCGCTCTACAAGCTGCTTAAGAAGTCCGATCACTTCAGTTGGACGTAGGAAGCACAGGAAGCCCTCAACCGACTGAAGGCATTCCTGACCACACCCCCGGTGCTGGTCGCCCCGGCGCCAGAAGAATCGCTCCTCCTTTACATCGCCGCCACGACCCAGGTCGTCAGCGCGGCGCTTGTTGTGGAGCGAGCCGAAGAAGGCCATGTACTCAAGGTACAGCGGCCGGTGTACTTCATCAGCGAAGTACTCTCCGAGTCCAAGGCTCGATATCTGTAGGTGCAGAAGCTGCTCTATGCGGTTCTCATCGCGAAGAGGAAGTTGGTCCACTACTTCGACCGGCATTTGGTCTCTGTGGTGACCTCCATGCCGCTCGGCGAAATCGTCCGCAGTCACGACGTTTCCAAAAGGATAGCCAAGTGGGCTCTTGAGCTCAACAGCCATGACATATCGTACGTCCCTCAGACGGTGATCAACTCGCAGGTCTTGGCCGACTTCGTCGCCGAGTGGACCAAAGCCCAGGAGCCACCCGCGCTTGAAGACCCCGAGTATTGGACGATGTACTTCGACGGGTCCTACACCAAGAGCGGAGTGGGTGCTGGAGTCGTCCTCGTTTCCCCGCTTGGAAATAAGCTCCAGTACGCCATCCGGTTACACTTCGACGCAACCAACAATATCGTCGAGTACAAAGCACTCGTCAACGGTCTCCGGATCGCTGCTGACCTCGGCGTGCGTCGACTCTACGTACACAGCGACTCCAAGCTTGTCATCGACCAAGTCATGAAGGCCTCGGAGCCTCGTGACGCCCGCATGGCGGCGTATTGCCGCGAGGTGCGCAAGCTCGAGGAAAGATTCAAAGGTTTCGAGCTTCACCACAGCTACCGACGCTTTAACGGTGAAGCCGACTACCTAGCGAATCTTGCCTCCAGCAGGGGAACGGTCCCGCCAGGGATCTTCGTCTCCGACCTCCACAAGCCTTCCGTCCGTCTGGACCCGCCTTCCGAGCGGTCCCCCGACCCACCGGGTGCGCCCGCTCCAACCACCGACGGGTCGGACGCGGACCTTCAGGTCGGCCGCGTCTTGATTGCCGACTCCGACTGGCGGAAGCCCTTCGTCGATCGGTTGACTGACGGATCACTCCCCGCCGACCCAACCGAGGCCCGGCGCCTCGCTCGGTGGGCGAAATCCTTCGTTCTGATCGGGGAAGACCTCTATAAGAGGAGTTCTCAGGATCCACCGGCGCATTACAGCGGACCAAGGAAACAGTGCTTGCTTTCGACATCCACGCCGGAATCTGCGGTCACCACGCCGCACCACGATCCCTCGTGGGCAAAGCCTTCCGCCAAGGTTTTTATTGGCCGACCGCGATGGCCGATGCTGAGCAAATCGTTCGCACCTGCGAAGGGTGCCAATTCTTCGCTCGGCAGACGCATCTCCCCGCACAAGCCCTGCAGACGATCCCTATCACTTGGCCGTTCGCCGTTTGGGGGCTCGATCTGGTCGGACCTTTCAAGAAGGCGCCTGGGGGCTTGACTCACCTACTCGTTGCGGTGGACAAGTTCACCAAGTGGATAGAAGCTAAGCCGGTCGCCACCATCACTTCGATGCAGGCGGCCAACTTCTTCCGCGACATCGTTTATCGGTTTGGAGTCCCAAACTCCATCATCACCGATAATGGGACGCAGTTCACGGGGAAGGAATTCCTCGAGTTCTGCGACGACTTCAACATCCGCATCGACCGGCACATGAGCCCATCCGCACCAACGGCGGTCGGCGCCAAGAACGCATGATCCTCCAAGGGCTCAAACCGCGGATCTTCAGTCGGCTGAAGAAATTCGTGGGGTGATGGGCAGCCGAACTGCCCTCCGTCCTTTGGAGCCTGCGGACCACGCCGACTCGGTCGACCGGGTTTACACCATTCTTCCTGGTGTTCAGCGCTGAAGCGGTTTTGCCAATCGACCTGGAGTATGGCGCCCCAAGACTACAAGCCTTCGACGAGGCGCGGGGTATTGAACATTGCTCGGTGATTACCTTGTGGGTAAAGTGTATAACCTCTGTAGTATGGCGCCCCAAGACTACTCACCTTTATAGTGTATGATTGTACCTTGTGGGTAAAGTGTATAACCTCTGTAGAGTGTAAAACCTTGAATAGCCGTGCTCACGGTATTGAACATTGCTCGGTGATTACAATCAAAGGTTAGATTTTATCAAAACAAATGTGGGAATGTGTGTTGAACTGTGGAATAAGGTTATGAATTAGTTATTGAAAAACAAAATACAAAAGTTATTATTGTTATTAATCATTTTATTGTCTTTCAATCTATTTATGCTATTCCTTTACAAATGCTGTTTATGCAAAATAACTTTGTAGCCTATCCTTTGTACTAAGCCATGCATATAGTATATTAGACTTGCATTCTGTGCATGGCTTGTTGAGTGCTTTATGTACTCATCCCTTGCAATAAAACATCACTAGTTAGAGAAGAAGCAATGCCTGCTTTTGAGGAAGAGTATCAGGAATAGGCGAACACCTAGGTTGCGAACCTTGTCAGTTGCCTGTGGTAGATTGAAGGGTTTTCTACACTTATGTTTATTTTCACTATTGCTTAATTGATTTTCAATCTTAGCCCTATGAGGCGAACTCATATAAGGTGGACCATAAGGTCGTCTAAGGGTTATACTTAATTTGATGAAGTCTTTATTATGTTATCGCTGAGTATGATTGTGATATTCATCTATGTTGAGCCTGTGTGCACTAGCGTGATCCTAGACTAATGTGGAATACACAGAGGGTCTGGATTTGCATATTCGAGTCCCGACACTTAGCAACCTTCACCTTATTCTTTTTAAGCTGATCCAATGTATATAAATGCAATTCTGCTAGACCATCTAAGTTACCAATCATTAAATCCTTGAGCCGACAAACCATTCTGCCTAGGTACCGGTATGGAGTTGATATTAATCTCTACAAGCAAAATGGCTTCTTGACCATAAACCAGCTGATAGGGTGAAAGCTTCGTTGCTCCATGGTATGCTAGCTGATACACCCACTGAAAGACCATGTGGAGGTCTATCCTTGTTGTCGGGACCCGGATATGCAAATCCAAAACTCTCTGTGTATACTGCACTAGTCCAGAATTACGCTAGTGCACACAGTGGAAACATGGATGACATATCATTCCATACATCGAAATAACTAAGAAGAAGCAAATTATTATTGAATAAAGCAAATGACCTTATGGTCAAGGTTCATACACCAATGCCTCATGGCTTAAGAAACAAATAAAACTGTTGCAGCGGAAATAAGATAACTTGGGCCATTCGACATGCCACAGGCAATCGTCTGGGGAAACGCCATCCTAGTCGACGTAGTCTTCATAGTACTCCTCCTCTTGATATTCATTACCTGGTCCTTCCCCAGCAACTAAGCAACAAGGGCGTAAAGCCGTGAGTACAAAACATACTCAGCAAGCCGTAGGGAAATGATGCAATATATTCATGCACGGCTTGACAAAGGATAGTCATATGGTTCATTTGCAGAAAGCAATAACTTGAATTTAAATACAATAAATAGATTGAAGGCAGATTGCTGAAAACAATAATAATTAACTGGTAAATCAATGGTAGACAACATGAATAGAATGGCGAGGCATCACCCTACGTCATTCGAAACAAGTATCAACCACTAAATTCAACAGTATAACTTTAGACAACAAAAACAACAGTGAACTCCCCGTTCACATCCCAACAAATTCCACATTTCAAGAAAACACTCTATACCCCGTGTGAAATCCCCGGGCTTGTCGATGACCACGGACGCGGCAATTCGAATAGTTTTACACTCTACAGAGGTTGTACAGCTTT
This sequence comes from Guadua angustifolia, assembly GCA_036346375.1. NCBI lineage: Eukaryota > Viridiplantae > Streptophyta > Magnoliopsida > Poales > Poaceae > Guadua > Guadua angustifolia. The sequence goes on from CM070510.1 coordinate 42,270,271, forward strand.
ACCCACAAGACATGAACATCTCTTTGTGCAATCGATATTAACACACTTCCTTTGGTGTGTCGCAGAGATATCAAGACAAAGCCTTTACAATGCACGTCTAAACTCGATACTGCCCTCTAAGGTTTCGCCCCTCGGAGCCCCCTCTTGAGCCATGTGAGTCTACCCGTCCATCCCGGAACTCACACCAACACTTGGCAGTACTCAAGAGTAAACAATGCAAATTAATCAGTTAGGTCTGTCCCATACCAGACTTGTGGTTGCACGGTTAGGCCCAATTCAATGTCGCACAAGATTAAGTTCTTAAGTTATCTCAGGCAAGACAACCACATCCCAATGTGCTAGATAGCACCCCCTTTACTGCACGATCACTTGCCCGAGGAAAAATATTTTGTTCAACCAAGACCAATGGCATCTCCTGCCATGGTACAACAAGTTTTACAACAGCGGCTAATGGCCACAATTCAATATATCATTAATTCATAGGTGATATGAATCCCATCATATGACTAAGCAGGTCTAAGCATAGCTACGATAACCCAATGTTGATAGCATGATTATATCCAACTAGTAATGTCCCAACCTAAGGTTAACAATGGGTATATGTCATTTCAATAGTCAAGGTGGTATAACATCAATCAGGTGAATAGCTACTCCCAAAACTAAGCATTGATACACAAATAGCATGCAATTGTAGAAAACAAAATAAGTTCACAAACATAGGTTCAACATGATCAAAGGTTACGGCTTGCCTTACTGATCAAGCGCTGAATCTTGGTCTTCAAAGTCTCCGTTCACTCCTTCGGGGTTCGCGTCTACCGGAAAATAAAGCAAAGAAACCAAATAAATACAAAACAGAGAAGAAAACAAGCCCAAAATTGAAAATAAATGGCTCTGGAATGTAGAGCTCGATTTTACAAAAATTTAGAAATTTGAATCGCTTCAATCAGAGTTCGTATGAGCGAGAACGAGCATCCGAAAGATTAAATTCAGAGAAATTGGCTAAAAATGAATAAATCCGAATTTTCCAATTTATTTTTATTAGGGAAAATCAAATTATTGCGCAACGTTGACATCAGCAATGAATTTCCCGAATAAAAATAAACCTAAAAATTCCTATTAGGCTGACATGTGGGCCATCGGTCCATGGATCGAGTCTACGTGTGGGATATATACGTCCAGGTGTCTGCATGGCAGGCCAACGAGGCCCAACCGGACATGGATGGGTCAGGCCGATTGCAGAAAGATAGAAGTCACTAGGGGCGTGATAAGACGTGCCCAATAAGGAAGTCCTGGAGATGGCAACCGACTCGGATTAGGTAGGATGCGCTTGTAATCTAGACCGTTACGATACGGATAAGAACAGGAGCTATAATCCCTACTTTGTATCCGTCTAGGACTCTCTTTTGTAACCACCCTCCTCTGCTATATAAAGGGAGGGGCGGGGGAACATTGATACATAATCTCATCAGCAATTAGCTAGCCACATATAATTCCAGAGCACAGGACTAGGGTATTATCTCCACTGTGAGAGCCCGAACCTGTATACATCTGGTGTCCCGTGCTACCATCAAGTTTGGATCCAACGCCTAGCCCCCTTTTCGTTATTGCCGACAACAAACATCGACACCACGGGAACTGCTTCGGTCCACGGTGGGCCGAGCTCACAGGAACAACGGCTAGGGCTGACGTGGCGGCTTGGCTGACGTGGCGGCTTGGCTAATGTGGCAGACACGGGGTGAAGCAACGCTGACGCGGCGCGCTGACGTGGCACGCACACGCGGCATTCATCCGACGGAGGCAATCGGATCGGACGGTAGCGAAGCGGAAAGGCGACGGTGAAGACGTGGCACAATCCAGAGCGTCGGCCGATGATCGGAAGGGCAAGAACTCAAGGCTGAGGTCGACGGCGAGGGGTGGCGCTATTCCGCCGGAGCTGAGGAAGACAACAATGGACGCGGTGAAACAGCACTGGATCGGGCGGGAGAGAATGCGGAACTGGGAGAGTGCGATGCGGTGAGTTCAACCGTACCCACAGCGATGGCGGAGGCACACCGGAGCGGCTGGACAACGGCAGGGAAGGTGTTCGGGGCGGCGGTGAACTTCGGCGAGGGAGAGCTTCGTGCTAGCGGCGACTCGGGGGATGAGACCTAGGGCAACGTGTGCGGTGCGGAGTGGGGAACCTCGGAAGAGATGCAGCAGCGGCTTTTATAGCCTTGGGAGGCGGGCCCGACATGGAAAACACGGAAGGTGGCGTGCGGCGTGAGGTCTTCGAGGCGGCTAGGGTTTGGAGCTGGCGGCGGCGGCACGAGGTGTCGTGGCGCAACCGAGGCCGTCCGCGAGGAGACGATCCGACGATCTCGAACAAGGGGACTCTGTGCGCGGACGGCTGATTGGATCGGGATCGGCGCAACGCGCTAGGGTTAGGGTTTATGGATGGCTAGGCTTAGCGGTACGTGAAGCAAATGGGCCTAGCGGAACGGGCTGAAAAGGAATAGGAACGGGCCAATGCGGAGGAACAGGAACGGGCCGAGAGAAAGGATTCGGCCCGGGAGAGAAAAAGAAATTAAAATCTTTTCCGATTTTAGAAAAATCCAGAAAATCCGAATAAGAGCAAATAAATTAAAATAAATAGCAAATAAATTCAGAAAAAAAACTCCAAAAATACAGAAAAATTCCTTGAAGCACAAGGAACCCAACAAAAACTGGAAACCTTTAGTTTGATGGATAAATTAGTCAAATTAAATCCTTTTGCCTTTGGAAAAATTCAGATTAAGCTTGATTAATTCCAAGAAAATGCAAATGGTTAAATTTGATTTTTAAACATTCCAAAACTCAAATTTTGGGATGTTACACTTGTGTGTGATGAGTAATTGACTAGATTTGAGCTTGGCTTGATTTGAATTAAATTTTCAATTTGAAGCAATTTAAGTGTTGATGGTTTTTCCCAATACTACCGGACTGGGTTTTGGGTTAGCCCTTGCATGGTTGTGTGAGTGGGTTAATCTTAACCCTTAGATGAGTGCTCTAGGGTTGAGAGACTGATCCAATTGTGGTAGGTGGCCCAAGAGTGGTATAAATATGGGTGGAGGGGTAGCCTCCTACCCTTAAAGGTTGTAGAGGTTTTTGTGCTTCTTTGAGCTTTGCCCACCTTGTTGTGAGGCTTTGTAAACCTCCTCCTTCCAGAAATACAAATCTTTTCTTTCATGCTTGAATTTACATTACGCATTTACTTTATGTCTTAAATTCAGCATTTAAATTCATGCAATTTACCTTCTCGCAATTTACTTTCTTGCATTTTGGATTTGCCTCCCCTCCTTCTTAATGTATTGATCTTGGATGTCTTGAGTGTGTTCATATGGTTTTACATCTCTTTTGAATTCTAGGATAGACTAGAGATCAAGTTTTCTATCAAGTTGCATCTCTGTCCAAAACTTGTTCTTCGCGCAGTAGTTAGTTTTTAATTTTTAGAAAAATCTAAAAAACTAATTTTTGAGTGATTATTATTAGAAAATGTTCAGAACTCTCATATCCATTTGTGAAAAAATTTGTGAGTCCACTGGTCGCACCGTTTGGGCGCCATGAAGTGAAAACCGAGCTCCAAACACTCTGCTCGAAGTTCATGATAGTCTATGATATTTGATTTTTTATGATTTTTCTACAATGAGTTTTGAGGTGATCTTTGGTGTACTACTTCATGATGCATTTTCTCATAAGTTAAAAAATTTCCAAAACTTTTAGAGCACCAGAAGTCCACCAACCATCTGCTCCAATTGAGGACAGTTTCTAAAAATTCTGCTTTTGCTTTTCTGAAAGTGACTTTTGTGATTTGGCTCAATCTCCTTTCTAAAAGCAAGAGTTGAATTGGTTCTTTTTGTTTTGGATACTTGACAACCAGGATTGTGACTAAAAAATCCTCACATATTCCATGGTTCTCATCCATGCAAGCTAGAGGTAAACATAGTTGTCAAGTTGTTCAGGTCTTTCATGATTCCTTTTGCACAATCTTATTGAGGTCTTAGTTGGAGTATTTAGTGGGAAAAATTTTGTTTGTGACCTTTCACCCCCCTCTGTTCGCCATCTCAATCCTTCAATTGGTATCAGAGCCGGTTTTGCTCTTCTATAGATCTTGACCTGTCTCGAGAGTTATGGCGATGGACAAATATTCCACCAAGCCTCCCATCTTTTCTGGAGTCGATTTTCCTTTTTGGAATTCTCAGATGGAGTCATACATCACTACCCAGGGCTTCCTAATATGGCAGAAGGTGAAGCTCCTGTTTGAGGTTTCTGCCGATGAGAACATCACGGCCGGCAATATGGCTGACGTTGAGACAAATGCTAAGGTAAGGAACATTCTCATGCAGGAACTCAGCCGTAGTGAGTATGATAGGATTGCTCACCTACGATCCACCTAGGAGATTTGGGTGATCCTCAATGCTTACCATGAGGGCACTACCCAAATCAAGACCATGAGGCAGGATCAGTACAAGCGTGAATATAACAAATTTGAATAACACGCTAGTGAGAGCCTTGATGAGTGTTTCAGTCGTTTCACAAAGATTTTGAGCAATCTCCGAACTGTCGGTTGTACATACCCTGAATCGGACAATCCTCGACATTTTCTGACCGTACTCGATCTTTGTGTTTGGGAGATGAAAGTGACCACCATCAAGGACACTACCGACTTGTCGACCTTGACTCTTGACGGGCTCTATTCCTGACTCAAGACTCATGAGATCGACATCGTCTCTCGCAAGACGAAAGCACAGTCGATGGTCTTGGTCACTTATCCCATTGGATCTTCTTTCGATTCTTCTATGATTTTCTCTCTCCGCCCTTTGCGAGCTAAGCGATGACCAATTGAATTTTTTTTCAGAAAATGAGCTTACTCTTTTAGCTCGCAAATTCTCTCGTGCATACAAGAGGGTGAGAGAGAGAGGAAGAGAGGTGGCATGATCACCTGCTTCGAATGTGGTGGCCCCAACCATATTCGAGCGAACTATCCCAAGCTAGAGAATGGCAAGAATGACTCCGGCGGTTCTAGCAAGAATAACTATATTGACAAGAACCGCAATAAGAAGCCTCCAATTCGCAAGCCCGCACACGAGAAGAAGTACCACAACTTCTTGAAGAACAAGAAGCTCTTCTACCACGTCCTTGCCGCCCTCGACGATATCAGCCTCTCTGACATGGAGACATGGAGTGATGAAGGCGAGGATGATCTGCAAGAGAAGAAAGGCGGCGATGACTTCTCCGGCATGTACTTCATAGCAGACGCCAACGGCATCAGCGACTCGGACGAGGTACCCACCTATGAGAAACTCAATGAAGCTTTCTGTAAGCTAGGAAATTTCATGCTAAAGCTAGAGTTAGGTGTATGGAGCTTGAGAAGGAAGTAGGTACCATGACTCAAGAGTTAGCTTCTCTTAGATCTTCTCCCTCCCGAGTCACTGATGATTGTGTGTTGTGTGATGCTTTGCTTGTGGAGCTAAAGAACTTAAGGACTTTGCATGATAGTGTGCAAACTGAACTTGAAAATTTTAGGTAGAAGAATGATAGCACTTGTTCTGTTGATGTTTCTTCTTTGGATGCTAGTTTTCTTTATGCTCACTCTACTCCTTCTTACTCAAATTGCCCTAAGTTACTTGATGAAATTGATGCCATGAGTGCTCACCTTAGGAAGATTTCTTCTAGAACTGATAAACTTGAAATGCATGCTTCTAAGGACCCTGTCAGCTCATGTGAGGGCTGTAAGCAACTAAAACCTAACAATTAAGCTTTAAATATCAAGTGTGCTAAACTTGACAAGGACTTACTAGATAAGTCACATAAGAGTTGCTTGCATTGTTCTGTGATTGAGGGAGACTTAGATAAAATCTAAGTCGAACTTAGGAAGAAGTTAGAAGACCAAGCCCATAGGATTAGAGAAGCTCCTTGCGTTTCTTATGAGGCCCTCAAGATTGAGGCAGTTGTGCTGAGGGAGAAAAATGCATGTGCTGGTGTTTCTTCTTCTCTTTTTGGTTCTTCTTCCTCTCACCCCTGTTCTTCATGTGCCTCTCTTCTGGGAGTGTGAGTATCACATGAAGAAGTTAGAAGACCAAGCCCATAGGATTAGAGAAGCTCCTTGCGTTTCTTATGAGGCCCTCAAGATTGAGGCAGTTGTGCTGAGGGAGAAAAATGCATGTGCTGGTGTTTCTTCTTCTCTTTTTGGTTCTTCTTCCTCTCACCCCTGTTCTTCATGTGCCTCTCTTCTGGGAGTGTGAGTATCACATGAGCACTCTCGAGAAGTTTGTAGAAGGCAAGAAAAAGCTAAACCTCATTCTAGACCAATAAAAAATTAGCAGATTTAATCAGGGTCTAGGATTTGACTACTTGGAGCATGCTAGGACTCATTCTCCTACCATTGTACGTGGCTTCAAGAGTGGAGAGATTGTAGTAGCTCCTAGGGTGAGTACCACTATGTTTAGGTCTGCTGGGATTGTCCATGGCACTTCTGAGCAGAAGGGTGCTTCTCCTGTCTCTTTTGCCTCTAGCAAGGTGAAATATTCATGCACCTTCTGTAAGAAGGATGGTCACCTAGTAGATTTCTATTTTAGGTGCTCCAAGATCATGAGGCGTGAGTGTGTTGCCGCTCTTAGGGGTATTCAGGGTCATCCCTGGACTCTAAGTGCTCCTAAGGCACACTGCGCTTCTAAACGTGTTAGAGTCGCTTTGTTTTTGGGCAAGGTCCAATACTTGGTTTTCATGCTATTCAGTCGAGTTATAGTCCTGGTATTGCTCGTGGTCAGTCTTTCCATCGTCCTCTTGATATTCCTCATTTTTTTTCATCGAGGTAGATATTAGCGGCGTGAGGTGTTTTCAAGTAGGAGATTTAGGCAGTCTTGTTGGGATGGTCCGGTCTTTGCACCACAGCAGGCCAAACCAATAACAACTCCCAGATCTTCTACTAGAGTTACTTCTTCTGATCTTGTGAGAGTTGAGCATCAGAGAGACACTAGAGTCCAATCTTCTTCTGTAGCTGGTACTTTGAGGCATCGTGTGATTCAGTATTGGGTTCCCATGTCTTCACTTTATCCCAGTACTGAGTCCTCTCTCTCTCTTGACTTGATCAGGTTCGCTAGATGGGGAAGGGAGATGTTTGGATTGTTGACTCCAGTTGCTCTCGCCATATGACCGGAGTGTAACATCCTAAAATTTGGCTATTTTTAATTTTGTAATTTATCATGAATTTTTGAGAATTTTCATAATTTATTTGGAATTAATTGGATTTTTGGAAATTAATCTTTCTTTGGAAATTAATTTAATAATGAAAAGTTTCAACAAAATATAAATGAAAATATTTTATTTGAGTTCAAAATGTTGTAAAGTATTTTCTAGAATTTTTCCAAAATTTTTCTGATATTTTAGAAGCCTAAAATAATTAAAATGAATTTCTGAAATTATTTTAATTAGAAAAGCTTAAGAAAAATGGATGAACAGTGATGGGCCCAGCCCATTACTGTGCGCGTTACAGCCTGCTCGGCCAGAAACCCTAAAGTCGCCGATTGTCAACCGTTGGATCTTCATCCTACGGCTGAGATTTAATCGTGCCGTTTCGATGCATCGGCCATCGGATCTTCGCCGCGTGGACGGTCGGATTAGTGCCACGTCGCTTCGTTTTGTCTCCCGGTAACGCCACCGCCGCCGCTGTTGCCGAGGGAAACCGTCGCGTTTAGTCGTCATTTGGGCACGCACGCCGAGGCTATAAAGCCTATTGATCACCTTGCCGGATTCCCCTTTGCTCTGCGCATCGTTTCCCCCAACCCACACCATCTCTCTTGTTGCCGTTTAGCCGCACGAGCTCGCCGTAGTCCCGAAACACTCCGCCGTTGTTTGCGTCGACGTCGGTCACTCTCCGCCGTCGTCGTGACCACCGGAGTAATCCCCGTGACGAGCCGCACCCGTGAAACCAAGCCGTGTCGCCGGAGCAGCACCGGAGCGCCCACACCGCTGTTGTCTTCTTCCTCTCCGGTCACCTCTCCTCGCCGTGACATCACCGTCGAGCTGAGCAACGTCGACCGTTCGATCGTCGCTCAACGTCTTCGATTCATCCACGTCACCGTTCAACAGTAAGCCTCATCTTTAAACCGTAGCCGTAGATTTGAAATGAATGGCTAGGATAGCGCCACGTGCCCGTAGCGGGATTGCCCACGTGTGCTCATAACCGAGTAAATATTAGCCGTTGGATCTTAGATATGCGTCCTAGATCTAGCCACGTAGCCATGGTACAGTAAACTTCATCTTCAACTATCCACTGTTAGATCTTGATCATGCGATTCCTGTGTGGCCACGTGGTATAGAAAACCATAGCCGTTAGATTCGTGTTATTAGCATAGGATTGATTAGATCTAGACCATTGGATCTTAGATGTGCAGTTCAGATTTGTCCACGTGTCGCACACCGGTGTAGCCATGTCGCCTGTTGCACCGCGTGAATTGAGATTCAATTCGGACCGTTGAAATTTGAATGAACGGATCGGAATTCGCCGTACCGGGCCGATCCGTGCCGATCGTGTCACGCGGAACCGAGGAGTCGATCTTGCCGCCACTGTCGACGTCGCTCGATTTAATTTTGGCCGTCCGATCGTGATCCGAGGGCTGAGATGATGCCACATGTCGTCTCCGGAGTAAACCAGAGTCGAATCGTCGCATGGATCGCGGTCGTCCATTTTAAATCGGACGGTTGAGATTAGATCAAGCCGTGGTTGATAATTCGTTGACACGTGTAGCGACCAGATCGTGCCACGTGTCATGTTGACGTCATCAGTGGGGCCCACTTGTCAGTCACGACATAGTAGATGCTGACGTCAGCAGTGACGTCATGCTAACGTCATAAATAATTTTGAAATAAAAAAAATAAATATTTATTTCGGCCAAAAATGTTTTCGGTGCTGACGTCATTATTAGTCTTGCTGATGTCATAATTCCGGAATTTTCCGTACAAAAATAAATTAGGAAATTCGGTTTATTCTTTTTGATTTATTTTCAAATTTCAAATGGCTATAACTTTTGCGTTTTAACTCCGATTTGAGTGATTTCAATTTCTAAAAATTTGTAAAATCAAGACCTATTTATTGGTGAATTTTGTGGAATTTTTTAGAGTTGATCTAGTTCTCTGTAAAATATATTTATTTTGTGTATAATTGTGTGGAGTATACGTTGATCTGTCGGAGGGTTTCGAGGGAGGATTCCCAGAACAAGAATCAACCCCGGATCAGGACCAGCAACTTTTCAAGGCAAGTTGTGCTTTGTCCATGTTGCTCCTAAGATTTGAAATGTATTTTGTTTCAAACTATGCATGCTAATTCAACTAAAAATGGATTTAAATACTTTGGGTGAATTAGCTAATCAACCTAATTGTTTATGCCACCTTGTTATTATTATTCGTATGCCATGTTCCCTTGATAACCTAAGTTTGGTAACATTAGTTGGTTGATAATATTGTGCCAACACGGGAGGCTAGACCGTGAATAGTTGCTTAGCTTTGCAAATATCGTGAATAGTCTTTTTGAATATAAAAGCAATATTGACTAAAGAAATAGTGAATGTATTTGATAAAAGGTGGAATATTGTTGGTAATGATGTTTGAATGTAGAGACCTGTGTGGTTCTACATGAAGGATGATTACGGGCATGTGTTGCACTATTAATAACTTGGGGTGGAATTGATTTAGACTGGGGCAAGTGGACCGAGGCTTCGTGCCAGGTGGGCCTGTGTGGCATTTGGTGGGTTTGAGAGATGTGAGGGCTGTGTGCCAAATTGAGAGAAGGATGTCTTACCTTGGTCAGTTAAGGACCTTACCTTGCAAGCCTTTGACCTGAGTCTCTCGTACAACCACATGTCTGAATGGGAAGAGCTAGTTTAGTAGGATTTTGATGTCTTACCTTTGATACCTCAGGGTGGCAGTTACACGGGGTAACTATGTGGGGGAGCGTGCCTGTGCTACGGCTTGGTACCCGTCCAACGGTGTTCGTCGGTCCTATACTTCAGCTCTGAGTGAGGGAAGTGATAGTGAAGCCAACACGGAGAGGTTCTTAGGCTGAAATAGAAGTCTCTGAAAAGCTTTGTTACGGTCAATCGCCTTTGTGGTGTGCGACTGTATCTTGTGGGTAAAGTGTTAAAACTATTCAAATAGCCGAGTCCACAGTACTGGACAATGCTCGGGGATTTACAGTCAAGGGGTAGTGTTTGAAAATAAAATGGGGTGAAAGGCTGTGTGCAGGGTTAATGATGAATGTTGATTAGGGACTGTGTGTCCAAAACAATGTGGAAAACAACTTGAGACATATAATGGTTATATGGTTTTGATGCTTTCAATCTAAATAGATAGTAGTTTTGAAATTAATGACAAGTGTTGCTCATATTCAATCTTGCTAAAAATGATTTGGTTTCAGTTAAATCTTGCTAACAAAATGTTTATTTGCACTTGGACATGCCTTAGCTTAGTCTATTTTTGTCATAACTTAGCTTGGTGTCATAACTTGTTTAGTTGGTCACTTGGATAATCTTCAAAGCTCCCTTAGGCTGCATTACTTGCATAAAAACAACAAAAAAAGTGGGACAAAAGAAAATCTATCTTGATGCCTATATTGCCAAAAGGGGGAGAAATCGTAAAAAAGGCATCATTTTGCATCTTGATTCATCTTAATTCTTATGATCTTTGTAAATCTTTACTTTCATAGATCATAACTATTTATAGTTGTCAACTTGATCATGTTTTTTATTTTCATTTGTTTGATCAAGTTTGGCTTGGCATTCAAATTATCTTCTTCTCTCTTATTCAAATTCAAAACTTATGCCTTTTCATGTATTTGTAAATATACTCATCAAGGAGGAGATTGAAAGACCATGTAGAGGTCTATCCTTGTGTGTGATGAGTAATTGATGAGATTTGAGCTTGGTTTGATTTGAAATTGAGTTTGATTTGAATTTGATTTTTTATTTGAAACAATTTGAGTGTTGATGGTTTTTCTCAATGCTATCGGACTGGAGGCGATAGCACCAGACTTTTGAGTGAAATTATGATTGATTAATGATTTTGAAATAATCATTGAATATTTATGTGAGCATTGCTGTGTGAAAGGTGTTTCCTTGTCTTTGATGAGGCGGATGATGACTAGGACTAGGCGAGGAGCGTCGGAGGTCCAGAAGGTTGGGAGATCATCGGAAGATGATCGAAGATGGAGTCCAGGCAAGCCAAGAAGACAAGAAAAGGAGGAGATGCTAACTAGACGCTGCGTAGATCAAGGAAGGCCGTCGGATTGCTGTCTAGTTGATAGGTTAGTGGGTCTAGGTAGTATGCTTTAAAAACCATGCAAGAAAACCAGTTATGTGTGTGGGTTTTGGATTAGTCCTTGCATGGCTGTGTGAGTGGGTTAATCCATGCCCTTAGATGAGTGCTCTAGGGTTGAGAGACTCATCCAACGGTAGTAGGTGGCCCAAGAGTAGTATGAATAGGAGTGGAGGGGTAGTCTCCCCTTGAAGGTTGTAGAGGTTTTTGTGCTCCTTTGAGCTTTGCCCACCTTGTTGTGAGGCTTTGTAAATCTCATCCTTCCAAAAATGCAAATCTTTTAATTTATAATTGAATTTACATTATGCAATTAATTTATGTCTTAAATTCAGCATTTAAATTCCTGCAATTTACCTTCTCACAATTTACTATCTTGCAATTTGGATTGCCTCCCCTCCTTCTAAATGCTGCTGATCTTGGATGTCTTGATTGTGTTCATATGGTTTTACATCTCTTTTGAACTCTATGATAGACTAGAGATTAAGTTTTCTATTAAGTTGCATCTCTGTCCAAAACTTGTTCTTCGCATAGTAGTCAATGTTTAATATTTAGAAAAATCTAGAAAACTCATTTTTGAGTGATTCTTATTGGAAAACATGCGGGACTCTCATATCTATCTGCAAAAAAATTTGAGAGTCCACTGGTCACACCGTTTGGGCGCCATAAAGTGAAAACTGAGCCCCAAACTTTCTGCTTGAAGTTCCTGACAGTCTATAATATTTTATTTTTGCTGATTTTTATACAATGAATTTTGAAATTATCTTTGGTTTACGGCTTCAGGACGCATTTGCTTATAGGGATAAAAATTCGCAAATTTTTTAGAGCACTAGAAGACCAACAACCACCTGCTCCAATTGAGGACAGTTTCTGGAAATTCTGCTTTTGCTTTTCTGAAAGTGAATTTTCTGATTTGGCTCAATCTTCTTTCTAAAAGCAAGAGTTGAATTGATTCCTTTTGTTTTGGATACTTGAGAATCAGGATTGTGACTCAAAAATCCCCACATATTTCATGGTTCTCATCCATGCAAACTAGGGGTACACATAATTGTCAAATTGTTCGGGTCTTTCACGATTACTTTTGCGCAATCTTATCGAGGTCTTAGTTGGAGTATTTAGTGGGAAAATTTTTGTTTGCGACCATTCACCCCCCTCCCTTTGTTCGCCATCTCGATCCTTCACCCACAATGACTCTGACAACGTTGAGTGCCAATTCCTTGGTTTTTAATCAATTTTTCTCTTAATCAACTTAATCAACATCTTATTAGATAGTTTAACTTGACCATTGGCTTGAGAATAATAAGGTGATGAATTCAATAGCTTAATACCTAAACTTTTAGCAAAATTCTAAAACTCATCGGACATGAATATTGTGCATTGATCGGTCGTGATGGTTTGTAGAATTCCAAACCGATGAATAATATGCTCATTAACAAATTCGATAGCTTCAACACTTGTAATCTTTCTGAGTGGTATAGCTTCTACCCATTTAGAAAAATAATCAGTCGTGGGCAAAATAAACTATGGCCCTTGCTCGAAACAGGAAATATTTGTCTGATTATGTCTATACCCCAGTCTCTGAATGGCTAAGACTTAATAACATGGTATCAATTGTATGTTGCCGAATTTTTGACAAGCCTGGCATCCTTTATAATATTGGAAGCAGTCCTCCACCATTGTCAGCCAAAAATATCTTGTACGCCTCAGCATCCACTTCATCTTATAAGCCAATTGATGGGACCCACATATGCCTTCGTGCACTTCGTCTATCGCAACTTTAGCTTCATCGGCTCCAAGACACCTTAGCAACAATCCTTCTAATGTCTGATAGTACAAGACATTGTCAAGGATTACATACTTCAAAGCTTATCGCCTAATTTTTCTCTCCATCGGCTTAGATGGATCGATCAAATATTCTATTATTTTCATTCTCTAATCAGCAGTGTTTACACACATTACTGTTTTCTTAATCGGCTCACATTCCTCAATTTGGCAAAAACTTTATAGCTCAATGCTTGTTGGGCTAATAAGTTGGCCCTATCATTCATCTCTCGAGGAATATGACTAAATGAGCCAATTCTAGCAAGGCATTGGTCTAAGTATTTGACCAGAGTTTCATCGTAGCAATTATACTCTCCCTTAACCTGCTACACAACTAACAGAGAATCATCATAGGTCTTAATAGTGTCTACTCTGATATTTTTGAGTAGTTGTAGGCCTCTAAGTAATGCTTCATACTCTGCCTAATTATTAGAGCATCGACAATTTAAACAAAATGCAAATTCAAAACTATGTCCCTTCGGTGAAACAAGCACTATTCTAATACTGTCACCCTCTCAGCAACTCTGACCATTTGAGAAATCGGGGGAGAGATGGCATGGCCAGGTTGACCTCTCTCTCGATTGCCTTGTATTGTCTCTTGGACTCGTACGTGGCAGATCCTCCAAAGATATGTGCCAGCTTATGCTCAGCTCTCCGGTATTTGGGCTCATTGTCCTCGGGCTTGTCTTTAGCCTGCTCGATGCCGCGCTCAGCGAGAGCGGCCTTGAGCTTTTTCTAGACCTTCTTGCTGATCACCTGGCACTCATCGAAGTCGTGTTTAACCGAGTGGTGGACCGGGCAGTATTTGTTTCCCCCACAACGTCAGCCTTTGTTATCGCCTAGATTGCGTGTTTTGCCTCTCTCGACGACAGCTACGGTGGAGTCGCCTTTGCACTTCTACCCGCGGCTCTTGTTCCTCTTAGCCCCTTGCTTGGATAACTCGGCCTTGTCGCTGCCAGGCTTCGGGTTGTCGAGGTGGTCTTGGGCTTCGATGCAGATGGCGTACTTATCTGCCAGCTCGAAGAGCTCCTTGGTGGTTCTGATCTTCTGGGTGGTGAGTTTCCCCTTCAGATCTCCATCCTTAACCCCGTTCTCGAAGGCAACAATCATTGCCTCATCCGAGATATCGGGGATCAGGTTCTGTTTGTCGCTGAATCGTCGAATGAAGCTGCGTAGTGACTCTCCTAGCTTCTGCACCAGCTAATGCAGGTCACTACTTGTTCCGGGGCGTTCATACGTGCCCTGAAAATTAGCAATGAACTGGGCCCGCAACTCAGTCCATGACGATATCGACTGAGGCAGGAGGTTAAGTAGCCAAGACTTGGCTGCCCCATCGAGAGTGGTGCGGAGGTAGTTGGCCATCACCTTCTCGTTGCCTCGGAGTGCTCTCATAACTGTAGTATAGATCTACAGCCATTCAACAGGGTTAATTTTCCCTGAGTACTTCTCGACCAGACCAAGCTTGAACTTGTCTGGCCATCTGACTGCACACAGTGCTGGGGTGAACGCCTTGCACCCCTCATCGACAACTTCCGGGGTCATCTAGCGCTGTCCTCTGCATGCATCTTGCCGAGGGGGGAGCCTGTGTCGTGGTGGCGAGCGGACCCTCAAGGGCGGAGATTCGCCCCGGTGTGCATGTCGCACCAGAGATCGACCTCTCGAGGACGTGGACTCATTGTCCCACCTCTTACAGTCTTCACGATCCCGCTCTTCCCTTCGATCTCTCAGAACATCGCACAAATCTTGTCGATCATGCGGGATTCACTCTCGGAGATCTCCCCGATATCCTTGGTAGGGGTTCGAACGGATCGTTCTAGAGTTGCGATGATCAGAACTAGCCACCGCTGATTGTGTTGCCTGACAACTATCATGAGACGGTCCCAGCAAATGGCTCTGGGTGCCTTGTTGGCTTGGCTGCCGAACCTTGAATTGGCTGCTCGAGTAGTCTGAGGTTGTGCTGCATTGAGTAGCGTCTTCATTCACTACTACAAAACATATTTTCTGTAACATATTTCTGTAACACATTGAACAATGTGTTACAAAGAGATATTGCAGTAACATATAATTTGTGTTACAAAGGCATGTTGTAACACATACTTATCGAGATGTGAAAAATATTACAGGAAACTACAACAACAACACATAATATATGTTACAGAGGAATATTGTAACACATGCTTGTAAGGTGTGAATAATAATACTGTAGTAACACATATAGAGACAGATTGTAACACATGACTTAATTGCAATAAATTAAAAAAAAATATAAACCAACCACGTCTATTCGTAACCAAATTTATTTGACACTATGCATCACATCTTAAAAAAATATAAAGATATCTTTATGTCGAATAGGATGACATATCAATTTATCATATATTGTGAACTATCCATTCGGATATATGTCCGGATCGCTTGCGTCCGTCTCTCCTCGATCCCTGCGCGTCGTCTCCTCCTTGTAGCTACACCAACCCCCATCAGTCCCAGTCTCCCAGTGATCACTTCCCCAAATGGCCAAATCTCTCGGCCGATCGAGCGACTTCGCCCCCAGCCCGAGCGCCTCCCCGGCTCCCCCGCCATGGTCTCCGTCCGACGCGCGCGCCTCACCCAGCCTGCCGGGGGCTCACTTGTCCCAGATCTTCTCACTTGCTCCCGTGCCCCGATCGACTGGGAAGACTCCCGTGCGGCAGCTCCACCTCCTCATGACCTCGACGGCTCCACTCCTCCAGATCCACATCCGTCGGGGTCAGGCATTGGCTTCGGCGCGCCACTCTGCCTCGAGATCCGTCGTCGCTGCTCCAGATCAGCCGGCGGCGCCACACGACTGCCCCTTGTGAGCTGAGCTGCGGAGGCCGGAGGGGAAAATGGTCGGAGCCGCGCTGCCGCGGAGGCGCGGAGAGCCAGGCCGAGTGGCCGACGGGCGGAGCGCTGGAGCAGTGGGGCAACGACCGGAGGGCAGAGGCGGCACGGGGCATCGCCCACCGGGGTCCCGGCCTCCCAGGTCCTGGGTCCAGCCATGCATCCAGCATCTAGATCCGCGGACATCCGGCAGTGGCCACTTTGGGCTACTGTCTTTGAGGTGATGGTAGGTTAACAGGGAGTATGAAGATATCTTTCTAGATTACTCGAGTCAGCGGATGGCTGGGGAGACCATGGAGAAGCTATTAAAATTGGCAAGAGGTGATACCTGTTTGATACTTTCTTTGCATCGTTTAGATGGTGGGATTCTCCTCTTGCGTAGTGATTTGCTATCTATTGGATTTATTGTAGGAAAAATATCCTGTGCAATCACCCCTCCCGGTGAAACCACCGTGCAACTGAACTAAAAAAAGTTTCAAAAAATTCTGAAAAAAATCATGGATGTACATCTCAACTTACCCCACCTACATATAAAATTTCATGATCAAATTCATCTTATACTAGCAGCTACAAAAAAGACAAATTTCGCATGAACAGTGATTTGTACTGTTCATCACTATTCATTTTTGCTGCTTGTTTTTTTTGTACCCGCTAGGATAGGATGAATTTGATCATGAAATTTTATATGTAGGTGGGGTAAGTTGAGATGTACATCCATGATTTTTTTCAGAATTTTTTGAAACTTTTTTTAGTTCAGTTGCACGGTGGTTTCACGGAGGGGGGGTTGCACCGGATATGTTGCCTTTATTGTAGGCTGCAAAGCTCAGGGAGAAGATTGAAAAGATGTTTAGAGGTGACTGGATAAACTCTACGATTAGATCAATCACAGTTGTTTATTCGGTATATACTAGTGTGTGAAATGTACGCTGCCATGGAACTTTGGATATATATTTTTCTAGCTTGCATATGATTGCTTAGTGAAGCTTGATAATTTTTGTGTTCTTATCTTCTTAAGAAAAAAAGGTTCAGTTCTGATGGAATAGTTTTGGGTAAACATTCTGACTGTGTTTAAGTTGTCCAGGTCTGCATAAATTGTTTGAAATTGCCAAATAAATTTCTATCAAAACTTTGATTGGTTTTGTTAGATAAATAGCACAGAGAGCATGTCAGTGCTTCATGTAGCTGTAAGGACTCCAAGAGAGGCTGTCATAGACAGTGATGACGCGAATGTGATCCCTGAAGTTTGAGTGTTAAAGATAAAATAAAGCAGTTTTCAGAAACTGTTAGGAGTAAATTATGGGTTACCTTGAAACGATTCTTGAACTCAACAAATGTGCTACAGACATGACAGATTGTTCATTGCTGCTTCTTGGACTGCAGATTGGGGTAACTAGAAAAGCATTGACAAATGTTGCATTAGTTGGAATAGGTGGTAGCTTTCTTGGGCCTCTGTTTATGCAAGCATACTGCTCTCCAGACTGGTAAAATATAATGCTATTCATTCCTACGTTCTACAGACTGAGCTTGTTTTACTACAAGTTTTGATCTAGCATGCTCTAAAAATGTTGGTGTTTTCCAGATCCAGAGGCGGCATAACTTGGTAAAGGCCGATGGCTGGGATTATAAGTGTGTATGTGGGGCATGCTTTAGAGGTTGTACCGTTGAAAACCCCCATCTATGATAACTAAATGAAAACCCCCAACTATACTCTAAATGAATTAGGCTTGCCAATTTCTTGTAAGAACCAGCAGATCTGCAACCTGAAGAATAATGAATCCAAAAATTCAGGCGTTAGCTATATCTAGGAATAGAAATATAGTCTCACAGAAGCATGATCGAAACGATGGAAAACTTGAGAGATTAAGCTTTGTTGTTCCAGTTAAAATCAAAGAGAATTACGCTTTTCTGTTCTAGTTCAAATCAAAGATCCTATATTAATCGAATAGAAGATCCTAAATCGCCTAATGTAACATAATTTCAGCACACCATTGGGTTGGAATTGTCCTAATGGTGAGGAACTATGGCGATTGGTGTCGCATAGTTTTATCTCATAGTTGTTTGAAACTTTGAATTAATGTTTCTAGATGCAACTTGTGGAGTAATATGACTACTTGTATCGAGAGATCTTGATGATCTTTGTGGTATTTTTTTATTATACATTGTTACCTTCTAGATTAGATGTTGTGAGGTTATGGAAAGAACATAATTTTTACTTGAACATAAATTTTGATCATTTGTTCTTGTAACCCATAAAATCATTTTCCGGTTCTTCGTAGGTAATTATTCCACTTTCGTGATTCGAGGATTGGTATTTGGGAGAAAATATTTATTGTTGCGTTTTGAAGCTTTTAGTAAAGGTTTTGGATGTTGCACTAGTTTTTTCAGTTGAAGTATCTTTTGAGCCGTATTGTTTGGCGGTAAGTTGTATTTTCGACAATAAATGCGTTTTCACGAGAATTTAATAAGTTTGGTTTATGCTAATAATTTAAAAGCTGGATTTTGTTTGTAGGAGGGGCTTTTGGGGATTTCACCTCCTTACCTAACCTCTCTCCCTCTCCTTTATGTGTGGTGTAATTGCTTGAAGGGTGACCGATTTCCTTTTCTCGTTTGTGCTGGCGAAGCATCTTCTCCACTTGCTTTTTTCCCTGGCCTACCTCTGCTGTTTCCTCCATCGGCCAGCCCTCCTGCGCCCTCCTCCCCGGTGGCCGAGCCTCCTGGCGCTGCTCTCTGGCCAAGCTCCTCCCGTGCAGGCCGTTGGCTGCAGATAGCAGAGCAGCCGGCAGTGGCAGCAAGAGCAGCAACAGTGATGCGGCGGCTCCCCTCGGCGAGCCTCCTCTCGGCGGCATCAACTAGCAGCATCACCACCAAGCAACCTCTCCTCACCTCCCTCTTCCCTCCATGTAGAGGATTGAGGTAAAACCCTAGAAAATTTGGAGAGTTAGTTGCTTGCATGTATGGTGTTTGATGAAATGTCCAACTAGGATTCCTGTTTTGCAATGCTTTTAGTTGAGAGACTAGAGTGAATGAGAATGTTCTGTTCGGACAGATTTTCGTCCTTGGTTAGAGCTGCTAATGGAAAATTCTACAAGCGTTTCCTGGGGGTTTGGCTATAACGAATGTTGTAGATAATTGAATTACCTTTCAATAGAGACCGAAATCGCTAAATTCCGTTCAGCGGTTTGGAAGTTATGACTGTTTTAGCGAGTGCTGTCCAATTCTTGTCGCGATTGGTACAGTCTGTGTTCATCTTCGATCTGGGAGCTGCAGGTGCGTTGGCTGAGTGCTTGGTTATATTATTCATGTAGTTCATTCCCTTGCGGTCGTTTGAGTATAAGAACGCGAAAATCCGTTGAGCCAATCAATAGTTATGCTATTTGGAAGTTTTGTCCCGGTTGGGAAGTTTGCAGGAAGCTCAGTTTTTGTGCGGTTGAGTTTTAGTGTTTGATTTGGGGGCTGTTTTGCACTAAGGGGTAGCAATGTTGCATGTATTATTGTTGTAAACTATCTAGAATGGGAAAGTTGAGGTTGCCCATGTTATTTCAGGAGGAGTAGCTTCGAGGGAGGCTTCAACTTCTCGTTATTCCCATTCTTCCCGCGGTTAGAGGCAAGTGCATTGCATCGGTTGTGGCTAGGTGGCCACTAAGTTTTACAATAATACAAATTATCCTTGTGTTGCTTTAATACTGCCATGTTTGATTTTGCATTCGATATGATGAATGAGAATGGCTAATTGGTTATGCTTTTATTTAATCGAGTTTTGATGCAAGTGTAACCCGTATATCTCTTATATGATATCTAATTGATTGCTTGTGATATGTATATACTTACGCTATGATTGCATTCGTGTTTGTAAGCACATCTAGTAGGGTAATTGTCTTTTGATGAAAAGGTTAAATGTCTGATGCAAGTGCATCGTTGGTCGAACCGATTTGTGTCAAAAGTTGAATGTCATGATACCTTGTGATTATGAAAAGCTATCGTTTGAGATATCATAATATTATTACTCGTATGATAAGATAAGGTGAATAATGAAGTAATGAGGTTTGATTAATAAGAATGGATGATTTGGTGATCATGAAGATGGATTATGACCGTAACAGTGTAGTAATGATAATTGTGACTATGTAGACATGAGTGTCAAGATTATGCAAATGAATGTTGAGAATATGAATATGAGGGTTGAGAATATGGATATGAATGTGAGGAATGGCATTTGCATATGTGCATTCATGAATTGCATTGAGCAGGTATGAGAAAGTTATCTGAAGTATGACTAATCCGAGTGCTCGGAGTTCCTACTCGTAGTCCCATCCTTTGGCGTGGATGGGAGCGGTGTTAAGCGTGGGACCCGCTCTTCGGGTAGCGGGCAAGTCCTGTTCGGGGGCCCTTCCACGGATGGTTGGGTTTGAGGCACGACGACGGGTGGTGCTCGGCAATACCGTATTTGCTAAGAAAGAGGAGATGAGTCATGCATGATGCATCATATGCATGAGAATGCATCATATGCATGAGAATTGTGAAATATGCATTGCATTGACAATGGTGAGTCATGTTCATTGAGTTGTTTGTGATGTATGGATGTGAGATTCTATTTTGTATGGCATATTTGCATATGCTTTGCATTGACGATGATGAATCATGTTTAAATGTGTTTGAATAAGCGAAAGTAAGTATTATGTTATGTACGTGAGAACAGTGGATATACAGTAGTTAATTATGACTATGCTATGATTGGAAATGAATGAAGGTTGCATTTTTTCTATTCATGGCAATTGCACTGAGCATTCCAACATGTTTGTATTGCATAGCGTTGAATTTAATGGCTCTTGTGGTGAGTGGTAAGATGTGGGGGTAACTCCCCCAAAATTGTTTAAATAAGATGTGTGCCAGATTCCTTGTATATGTTTTTGTTGGATGCATTGCATGGTAATCTAATGGTGATTGGCAGCAAATGACCTTTGGGTTGAGGGTAAATTACAGGATTAAGAATGGATCAGGTCGTGGACTCGTTCCATGTGGTCTAATGAGGTATGTGAAATCTGTGAACATGGTAGTTGATAAGGTAACCAATAGTGATTTCTTCTTTTGTTATAATGTGTTAATTTAGTATTCCAAAATATGGGCATGTTTATGAATTACACATGTTACTTGTTATTGATATTGCCACTTTGTTGTGCTTCTTTGAGTCTTCGACTCACGTTTCTTTTTCTGTAAATGTGTGTAGGTTCCCTGAAGTCGGCATGCTGGGATGGGAGTAGTAGCACGTCACGGCTTATCACCCTAGTTTCATTTTAGCCTTGTGATTTCAAACCTAATGAGCTCATGTTTTGTAATAAGTAATTAAGTGGGAGTTATTTTGTATCTGCTTGGGGTCATGGGGGTTGGTTGGCACCATGACCCATGTTTGTGCTTGGTCGGTTCCTTTAGTTGCTTATGATTTTATTATATAGTTGCTATTGTTCTTATGTCTGCTGAGTGGATGTCCTCTGTTCTAGAGAGGTCATGCCAAATTTTGTAAATTTCGGTGACTTAGTTTTAAGCCGGTTTAAGAGTTTAGAGATTAAATTCAATTTCAATCTTTTCGAGAGGTGTCGTTTGTTATTTAAGGTATTTGGTAGCATTCATGTGCGTTTAGCGCCGGGTGTTACTGATTAGGTATCGAGCGAGGCGTTAGGTCCGTGGTCTGTGAATTTAGTAATTTACTCTAGAGTAAACTAAAAATTTTGCTGTATGAAAGTAGAAACATGGTTTAGGTTGAACCTTTAAAATGTGGCCTTAGGGCAATAACCGTAAAACTTGATGTAGAATGATGAATTAATTTAAAATTTGACACACTTTGATGCACAATAGGAAAGGGATGGGATATCGTTGCATTGTGTTATAATGCTTATTTTGTTATTGATGCTATGTTGATACTTGTGATTATACTATATGTTAGCCTTGTTAAGGCTCGGTAGTATTATGACTATCCTTGAAGTGGTAGGCGCTTAGCGGGTCTCAGTGGGACTCCTTGTGCCAAAGAGATTTCGGCCTTGTCGTGTAGTTGTGTTGGTCGGTGTGGCAGTTGAGAGCCAGCACCAGAGAATCCATAATCCCGGGTAAGGATAGTCCTAATTCCTTTACTGTAAATCGAAGGGTATTCGATCTACTGTTTTTCGTGGTTGAGAAAAAATTGTTTTGGTGACTCTCTTCTGTCGTGGGAGCTTTGTAATTTCTTTGTGTTTCGGAGTTTGTGGGCATGACAAGGGTCGAATCTTGTCGTGCGGTAAAGTGAAGAGTATCGTTTTGCACCCCTTTTGGTTGCCTTGTGGAGTAAGTGTCCGGGCTTTGACTCATTTGGTCTTTTTGGGTTTAAATCAAAAAAAACAACAAGGGGTTTTGGTGTTGCGTCTCATTGGTTGATGGCGGGGAAAGGCATGGATTTTCCGTGCTGTCGTTTTCCAGGTTGAAGTTTTTGGGCTTGGGGCTTTAAGGAAAAAATGTTATTCGATCGATTCGCTTTTCCTTTCCGTGAATTGATTTGTGTAACTCCTTTCCTTCATGGAATTTTGGAGTTTGATAATTGGTTTGGAGTTTTGTTGAATGACATGGCTTGAGCCCTGTCATTTTCTAAGTCTTCTGAGAGTTGAGCTTCTTTGGAAGTTTTCGTTGGTTTTTCTGGAAAGGAAAATTCGACAGTTAGAGTAAGTTATGGTGATTGAAGATCTTCCTGTAGAGGATTAGTAGATGTTGTGTTGTTGGGTTAAGGTGGTCGAACTTAATTGGATAGATGGCAAGAAGTAGGTTGTGGGTCATGGTGATCCACGGTTATACGTGGAGATCTAGAAATGGTGTTTGCGTAAGGTTATGAATGATTGTGCCCAAGAAGTAATAACAAGTTTGGTTGAGAAACTTGTTAATTAAGTTGATGGATTCGATTGTTTAAATCATTGGGAACTTAGATAGTTGATCTTGGTATTCGTCATATGCTTGACTTAATAGGAATTTTGGATGGTAGGTTAATTTGGGATAAAAGTTAACTTGTTTATCGTTGATGAGTTTATAGGGAGAAATTGTTAATGTTGGTGATAGCATTTTCCATTCGCGCTGTAATTAGTTGAAATGATAAATTCTAGAGAAGGTAATCCATGGAAGAGTGGTTATAAAATTTTGCTAAGTTTGTTGGGCTTTCCCAAAGGTGCTAAGTGGGGTTTTGTGGTGTTGCTTTTTAATTGAGAGATTCTTTGATGTGAAGCTTTTCACCTTAGGGCTCAAGGTAAGAGAATTGGTTTATCTTTGTTAAAGGAATAGAGTTCTCTTGATCTTGTGGTTGTTCTTGAGAAATGACTGTGAAGTTCCTCTTTTCAGTTGAATCTTTCCTGGTTGTGTATTTTATTGCATTAATTTTAAAAGTTGAGGAAAGTAGCCACCTTGAAAATGAAGCGAGGTTTACTTTGCTCTCTAGTGTGAGTCAAGTGCGATGTTGTGTTATGTGGGAATTTGATTGGTGCCCTGTGGGGCTAATCATTTCGATAATAAATAATGATCCTTGATCCTGTTGTTTCCTAGGGCAACTGTTGAAAAAGTCAAAGTGGTGTTTTGATTCCTAGAGGATTCGATGTTACTTGTTTAGAAAGTTAATCTACGAGGAGAGATGGGAATCAATGCTTTTGTGGTTCGTAAGGATCCAAGTTTAGAACCCAACTGCCTAATCGGATAGCTTGGGTGTTTTGATGATGATTGGATGGATGCTTAGTAGAGTGATGTGACTCGCGTTATTCTGTCTACACACGAGTTGGTTGATCTATGGTATGGAGTCTTAGAGAGGTAATTTAAGTTGGGTGAATGAAAATTGGATAGAGAAATGAGAATTGAGTTTGGGAGTTAGTGTTATGAACTTCCGGGAAGAATTGTTGGTTGATTGGAGGTTGTGTATTGAAGTGTTAAAGAAGAGTTGTCTGAGTTGTCAGACTGCTCATAAGTGGTATGATTTAGGATTTGACTGATCGCCTCGATCCATTAGAGTTTTCGCGTGGGAGATGTGAATTCACCGGTTGAGAAGTGCTTGTGGGATTCCTGATTTAAGAAAACCATTTGGAGTTCCTCTTGCGTGAGAGATACCCGGATTTGTTGTTTCGGGTATCTTTGTTTTGTACTTTGCTGCCGTTGTTCTTGTTGGTGTTCTTAGTTATGGTCGAATTCGAGGTCGAATTCATTAAAGGGGGAAGAGTGTAACCCATAAAATCATTTTCTGGTTCTTCGCGGTAATTATTCCACTTTCGTGATTCAGGATTGGTATTTGGGAGAAAATATTTATTGTTGCGTTTTCGAAGCTTTTAGTAAAGGTTTTGGATGTTGCGCTAGTTTTTTTCAGTTGAAGTATCTTTTGAGCCGTATTGTTTGGCGGTAAGTTGTATTTTCCTCGACAATCGTCAAGCTTTCACGAGAATTTAATAAGTTTGGTTTGCGCTAATAATTTAAAAGCTGGATTTTGTTTGTAGGAGGGCTTTTGGGATTTCACCTCCCTTACCTAACCTCTCTCTCCCTCTCCTTTATGTGTGGCTGTAATTGCTTGAAGGGCTGACCGATTTCCTTTTCTCGTTTGTGCTGGCCGAAGCATCTTCTCCAGCTTGCTTTTTTTCCCCTGGCCTACCTCCTGCTGTTTCCTCCAGTCGGCCGGCCCTCCCTGCGCCCTCCTCCCCCGGCTGGCCGAGCCTCCCTGGCGCCTGCTCTCCTGGCCAAGCTCCTCCCGTGCAGGCCGTTGGCTGCAGTAGCAGAGCAGCCGGCAGGTGGCAGCAAGAGCAGCAACAGTGGCGCCGGCGGCTCCCCTCCGGCGAGCCTCCTCTCCGGCGGCATCAACTAGCAGCATCACCACCAGCAACCTCTCCCTCACCTCCCTCTTCCCTCCATGTAGAGGATTGAGGTAAAACCCTAGAAAATTTGGAGAGTTAGTTGCTTGCATGTATGGTGTTTGATGAAATGTCCAACTAGGATTCCTGTTTTGCAATGCTTTTAGTTGAGAGACTAGAGTGAATGAGAATGTTCTGTTCGGACAGATTTTCGTCCTTGGTTAGAGCTGCTAATGGAAAATTCTACAAGCGTTTCCTGGGGGTTTGGCTATAACGAATGTTGTAGATAATTGAATTACCTTTCAATAGAGACCGAAATCGCTAAATTCCGTTCAGCGGTTTGGAAGTTATGACTGTTTTAGCGAGTGCTGTCCAATTCTTGTCGCGATTGGTACAGTCTGTGTTCATCTTCGATCTGGGAGCTGCAGGTGCGTTGGCTGAGTGCTTGGTTATATTATTCATGTAGTTCATTCCCTTGCGGTCGTTTCGAGTATAAGAACGCGAAAATCCGTTGAGCCAATCAATAGTTATGCTATTTGGAAGTTTTGTCCCGAAGTTGGGAAGTTTGCAGGAAGCTCAGTTTTTGTGCGGTTGAGTTTTAGTGTTTGATTTGGGGGCTGTTTTGCACTAAGGGGTAGCAATGTTGCATGTATTATTGTTGTAAACTATCTAGAATGGGAAAGTTGAGGTTGCCCATGTTATTTCAGGAGGAGTAGCTTCGAGGGAGGCTTCAACTTCTCGTTATTCCCATTCTTCCCGCGGTTAGAGGCAAGTGCATTGCATCGGTTGTGGCTAGGTGGCCACTAAGTTTTACAATAATACAAATTATCCTTGTGTTGCTTTAATACTGCCATGTTTGATTTTGCATTCGATATGATGAATGAGAATGGCTAATTGGTTATGCTTTTATTTAATCGAGTTTTGATGCAAGTGTAACCCGTATATCTCTTATATGATATCTAATTGATTGCTTGTGATATGTATATACTTACGCTATGATTGCATTCGTGTTTGTAAGCACATCTAGTAGGGTAATTGTCTTTTGATGAAAAGGTTAAGTAATCTGATGCAAGTGCATCGTTGACTGAACTGATTTGTGTCAAAAGTTGAATGTCATGATACCTTGTGATTATGAAAAGCTATCGTTTGAGATATCATAATATTATTACTCGTATGATAAGATAAGGTGAATAATGAAGTAATGAGGTTTGATTAATAAGAATGGATGATTTGGTGATCATGAAGATGGATTATGGTATGTGAACGGGTGTAGTAATGATAATTGTGACTATGTAGACATGAGTGTCAAGATTATGCAAATGAATGTTGAGAATATGAATATGAGGGTTGAGAATATGGATATGAATGTGAGGAATGGCATTTGCATATGTGCATTCATGAATTGCATTGAGCAGTATGGTGAGAAAGTTATACTGAAGTATGACTAATCCGAGTGCTCGGAGTTCCTACTCGTAGTCCCATCCTTGGCGTGGATGGGAGCGGTGAAGCGTGAGGACCCGCCATCGGGTAGCGGCAAGTCCTGTTTTGCAGGCCCTTCCACGGATGGTTGGGTTTGAGGGCACGACGACGGGTGGTGCTCGGCAATACCGGTATTTGCTAAGAAAGAGGAGATGAGTCATGCATGATGCATCATATGCATGAGAATGCATCATATGCATGAGAATTGTGAAATATGCATTGCATTGACAATGGTGAGTCATGTTCATTGAGTTGTTTGTGATGTATGGATGTGAGATTCTATTTTGTATGGCATATTTGCATATGCTTTGCATTGACGATGATGAATCATGTTTAAATGTGTTTGAATAAACGAAAGTAAGTATTATGTTATGTACGTGAGAACGAGTGGATACTTCTGTAGTTAATTATGACTATGCTATGATTGGAAATGAATGAAGGTTGCATTTTTTCTATTCATGGCAATTGCACTTGAGCATTCCAACATGTTTGTATTGCATAGCGTTGAATTTAATGGCTCTTGTGGTGAGTGGTAAGATGTGGGGGTAACTCCCCCAAAATTGTTTAAATAAGATGTGTGCCAGATTCCTTGTATATGTTTTTGTTGGATGCATTGCATGGTAATCTAATGGTGATTGGCAGCAAATGACCTTTGGGTTGAGGGTAAATTACAGGATTAAGAATGGATCAGGTCGTGGACTCGTTCCATGTGGTCTAATGAGGTATGTGAAATCTGTGAACATGGTAGTTGATAAGGTAACCAATAGTGATTTCTTCTTTTGTTATACGTGTTAATTTAGTATTCCAAAATATGGGCATGTTTATGAATTACACATGTTACTTGTTATTGATATTGCCACTTTGTTGTGCTTGCTTGAGTCTTCGACTCACGTTTCTTTTCTCAAATGTGTGTAGGTTCCTCAAGTCGGCATCTTTGGGATGGGAGTAGTAGCACGTCACGGCTTATCACCCTAGTTTCATTTTAGCCTTGTGATTTCAAACCTAATGAGCTCATGTTTTGTAATAAGTAATTGTGGGAGTTATTTTGTATCTGCTTGGGGTCATGGGGTTGGTTGGCACCATGACCCATGTTTGTGCTTGGTCGGTTCCTTTAGTTGCTTATGATTTTATTATATAGTTGCTATTGTTCTTATGTCTGCTGAGTGGATGTCCTCTGTTCTAGAGAGGTCATGCCGAAATTTTGTAAATTTCGGTGACTTAGTTTTAAGCCGGTTTAAGAGTTTAGAGATTAAATTCAATTTCAATCTTTTCGTAGAGGTGTCGTTTGTTATTTAAGGTATTTGGTAGCATTCGCGGTGCGTTTGGCGCCGGGGTGTTACAGTTGGTATCAGAGCGGGCGTTAGGTCCGTGGTCTGTGAATTTAGTAATTTACTCTAGAGTAAACTAAAAATTTTGCTGTATGAAAGTAGAAACATGGTTTAGGTTGAACCTTTAAAATGTGGCCTTAGGGCAATAACCGTAAAACTTGATGTAGAATGATGAATTAATTTAAAATTTGACACACTTTGATGCACAATAAGAAAGGGATGGGATATCGTTGCATTGTGTTACAATGCTTATTTTGTTATTGATGCTATGTTGATACTTGTGATTATACTATATGTTAGCCTTGTTAAGGCTCTGGTAGTATTTATGACTATCCTTGAAGTGGTAGAGCGCTTAGCGGGGTCTGGTGGGACTCCTTGTGCCAAAGAGATTTCGCCTTGTCGTGTAGTTGTATTGGTCGGTTGTGGCGCTTGAGAGCCAAAGACCGGAGGATCCATAATCCCGGGTAAGGATAGTCCTAATTCCTTTTTATCAGAATCGAAGGGTATTCGATCTCATGTTTATCGTGGTTGAGAAAAATTGTTTTGGTGACTCTCTTCGTCATGGGAGCTTTGTAATTTCTTTGTGTTTGGAGTTTGTGGGCATGACAAGGGTTGAATCTTGTTGTGCGGTAAAGTGAAGAGTATCGTTTGCACCCTTTTGGTTGCCTTGTCGATTAAGTGTCCGGGCTTTGACTCATTTGGTCTTTTTGGGTTTAAATCAAAAAAAAACAAGGGGTTTTAGTGTTGCGCCTCATTGGTTGATGGCGGGGGAAAGGCATGGATTTTCCGTGCTTTGTCGTTTTCGAGTTGAAGTTTTGGGCTTGGGGCTTTAAGGAAAAAATGTTATTCGATCGATTCGCTTTTCCTTTCCGTGAATTGATTTGTGTAGCTCTTTTCCTTCGTGGAATTTTGGAGTTTGATAATTGGTTTGGAGTTTTGTTGAATGACATGGCTTGAGCCCCGCATTTTCTAAGTCTTCTAAGAGTTGAGCTTCTTTGGAAGTTTTCGTTGGTTTTTCGGAAAGGAAAATTCGGCAGCTTAGAGTAAGTTATGGTGATTGAAGATCTTCTGTAGAGGATTAGTAGATGTTGTGTTGTTGGGTTAAGGTGGTCGAACTTAATTGGATAGATGGCAAGAAGTAGGTTGTGGGTCATGGTGATCCACGGTTATACGTGGAGATCTAGAAATGGTGTTTGCGTAAGGTTATGAATGATTGTGCCCAAGAAGTAATAACAAGTTTGGTTGAGAAACTTGTTAATTAAGTTGATGGATTCGATTGTTTAAATCATTGGGAACTTAGATAGTTGATCTTGGTATTCGTCATATGCTTGACGAATAGGAATTTTGGATGGTAGGTTAATTTGGGATAAAAGTTAACTTGTTTATCGTTGATGAGTTTATAGGGGAGAAATTGTTAATGTTGGTGATAGCATTTTCCGACTGCCGCTGTAATTAGTTGAAATGATAAATTCTAGAGAAGGTAATCCATGGAAGAGTGGTTATAAAATTTTGCTAAGTTTGTTGGGCTTTCCCAAAGGTGCTAAGTGGGGTTTTGTGGTGTTGCTTTTTAATTGAGAGATTCTTTGATGTGAAGCTTTTCACCTTAGGGCTCAAGGTAAGAGAATTGGTTTATGCTGTTAAAGGAATAGAGTTCTCTTCGATCTTGTGGTTGTTCTTGAGAAATGACTGTGTGAAGTTCCTCTTTTCAGTTGAATCTTTCCTGGTTGTGTATTTTATTGCATTAATTTTAAAAGTTGAGGAAAGTAGCCAGCCTTGAAAATGAAGCGAGGTTTACTTTGCTCTCTAGTGTGAGTCAAGTGCGATGTTGTGTTATGTGGGAATTTGATTGGTGCCCTGTGGGGCTAATCATTTCGATAATAAATAATGATCCTTGATCCTGTTGTTTCCTAGGGCAACTGTTGAAAAAGTCAAAGTGGTGTTTTGATTCCTAGAGGATTCCGATGTTACTTGTTTAGAAAGTTAATCTACGAGGAGAGATGGGAATCAATGCTTTTGTGGTTCGTAAGGGATCCAAGTTTAGAACCCAACTGTCTAATCGGATAGCTTGGGTGTTTTGATGATGATTGGATGGATGCTTAGTAGAGTGATGTGACTCGCGTTATTCCTGTCTACACGAGTTGGTTGATCTATGGTATGGAGTCTTAGAGAGGTAATTTAAGTTGGGTGAATGAAAATTGGATAGAGAAATGAGAATTGAGTTTGGGAGTTAGTGTTATGAACTTCCGGAAGAATTGTTGGTTGATTGGAGGTTGTGTATTGAAGTGTTAAAGAAGAGTTGTCTCGAGTTGTCGATCGCTCATAAGTGGTATGATTTAGGATTTGACTGATCGCCTCGATCCATTAGAGTTTTCGCGGGAGATGTGAATTCACCGGTTGAGAAGTGCTTGTGGGATTCTGATTTAAGAAAACCATTTGGAGTTCCTCTTATGTGAGAGATACCCGGTTTGTTGTTTGGGTATCTTTGTTTTGTACTTTGCTGCCGTTGTTCTTGTTGGTGTTCTTGTTATGGTCAGAATTCGAGGTCGAATTCTGTTAAAGGGGGGAAGAGTGTAACCCCGCAAAATCATTTTCCTGGTTCTTCGGCCGGTAATTATTCCACTTTCGTGATTCAGGGATTGGTATTTGGGAGAAAATATTTATTGTTGCGTTTTCGAAGCTTTTAGTAAAGGTTTTGGATGTTGCGCTAGTTTTTTTCAGTTGAAGTATCTTTTGAGCCGTATTGTTTGGCGGTAAGTTGTATTTTCCTGACAATCGTCGTTTCGCGCCGAGAATTTAATAAGTTTGGTTTGCGCTAATAATTTAAAAGCTGGATTTTGTTTGTAGGAGGGGCTTTTTGGGGATTTCACCTCCCTTACCTAACCTCTCTCTCCCTCTCCTTTATGTGTGGCTGTAATTGCTTGAAGGGCTGACCGATTTCCTTTTCTCGTTTGTGCTGGCCGAAGCATCTTCTCCAGCTTGCTTTTTTCCCCTGGCCTACCTCCTGCTGTTTCCTCCAGTCGGCCGGCCCTCCCTGCGCCTCCTCCCCGGTGGCCGAGCCTCCTGGCGCCGCTCCCGGCCAAGCTCCTCCCGTGCAGGCCGTTGGCTGCAGTAGCAGAGCAGCCGGCAGGTGGCAGCAAGAGCAGCAACAGTGGCGCCGGCGGCTCCCCTCCGGCGAGCCTCCTCTCCGGCGGCATCAACTAGCAGCATCACCACCAGCAACCTCTCCCTCACCTCCCTCTTCCCTCCATGTAGAGGATTGAGGTAAAACCCTAGAAAATTTGGAGAGTTAGTTGCTTGCATGTATGGTGTTTGATGAAATGTCCAACTAGGATTCCTGTTTTGCAATGCTTTTAGTTGAGAGACTAGAGTGAATGAGAATGTTCTGTTCGGACAGATTTTCGTCCTTGGTTAGAGCTGCTAATGGAAAATTCTACAAGCGTTTCCTGGGGGTTTGGCTATAACGAATGTTGTAGATAATTGAATTACCTTTCAATAGAGACCGAAATCGCTAAATTCCGTTCAGCGGTTTGGAAGTTATGACTGTTTTAGCGAGTGCTGTCCAATTCTTGTCGCGATTGGTACAGTCTGTGTTCATCTTCGATCTGGGAGCTGCAGGTGCGTTGGCTGAGTGCTTGGTTATATTATTCATGTAGTTCATTCCCTTGCGGTCGCTTTCGAGTATAAGAACGCGAAAATCCGTTGAGCCAATCAATAGTTATGCTATTTGGAAGTTTTGTCCCGGTTGGGAAGTTTGCAGGAAGCTCAGTTTTGTGCGGTTGAGTTTTAGTGTTTGATTTGGGGGCTGTTTTGCACTAAGGGTAGCAATGTTGCATGTATTATTGTTGTAAACTATCTAGAATGGGAAAGTTGAGGTTGCCCATGTTATTTCAGGAGGAGTAGCTTCGAGGAGGCTTCAACTTCTCGTTATTCCCATTCTTCCAGCGGTTAGAGGCAAGTGCATTGCATCGGTTGTGGCTAGGTGGCCACTAAGTTTTACAATAATACAAATTATCCTTGTGTTGCTTTAATACTGCCATGTTTGATTTTGCATTCGATATGATGAATGAGAATGGCTAATTGGTTATGCTTTTATTTAATCGAGTTTTGATGCAAGTGTAACCCGTATATCTCTTATATGATATCTAATTGATTGCTTGTGATATGTATATACTTACGCTATGATTGCATTCGTGTTTGTAAGCACATCTAGTAGGGTAATTGTCTTTTGATGAAAAGGTTATAATCTGATGCAAGTGCATCGTTGATCGAATCGATTTGTGTCAAAAGTTGAATGTCATGATACCTTGTGATTATGAAAAGCTATCGTTTGAGATATCATAATATTATTACTCGTATGATAAGATAAGGTGAATAATGAAGTAATGAGGTTTGATTAATAAGAATGGATGATTTGGTGATCATGAAGATGGATTATGATATGAAGGTGTAGTAATGATAATTGTGACTATGTAGACATGAGTGTCAAGATTATGCAAATGAATGTTGAGAATATGAATATGAGGGTTGAGAATATGGATATGAATGTGAGGAATGGCATTTGCATATGTGCATTCATGAATTGCATTGAGCAGTATGCGTGAAAGTTATACTGGAAGTATGACTAATCCGAGTGCTCGGAGTTCCTACTCAGTCCCATCCTCGGCGTGGATGGGAGCGGTGTTAGCGTAGGGACCGCTCATCGGGTAGCGGCAAGTCCTGCTTTCGGCAGGCCCTTCCACGGGATGGTTGGGTTTGAGGGCACGACGACGGGTGGTGCTCGCAATACCGGTATTTGCTAAGAAAGAGGAGATGAGTCATGCATGATGCATCATATGCATGAGAATGCATCATATGCATGAGAATTGTGAAATATGCATTGCATTGACAATGGTGAGTCATGTTCATTGAGTTGTTTGTGATGTATGGATGTGAGATTCTATTTTGTATGGCATATTTGCATATGCTTTGCATTGACGATGATGAATCATGTTTAAATGTGTTTGAATAAACGAAAGTAAGTATTATGTTATGTACGTGAGAACGAGTGGATACTTCTGTAGTTAATTATGACTATGCTATGATTGGAAATGAATGAAGGTTGCATTTTTTCTATTCATGGCAATTGCACTTGAGCATTCCAACATGTTTGTATTGCATAGCGTTGAATTTAATGGCTCTTGTGGTGAGTGGTAAGATGTGGGGGTAACTCCCCCAAAATTGTTTAAATAATATGTGTGCCAGATTCCTTGTATATGTTTTTGTTGGATGCATTGCATGGTAATCTAATGGTGATTGGCAGCAAATGACCTTTGGGTTGAGGGTAAATTACAGGATTAAGAATGGATCAGGTCGTGGACTCGTTCCATGTGGTTTAATGAGGTATGTGAAATCTGTGAACATGGTAGTTGATAAGGTAACCAATAGTGATTTCTTCTTTTGTTATACGTGTTAATTTAGTATTCCAAAATATGGGCATGTTTATGAATTACACATGTTACTTGTTATTGATATTGCCACTTTGTTGTGCTTGCTGAGTCTTCGACTCACGTTTCTTTTTCTGTAAATGTGTGTAGGTTCCCTGAAGTCGGCATGCTGGGATGGGAGTAGTAGCACGTCACGGCTTATCACCCTAGTTTCATTTTAGCCTTGTGATTTCAAACCTAATGAGCTCATGTTTTGTAATAAGTAATTTGTGGGAGTTATTTTGTATCTGCTTGGGGTCATGGGGGTTGGTTGGCACCATGACCCATGTTTGTGCTTGGTCGGTTCCTTTAGTTGCTTATGATTTTATTATATAGTTGCTATTGTTCTTATGTCTGCTGAGTGGATGTCCTCTGTTCTAGAGAGGTCATGCCGAAATTTTGTAAATTTCGGTGACTTAGTTTTAAGCCGGTTTAAGAGTTTAGAGATTAAATTCAATTTCAATCTTTTCGTAGAGGTGTCGTTTGTTATTTAAGGTATTTGGTAGCATTCGCGGTGCGTTTGGCGCCGGGGTGTTACAGTTCTAACATAATTAGATCAACAATTCTACATCCAAATGGACGGATCTATAATGCATTAATGTGGGTTCTTTTTTGGTTCGATGGTGTGATTTTTCTTCAGCAATCGCTTATGTATGTTTGTAGTCGTTCTTCCAAAGATGGTGGAGGCAACAAAATGACATGATTAAGGATACAATCAAGGGGCTCATCAACTCTAGACGGTTGGAATTAATGTATGTTCTTTCGTGTTCCAAAGTTGTCACTTTGTAGGTTGCATTGACAATCATGTTTCTGTTGTATAGTGGATGACATATTGCTTCTTGTGATGCCGAAGAAATGGTGGCATGTGCATGCATGATGAGGCGGAGTTCATCACGGAGGAGTTCGGTCAGATTCCAAGAATTGGTTGGCAGATTGATCCATTTGGGCATTCTGCGGTTCAGGCTCAGAAGTAATTCACTCTACCCATTTATGTCATGTTTTCAGATTTCATGTGATTTCATGCTTTCTTATGCAGAAAGTAAGTCAATTTTTTTATATGGTGCGCTACTACTTTCCTATGCTTCCCATTTGCATGACAAGAGCAAATTACATGTACACAAACATCCTTTTTCACTTCAAATCAATTTTTGACAGGCATCATTAGTATTCATTTGCCACGTCAAAACATATGAGAATATGGGGAAGGAAAAACATTATACGTAGCCATAAGTTTGCTCGTAATATACATATGACTTGTAACTTAGTTGGCAAATGAACCCAACATTTACTGAACATTTACTGAATATGTATGCCTATGTAATTTTTTCATTGCCATTCCTAGCATTTTCTGTGTTTAATACTGATCTTCTGTTGTTCCTTGGTTCCTTTTCTTGAACAGGGGGTATAAAGATGCACTTTTGTAGTTTTGGAAACTACATCATCCAATCATCCTACTCTGGCCAAATTACGCAGAGCAAGATCGCCTTTGCCGTGCCATCCTTTAAGCTGCTACAAATTAGTAACCAGCAAAAGCAAGAACATGTAGCTCATATGAGATGGGCATTCTGCGACTTAGGACTTCTTACATTTGCATCATCATTGTGTGTACAAGTGAAAAGAAATTCGATTGCCATGCAGATGAGTTGTGCTTTCATATTGCATAATTAATAAAAAATCTGAGAATAAGTTTCTTGTTACAAAAAGTTTGTTGCTCGATTAAGATGGTTCTTGGGAGAGATGCTATTTGGAGAAAACTACTTGAGTGGATTTTAGAAGAAAACAATTGACAACAACAATTTTGTGTCATTTATACAACATTATTTTTCAGGATGGACGGATCGACTACAATGAGTTTGTCGAGATGATGCAGAAGGGAAATAATCCATTGGGTAGAAAGGGACAACAAAGTAATGGGAACTTTGGTCTTGGGGAAGCACTGAAGCTTGGTAAAGGAAGGTAATCGATTTATGTTTTCCTATTCGATCAAGTTGAAATCATATGATTTTCAGTTCTAGAATTGCGGATAATGATCAAGTTGGTTCATGGAGTCATAGATCAAATATTACATCTTGATTCAACAGAGCCTTATACTTGAAAATAAAACTTTCTATGACAAGAACAGATGATCTAGCGACTTTTTCAGCATATGATACTTTGATTCATGGTAGCGTAGCTTTATTAGTTTGAAACAGAACAGGTTAAAACATTTGTGGGGATGACTATATGAGAAAACCAACTGCAAATTGAGGCACAGAACACGTGTCGTTGTACCGATAACGGAGAGGGCACAACAATTAGGCACAGGAAAAGAGAGCGGGAGGAATCAATAGTCATATAGTGGAGAGGAAGCACGGTGCATGGTGAGGAATCTGCGGTCGGAGACGATCGTGGCAATCTGCAGGTTGAGGGTGGTGGCGGGAGTTGGGGAGGAAGGAAACCCTCGGGTAGAAGCAATTTGCATATGTGCCTATAGATGGAGATGTAGAGGCCTACCAAGAATATGGACTCAGAACCTAAAATGTAGTTATAATTGGAGGGAAAAGTTTTACTAAGGCGGCAACTATTTTGGACGGTACATTTTTATTTTAGAACATTTTTATTTGCATGTGTACTGAAATCAAATGTATACATAGTACAAAGGTGTACCTCAGGAGGAATTCCTACTGGATCCTCAGATGAATTTAGATATGACATGTTTGAAGAATCAGAATTTGCCCTTGCAGGTTTTTCTATTTGTTGGCTTACTTGTGCATCGAAACCGGAATATACTTTATTGTGCTTATTAATATCATTTGAAACGCACTCTCTATTGTTCAATTCATTGTCTGAGTGGCATGCACTATTTACAGATGAGAGGTGATCTTCGGAGTTACTATCACCATC
This sequence comes from Guadua angustifolia, assembly GCA_036346375.1. Lineage (NCBI taxonomy): Eukaryota > Viridiplantae > Streptophyta > Magnoliopsida > Poales > Poaceae > Guadua > Guadua angustifolia. Next base: position 42,306,253 of record CM070510.1, read on the forward strand.
AGAAAGACTATGAGCACTTCCCAATTTTCGATGATGCAGATTGTGGTTATCTATCTCTTCTTGGTTCCAAGATAGAGACATCCTATTCTCCACCAATTGTGAAAAAGTTGCATTGGAAGGTCATGCGCCAACTGCCCTTTTCAGACCTTCTGAAACTCCTTTAAACTGTCGAACAATGTCATCCATGAGCATAACTGCTTAGTTTTTTTGGTTCTTTACATCATACATATCTACTATAATCTATTTTATCCGGCTGCCTAGGACTGACCACCTAGATCCGATTAATCCTCAATTAATCAGTCTAGGCGCTGGGCCCTACCTCACCGGCCGACTAGCGCCTAGCGCCTTCTTGAACATTGCAGACTAGCGCCTAGCGCCTTCTTGAACATTGCAGATTCGAATACAAATAGGGGCTTTCTCGGTCACGAATACGGAGCAAATACAGAATGTTTCGAATACGGTTAGTCTCAAAGAACTCCCAGTTACACTGTTAACATGCCACATAAATTCGCCGTCGGAGTTCCGTCTGTGGCACGTAGGAAAAATAATGGAAGTCAGCATATACTGTTTTGTTTTCATCGTGTGGCACTATCTGGCAATTCAAGCTAGCATTTGCTATCGAATTTAGCTAAAAATTTCACGGAGGACTCTCATTTGCACTACTAACATGCCACGAATTTCGCGCTTGGAATTCGATCACGTGGCGATAGGAAAAATAGTGGAAGTCAGCGTATTCTCTTTTGCTTTCGTAGGTGCGGCATTATCCGCAATTCTAGCTTGTATTTGCCATCGAATTAAGCTAACAATTTCACAAAGAACTCTCATCTGCATTGGTAACATGCTCTGAATTTCGCCACCGAATTCAAATCCGTGGCGTATTGGAAAAATAATGGAAGTCAGCATATTCTCTTTCGCTTTCATCGTGCGGCACTATCTGGCAATTCAAGCATGCATTTACTATCGAAATAAGCTGAAAATTTCACGGAGAACTCCCAGTTACACTGTTAACATGCCACATAAATTCGCCGTCGGAATTCCGTCTGTGGCACGTAGGAAAAATAATGAAAGTAAGCATATACTGTTTTGTTTTCATCGTGTGGCACTATCTGGCAATTCAAGCTAGCATTTGCTATCGAATTTAGCTAAAAATTTCACGGAGGACTCTCATTTGCACTACTAACATGCCACAGAATTTCGCCGCTGGAATTCAGTCTGTGGCGCATAGGAAAAATAGTGGAAGTCAGCGTATTCTCTTTTGCTTTCGTCGTGCGGCATTATCTGGCAATTCTAGCTTGTATTTGCCATCGAATTAAGCTAACAATTTCACAAAGAACTCTCATCTGCATTGGTAACATGCTACAGAATTTCGCCGCCGAATTCATCCGTATGCATTGGAAAAATAATGGAAGTCAGCATATTCTCTTTCGCTTTCATCGTGCGGCACTATCTGGCAATTCAAGCATGCATTTACTATCGAAATAAGCTGAAAATTTCACGAAGAACTCCCAGTTACACTGTTAACATGCCACATAAATTCGCCGTCGGAATTCCATCTGTGGCACGTAGGAAAAATAATGGAAGTCAGCATATACTGTTTTGTTTTCATCGTGTGGCACTATCTGGCAATTCAAGCTAGCATTTGCTATCGAATGTAGCTAAAAATTTCACGGAGGACTCTCATTTGCACTACTAACCTGCCACAGAATTTCGCCGGAATTCGGTCGTGGCGATAGGAAAAATAGTGGAAGTCGGCGTATTCTCTTTTGCTTTAAATCATGCGGCATTATCGGCAATTCTAGCTTGTATTTGCCATCGAATTAAGCTAACAATTTCACAAAGAACTCTCTTTTGCTTTTAGTCGATGCGGCATTATCCGCAATTCTAGCTTGTATTTGCCATCGAATTAAGCTAACAATTTCACAAAGAACTCTCATCTGCATTGGTAACATGCTACGAATTTCGCTTGGAATTCAGTCCGTGGCGCGATGGAAAAATAATTGAAGTCAGCATATTCTCTTTCGCTTTCATCGTGCAGCACTATCCGGCAATTCAAGCATGCATTTACTATCGAAATAAACTGAAAATTTCACGGAGAACTCCGATTACACTTGTTAACATGCCACATAAATTAGCTAAATTAAATTCGTGCGTGGCACGTAGGAAAAATAATGGAAGTCAGCATATCTTGTTTTGTTTTCATCGTGTGGCACTATCGGCAATTCAAGCTAGCATTTGCTATCGAATGTAGCTAAAATTTCACGGAGGACTCTCATTTGCACTACTAACTTGCCACGCAATTTACGCCACTGAATTGACCGTGGCGATAGGAAAAATAGTGGAAGTCAGCGTATTCTCTTTTGCTTTTAGTAATGCGGCATTATCTCGCAATTCTAGCTTGTATTTGCCATCGAATTAAGCTAACAATTTCACAAAGAACTCTCTTTTGCTTTCAAGTGCGGCATTATCCGCAATTCTAGCTTGTATTTGCCATCGAATTAAGCTAACAATTTCACAAAGAACTCTCATCTGCATTGGTAACATGCTCTGAAATTTATGCTGAATTCAGTCCGTGGCGCATTGGAAAAATAATTGAAGTCAGCATATTCTCTTTCGCTTTCATCGTGCAGCACTATCGGCAATTCAAGCATGCATTTACTATCGAAATAAGCTGAAAATTTCACGGAGAACTCTCAATTGCATTGTTAACATGCCACATAAATTAAATAAATCGAATTCCATCCGTGGCACATAGGAAAAATAATGGAAGTCAGCATATACTGTTTTGTTTTCATCGTGCGGCACTATCCGGCAATTCAAGATAGCATTTGCCGTCGAATTGAGCTAAAAATTTCACGAAGAACTCTAACAAGCCACATAATTTCGCCGCTGGTATGAATGAAATTTTCTGAATTAGAAATAGAACAAAAAATAATATAGAAAAAGGAAACACAACCATGAGTAAACTACCACGGCCAAATTAGCAAACCTCTAGCGCGCCCGCGAACATAAATTTACTCACTATTTCCCGCACAAATCACCCTCCAAAATATTTTCTATGAACTGTTTCTCCCGTTTAATCCTGGAGACCACGCCCCACAACCAAACCGGCCATATTCTCATATTACGCATGCATCTCCTATTCTCCTGTAAGTTTCACGGCATGGCAAAAATCATCAACACCACAACTAGGCAGCTCCTACGCGGCTACGCATGCATCTCCTGTAAGTTTTGCCGTATACTCGAGGTGTCTCGCCGTCGCACACCGTCGATCGCCGGAGTCGACGCCTCCTGCCGCATTCCACTACAGAGTCGAGGTGTCTCGCCGCCGCACACCGTCGATCCCCGGACTTGACGCCTCCTGCCGCATTCCCCTGCAGATCCGAGGTATCTCGCCACCGCACACCATCGATCGCCGGACTCGACGCCTGCTGCCGCCCATGGGGTAAGTATGTACGGTTTAATTCCCTTCTCACTCAGATCTTATCGATTATTTTGAGGATTTGGGGATCTAGGGTTCTTGGAGAGTACACAAGCAAATGGGGATTTTTTTTGGGTTTAGGAGATTGACAGGCGACCTACCTGGAGCAGCTGCTTTTAATCTCGCGCACATGAATTCAAGCCGATTGAACATTCTGCGGGACCAACTACCAATACTACGCCATGGCTTCACAATGTTCAAGCAAGATAACTAAATTAACTCTACACGCTTTGACTGTTATAATTATTTCTAGTATACTTGCATTTGTCTGTTACATTTACATTTTAATCAACAAAAGGGTGTCGACTATAAACTTGATGTCATAGTGGGTTATCTATCCTATTTAATTCTTGATGCCTAGCGTTTTGAGCTTCAATTTCCGTTATTAGCTTATCCAGGTCTGCTGGCACTTGGTAGCATCTTTTGTCGCTACAAATTTTCTGGATTCGATGCACAATTGTAGTTTATCATTGATGCAAGATATCGGTATAATGGTATCCTAGCGAAATTACAGTAGATGGGGGAGAAGTGGTGTAGCGTTTTGAAAACATGAACTGCATAGGAACCTTTATCTATTGAATTGACTATCGGTTCGAACTAAAAATTTTCGGATGTTTCTCACTTAATTAATTTTAATTAATTTTGACTTATTTGAGTCTTGGGACTTGGGAGGAAGAAGTGGGTGTGTTTCACAACGTTTCTTTCACAAAATGATCTATGCATGTGGTGCTATCAGCCTATCAAGCGCTTTTTGTTCTTTAGTTGGGAACATTCATCGATAATAGCTCGGTCAATGTGCGAGACCGTTCATCACCTTACCCTCATCGATCATCTTGTCTACCCTTTCTCAAAATAAGTGTAGATGTAGTTACGAAGATCGGGAAGAGATAGGATATAAACTACGAGTTATAATGCCATCGTGGGTGTCTTATATGAAATCTGTAAAATCTACACTAGCATGATTGTTTGGTGTAAAAATTTAAATTTCCACGTGTAAACTGATAGTTTAAGTTCTTGAAGTGTCATTGTGCATAAAAATCCCTAGGATTATGAGTCAAGTTTGCTTTCGGCTAGAAGGATGATTATGTATGGGGTCTTGGGCTTTTTTTTTTTTGAGTTTGTATAAATGCAGGTTCGATTTTGCACTTCCTCCTATCTTGGCATCGTTGCAAGCTTTCCATTCTTACCTCTTAGCGGTAGAGTTTGAAATTGAGTGAAATATTTCTATTTACCATTTTTGCGGTGGCATATATAATGTTCTTCTTCTTTGTGTATAGCATTCTATGCTTTCTCCTCTCCATTTCTTGGGAAAGACTTGTATCGTTATATCATAATAGGTGTATATAGTTTCTGGTAATGTTCCACTTCTCATGCATGCTTTGAATCCTCAGAGATATTTCATTTGATAAGTTTTCATATCCATGTTCTGCTATGTCGGGCCTTATCAGTCTTGATTCTATACCACTCCTCTCCCCTTTTGACAAAAAAGGACAACGATAGATATATCTGTCATGGAATTAGATTGAAAGGTATTTTGTCCATAATTAAAGAGAAACTTAATTAACGTTGTGTAAGGAAATCTTATGTGCTTTCTTCTATGAGTCGAGTTAGCAATACTTTGAGCTATTGCTGCATGCTACAAAGCTGCAGAACCGGCCAAGATGTGTCCATATATAGTCCGAATCTCGGATAAACTGTTAAGAGAGTATCGCACATATATACATTGCATCGATGGAAATTTTTTTATGAAACAATATCATATGTTAGTTATAACATATATCGATCAACAAAGCTTTTCCTCTACTCGGTAGCAAAACCATGCATAAATAACCCATGAGAGTGTTTAAGTCATATGAAAATTGTTTGAATCAGAGATCAAAACTACTCGTAATAAAATGCTTAATTGCTTCCTACTTTAGGAAAATATTTGGACCAAAACATAATTTGTTAAACCGCCCAAATCACAACAAACATAGTGACAAGAGTGCATCAGTACTGAAATTGAATACCTAGGTTGATTCTTAGAGCTATTGACAAACACAATATAATGTTAAAGAGAGTAAAAAGAATCGCAAAACGTATTTCAATCTTGAGATGAACTTCCATTCTATGCAGCCTTTGTTTGTTAGAGGTATTAATGTGACAATTTGGCAATCAGTCTGAAGTTGCCACGAGCATGATAATTACCTGTGGCACTACATGGAGGTTATTGTCCATTAGACATGGAGGACTGGAGAAAGCTCAAAGAGAATGGTGGAGACTTAACAATACTTCAATGTGTAGAGGTTTGTAGAATATGATAAGATATTATAAATACTCTACTCTGATTATGGTTGCTTCTACTTTATGTACAATGGCAACATAGATTTTTACTTTCCTTTATTTCTTATTTTAGACAAAGTTCCTCTACCCTCGGACATGTGACAAATGGATATTGAAGACAACCGAAGAGATTGGAGGCGATACAAGGCAACATTGAAGAAAAAACTTTTTAATCCGAAGAAGAAAAGATCCTTTTTGTATAGGTTGTGCCCAGATGATGTTGATGAAGATCAATGGGTTGCACTTGTCAATTATTGGTATGTTCAGTCGATTATATTCTTGCTCAAAGCATCATATGCATGTCAGTTCAAAGGAATTGAGGGGGTAAAAGAGAAATTTTTCCTGGTACTGAAGTTATCTGTACCATCTAGGTCATGGTTGCAAACCTCGCTTTTCTTTCTCCAGTGCTTCTATTTAGATTTGCTCGGCAATGGGGAGGTCCTTGTGTGATTTTAACTTTTGACTCATCTATGTTCTCATTCTAAGCACTTGTTATCACTGCTAACACTATACACTTGTAGTACTGACTTGACAATGTCTTCATCTTCTTCGATGCAGTTGTGATCACGATTTTGGACACTGCGTCGCATTCTTGTGCCTGTGTTTGGGACACCTACAAGCTCAAGTCCCGAGTAGGTGCTCACTAGCTTCCCTGAATCCTCTTTCACATATGTTTGCATCTTCATATGATTCTCTGCCTGCTGGATACAATGAGTTCCCATGGATATGCAATTTACTTAATCGTACCTGAAAAATGTTGGGAGAAACCTACTGGGAAATAAATTAAAAGAAGGAAAAGAATGTACAAAATTTTATTGATTATAGAAGGCAGAAAAGAGGCCCAAATGAAGAGTCAATGATTAGTCAACCATGATCTGAACAAATGGCTGAACTAAGTCGACAATAGTTCAATCGAAATCTGATTAAACAACTAATCTACACAACATTTAGCCATCTACATTGTACATACTCATACATTTATGAAGTCAATCAACTGTCTTGCCGGAATGCCCGAGATATTTTTCGGTTCTCTCGATCTCAGAGCACCCCACAGACTCCAAGTACTTTGAATGTTATTGGCTTGAAGGTGTGTATACTGAGGAGGCTCAACTTCTTAGGTTTCTAAATATCTTGTAGTAGCGAAGGTAGTCCGATCCACTTGTTAGATTGAATTGAATCTTATATAACCTCGTAGCTAAAGATAAAATCATAATAGTCTAAGTGGACCTCTCAAAGGTATAAATAAGTAGACATTAGTCTTCTTGGTTCGGTCTTTTTCTTTTTTGTTATGATGCCCACATTTTATACTTCTCAATTCTTATTTATTCAAGGGTTCGTATGTCTTGAGTGACTCTAGGTTTATTCAGATGCAGTTGCAAGAGAGCTTTATTCACCTTTGTATCAATTTGCGGGACAATTGGCGGTGCTCATGTGGAAGGAAAACCGATTGCTTGGCCTTCCTTTTGTGTATGTTATTTGTTTCTTGCTTCAATTGTAATGAAGTGCATATATTATATTTTGTAATTGCAATCATAAAGGTTTATACATTCTTTTGTGCAAAGTTGAAAAAATCAATGGTGAAATTCAAACATTTGGTTGCTTACCACATGAAGGGATCTAGAAGCGAAGAATTTCATAAAGATTAGGCAATACTAGATATATTTTATATTCTTTTTATTTAGAACAATGTATTTCAGATTCATAGACTAAAGACTTGTCTTCTCTGGAAATCAAATCGTTATGTATTCTATCGAATGGTGTGATGTACTTTATTTTATTTGTTTGATGCAATGCAATATGTTATATATGATTGTTGCATTTATGGTCATTTGTGTTTTGTATTGATGTACGTGTTATATATATATATATATATATATATATATATATATATATATATATATATATATATGCTTATCAAAAGATATTCTATTAATCAATTTTAATTTGTACATCACAAAAAATAAGAAAATAATAAAGATATTTAAATTTATTTTAGGAGCTCAACATTGTGTTGTTGTCGTTCAAAAAGTGTGTTACTAAATTCAATTATTGTATCTAAAAATGTGTTACTAGGGTCTATGGAAACACATGCTACTATGTTGCTTTAGCAAAAATATGGTGTTACTAGGGTCTATGGCAACACGAGCTACTATGTTACTCTTGCTAAAAAAGGTGTTACTGCAGTCTATAGCAACACATTTGATGCATGTTGCTGTAGCATGGTTGCAACATCTTTTTTTATATACAAGAACACTTGTTACATGTTACAATAGACCCTTCTATAGCCACGTAGGCTATAGTAACACTAAACAAATATGTTGCAATAGGACTCAGTAACACTTTTTTTGAGCTATAGTAGCACATATGCGTGTTACTATAGGCCTATCCTGACGTAGTGATTTGGTTGAACACCAGCGTCATAGGGTTAGCCGGGTCCAACAATGGGAGAGACTTCAATAGCATTTGAGCGCACTAGACGTTAGCCTCAGGAGTACTGAAGACATCGCCGAAGTGGCTTTGATGGGATGTTGTTGCTCGAACATGGCCAGGTGCGCCATTGTGGTCGCATTGCCAAAAAGTCTGTTGCCCTTGGAAACCAGGCACGTGCGGATGAGGTGTCGTTGGATTGTCAAGGTTGAGATGCTTTGACAATTTGGTCGTGATCCCTACGGTAGCTTCGGCTATTGGGTCACGACGATGGTCCACCGTACCAGGAGCAACATCGTCCGTGGTCGCATGCACTATGGCGGCTGTTGCCCCCTGATCTCGGGGTGTCCTAGGCGGGATGCGGTGCTCCTGTGTAACATTCCGTTTTTCAATTTCCTGAAACTTGAATTTCAAAACCCGAACCCGTGGAATTTTATTCGAATTTAATCTAGCTTAATTTGAATTTTCAAAGTCAAAAAGGATTTAATTTGAATAATTTAAACTTCAAATTAGTTATCTCTTATTTTATTTGGGTTCTTTGTGCTTTATTGAATTTTTCTGTATTTTTGGAGATTTTTCGGGATTTATTTGCCATTTATTTGGATTTATTGAAGTTTATTTGGATTTTATGGAATTCTTTAATTCAGAAAAATCATTTCCTAAATCAATTTCCTCCGTGCGGGCCGGCCTCCACTATTCATTCCAACGCCCACATTCACCGTTCATGAAGGCCATTAACTTGCTTAAAACCCTAACCCAAGTCGCGCCTCAGCCGTCGATATGCGCCGAATCAACGCCAGTTGTCGCGCCCACGTCGCCCGCGACCGTCGCACTATTGGAAACCCTAACCGCCGCCGCTCTTGGCGTTAAGTGCCTACTGCTGCCCGAGACTATTTAAAGCCTTCCTGCAGCCTTGCGCCGCGACTCTCGCCACCGACGCCCACCCTCCCCCATCTCTCGCCGGCGGGGACGCCTCCGTGTGGCCGCACGGGTTCGCCGGAGTTTCTCCTCCGTGCGCAAGGTTTCCGCCGTCGTTTCCCTCCTCTCCGGTGAGTCTCCGGCGACACCGTTTATATCTTCGAGTTCCTCGCGTCATGCTCTTTCTTTTGCGCCAGATCCGAGAGCTTCCCGTCGTGTTTTGCGCCGAAACGACTTCGTCTTCCTCACGTCTGGCGTGACCTCGTCGCCACCTCACCGTCGACGCCCCTCCGTGACCCTCGGCCGTCCGATCGATTTTCAACGGTCGGATCTGCGTTTGTTCCCGGTAAGCCTCCGTCTCAGCCGCCTTGTCACCCCCCGTGTCGCCGTGTCCGCCGCGTGGCGCCGCGTGCAAGACGCGTGTGCACCACGTCGTCGCTAGTGTCCCGCGTAGCCGCCGTGTATGCCAGATCTTCGCCACGTAGGCCCTAACTTCCCCGCATGGCGTCCTCGTCAGCGCCGCGTGGTGCCACGTGCTAGACACGTCAGCGCCACGTCGATGCCAGGTTAGCCGAAAACCAAAGCCTAGCCGCGTCGGTACCATGTCGCCAGCACCGTCACGACCGCGTGTGCTCTAGTGCCCAGTGTCGCCTCGTCCTAACGCCATAATGTCGCGCGTCATCATGCCACATCACCACCTCACACATATCGCCGTGTAACCCTCTGTGAACTCGGTCCATGAGGCCGAAGCCCGACTCGTGGGGTCCACATGTCAGAGAGCATTCATTTTCTGTTATTTTCTATTTTCCCAATTTTCCGAATCACAGCCAATCAACGCCCGACACGTGTCATCCTTTTCCTTTTTCCTGATTTTCTCTCCCGTGAGACTTCGGAAGGCCCGTTCCCCTCCGTTCGAACTCCGATTTGAACGATTCAAATTTCTAAATTCATCTAAAATCAAGATCTATCTGTTGGTGTCATTTTTATGAATTTTTGGATTTTATTATTTCTATTTTATTTATTTCTTGTCTCGATTTGCGTGTTTGGCGTGTAGACAACGATCGGTTGAGCTGCGGAGCATCCAAATGGAGGTAGCAGCGGAGAAGGAGAGGTTGAAGGCAAGTCTCCCTTGACCATATTGAACCCAAGTTTATAAAATGCTATATTGTGTTTAAATTATTGAATGCTTATTATTTGCGTATCATCTTTGTAAATCTTGTTTTAATGCTTAGCTATATTCCAACTTTGTTATGCCACATTGATATTCAACTTGACAACCTTTGACACCTTAGGAAAACTAATTATTGTAATTAATGGTAATCATTTTGATTATGGGAGCAGTAGAAAAATGCTTAGCCATGCTTAATCACGTCGGTTACCTTACCATTATGGAAATGATTTCATTCTTGATTCAAAATGAATTGTGGAAATTATGGCAATTGGTGTTGCGGTATTAATTTGAAATTAAAAGTGAAAAACGATTTAGGCAAGGGCGGATTGGTTGAATGGCGGGTCTGGGATGCACAAAATTTTGGAATGTGATTGTCCGCCCTAGTCAATTAAGGACCCGGTCGTGTGTTGCCTTGGGCCATGCTATCTGATACAACCACATGTCTATTATGGAGTGCGACTGGCTAAGTAATTTGCATGTATCGTTATTTGACTTCGCCATTTGGGTTGTGCGGTTTCTTGGGCCAGTACTTGCAAGGTGCAAGAGGGGCTTCAGATTGGGTGGGATGCCCTAACAATGATGGTGAAACCTCAGTGGTAGTCGGTAGCGGTATATGCATTGTAAAGGCCTTGTCATGATCTTCCTACCCAAGACACCAAAGGAAGTGTGTCAATAGCTTGGCGAAAGGGTTGATCATGTCGTGTGGGTAAAGTGTACCGACTCTGCAGAGTCTTAAAACTACTTGAGTAGCCGTGCCTTACGGACAAGACAGCGTGGGCAGCTTTCACATAATAGATTTTCGGTTTTTGGTTTCAAATGGAAAAACGATTATTTGGTTTAAAATAAAAAAAATGTGGTTGGGAATCATGACGTATAGAGCTCCGGGTTTTAGTTTGGCGGCTAGAGCCAACCAGTAGTTGGAACACGGAAAATTGTTATACTTCAAGTTTAATTATTTATGCTATTTACATTTTGTTAAATCTTGCCTTATGAAATTATTACTTGTATTTAAATTTCAATTTAAGCTTTATGCAAATGAACCCTATATGCCATCCTTTGTTTAAGCCTTGCATCTAGTTATTTGCATTAAGTTTAGAGACTTCTTGAGTATGTTGCATACTCACCTCGCTTTATTCTGGGTGCTTATTCCATAAAGCGAGATGAAGAGATCGAGCCTGCGATTCCCGTTCGACATCTGTGGTGAAGACTATGATGAGGAGGATGACTCGATCTTCTAGGAGTGTACCCGGTCGGTTGCTGTGGGCTGCCGATTGTCTCTTTTGTTCTACATTTCATTGCTACATTTTCACTTAGCCGTAAGGCTCCATACTTATAATAATGTGATGATGGATGTTTATGTTGTTACACTCTTTTGCTTATTCTTGTTATGACTTTATGATATATACGTGTTATCATCAACTTGTATTTGTGTGTGCTAGCTTTTCTGGACTAGCACGGTGGAAACACAGGGGGGTTCAGAGTTGGTAATCCCGGTCCCGACAGAGGTGGTATCAGAGCCATATCGACTGTAGGTCGCAACCCTAGTTAGAACGGTCGTTAGAATTTCAAAAATTATTTTCTAAATCAAACCAACGAAATTGAATTTAGAAGTTGGTCTCCTCTTACCTTATTCTTAGGTTCTTTCTTCTTTCCTTTTCTGAATATTATTTGGGAATTTAAATTTGATCTTATCCCCTGAAATTTCTCTAAGTCTTCGGTCGTCTCCAAGATCGGTGAAAGGACTGCTAGAAGGATCAAGTTGTCGGAAGAGCTATGAAGAATAAGTTACTAAGTGCCCATATTTTCCTTTTCTTACGCTTAGTAATCGGAGTTTATTTGGTGTTTTATTGCTTGCTTGATGGGTGTGTTGTACACTTGCCCCAGGCATTGTGTTGCAGTCACCCTTCGTTGGAGTTTTACTGTTGGTTCCGCCTTGGAATGGCTACCTTCCATGTTCTCCTTACCTTTTGTTGTTTCTCTCTTGCCTTATGCTTTTCCCTTCCGTTTTTGCTAACCTTTCCTTGGCCATTGCTTGGATGGAAGGTCGAGAGTGGTCGTAAGAGGCGGAAGAGGCGTGGTCGTGGCGAGCGGTTGCCACCGAACGGCAGGATTCCGCAGAACCAGTGAGCCGGTCAGTCGTCGAGTTGCGTAGCCACCACATGCCACCTCGGATGGCCGATCTGCAGCAGATGATGGTGATGCGATTCTGACTCTGCGAGGCATTGGCACAGAATATGGTGAACAACCCGTAGCCAGCACTAGCCCCAGCGCCAGCATTTCAGCCGCAGTCAAAGTTGGGAGAGTTCATGAGGACTCGACCGCCTCGCTTCTTGCGGTCTTGGGAGAGCCCTTAGGCGGCGAATGGGCCGAAAATGTTGAGAAAAGCTGCAGCTTGTCCAATGGTACTGACCGCGAAGGTGCTCTCGCCGACCATCGGTGAAGGCGTAGCGCCACAGTGGGACAACCTCAGGCACCCCATCGGGATGCTCGGCGATCACTTGGGAGGAGTTCTCACGAGGCCTTGAGGATCGCTCATGTACTGCGGGCATCATTGAGATGAAGAAGAGGAGTTTAGAAAGCTACGTCGGGGAACCAGAGCGTGTCGAGTATCTCAACAGTTCACCCGACTTGCGAGGTACTTTTGAGGATGTAGCCCTTGATAGTGCCAAGATCTCGGAGGTTCATGGAGGGTCTGGACCCGACATCAAGGTGCAACTTGTTGCGTTTGACTTCCCCAACTTTCGGCACATGGTGAACAAGGCCCTAGTCGCGGAGGATGCTTTCGGCCCCGGCCATGAAGTCGTGCAAGAGGAAGATGGCTTTCGAGCTCGGCGAGGGCGTGTGGATCGCGTCAGCGTTTTCCACCACAATGGTCAACAGAGACTTGTCGAGGAGCACCTCGTACTCCTATACGGTCCGCCCCGATTGCTCGAGGGACGCAGAGCAGTTACGGTGCTTTCACCAGAGAGGTAACACCAACGCCAGAGGAGTCGAGTGCTTTCCTTGCCCGGCCAGTTGAGTCACTATGCTTGCTTGTTGTCCTCGAAGCGTCGGCCATGGCGCTTGATTCCTTCGGCTTAGGGCAGCTCGGCCAAGACTCGGCCTGAGGTTCAAAGCCGTGGGCGCCTCACACCCCCAGGACTCAGCAGTCGTATGGGAGAGGGCGTGTCAACCACGTGACTGCAGAGGAGGCTCAGGAGGCACCAGATGTGGTATTGGGTACGTTTCTTGTCAATTCGATACCTGCCACAGCTTTGTTTGATTCTGGAGCTTCACATTCTTTTATTTCGAGGAGCTTTGTTGATCGATTTGGCTTGGAAACTTTTGCTCTTAAGATTCCCATGATTGTTCAATCACCGGGAAAAGAGATAAGAACTCGATTGGGTGTGCCCAAGTGCAACCATAGTCATCAATGGGGTAAAATTTCTTGCAAATCTCATTCTCTTGGACTCAAAGGGTTAGATGTCATCCTCGGGATGGGTGGTTGACCAAGTTCAAGGGTCAAATTGATTGTGCCGGCCGAGCCATCACTCTCACCAATCAGAGGGCATCAAGTGGAGTTCAGTCGGATAAGTCGTTGGGTGAAAGTCGCGTGTTGAACAAGTTGAAGAAATCACCTTGGAGAGTGTGCATGTGGTGAATGAGTACCCGATGTATTCCACGAGGATTTGCGGGCATGCCTTTGATCGGAGATCGAGTTCACCATAGAGCTTGTTAGGGTGCTGACTCCGATTTCAAGAGGCCGTGCTCGCATGCCGTGAATGAGCTCGCCAAATGAAGAAGCAAATAGAAGAGTTGCTAGAGAAGGATTTGTTCGTCGGGTTAAATCGCCTTGAGGAGCGCCGGTCTTGTTTGTGAAGAAGAAGGGCGATAGTTTGCGGATGTCGTCGACTACAGAGCGCTGAATGAAGTCACCATCAAGAACAAGTATCCCTTGCCGAGGATCGATGATCTGTTTGATCGGTGAAGAGCGCTTGCGTATTCTCTAAGATTGATCTGCGATCGGGATACCATCAGGTGAAGATCAGGCCGCAGGACATTAGAAGACGGCTTTACCACTCGCTACGGTTTGTACGAGTTCACTGTGATGTCCTTTGGTTTTACCAATGCCCCGGCGTATTTCATGAATCTGATGAACAAGGTGTTCATGGATTATCTGGATAAGTTTGTGGTGGTGTTCACGATGACATCCTTATCTATTCTCGAGATGAGTCCGAGCATGCAGGATATTTGAGGATGGTCTTAGAGAAGCTCCGAAGTCACCAGCTGTATGCCAAGTTCAGTAAGTGTGAGTTCTGGTTGACAGAGGTTGCTTTTCTGGGTCATATCATTTCTGCCGGAGGAGTCTCAGTTGATCCGGGAAAGGTGAAAGATGTGCTTGATTGGAAGCAGCCCAAGTTAGTGCCGGACATCAGGAGTTTCCTCGGTTTGGCAGGATACTACAGGAGGTTCATTGAAGGCTTCTCAAAGATTGCTAGACCAATGACCCAAATGCTTTGAAAAGAAGAAAGAAGTTTGAGTGGGCGGAAGCTTGTGGCGAGCTTTCGAGTGAAAAAAGGTTGACTACTGCTCGATTGCTAGTCTGTCCGGACATTGAAGGGTTTGAGATCTATTGTGATGCTTGAGGCGGGGTTTGGGATGTGTTACGATGCGTGGAGGCAAGGTAGTGATATCGCTTCCGGCGCAATTGCGACCACATGAGGAGAACTATCTGACCCATGACCTGGAATTGGCTGCTGTGGTGCATGCGTTGAAGATTTGGAGGCACTATCTCATTGGGAACGGTTGCGAGATCTTCACGGACCACAAGAGTCTGAAATACATCTTCACCCAAGCCGATCTCAATCTGCGGCAAAGAAGATGGTTGGAGCTGATAAAGGACTACGATGCAGGCATTCATTACCTTCCTGGTAAGGCGAATGTGGTTGCCGATGCTCTGAGCCGAAAGAGTTACTGCAACACTTTGAGAATTCAAGAAGGACAGCCTGCTCTGCATGAGGAGTTTCAGCGTCTGAATCTGGGATTGGTAGAGGAAGGATCAGTTGCTGCTTTGGAGATTCAGCCAACTCTGGTGAATCAAATCAAGAAATTGCAGAAGTCAGACAAGGAAGCTGCTAGGATCAAGGAAAGAGTCAAGGAAGGAAAAGCCCCGGGATTCTCAGAAGATGATGAGGGGATAGTTTGGCTTGGGAAGAGCATTTATGTGCCGAATCAGAAGGAACTCAAGCAGTTGATACTGAAGGAGGCGCATGAGTCAGCCTATTCGATTCATCCCGGCAACACCAAGATGTATCATGATCTTCGGGGTGTTTATTGGTGGCCGAGAATGAAAAAGGAGATTGCAGAGTTCATAGCCTTGTGTGATGTGTGCCAGCGAGTCAAAGCTGAGCATCAGAGGTCGGCAGGCTTGTTGCAGCCTTTGAGAGTGCCCGAGTGGAAGTGGGAAGAAATTGGGATGGACTTTATCACAGGACTTCTGAGGACCAGGTCAGGCTATGACTCGATTTGGGTTGTCGTGGATCGACTGACGAAGGTTTCACATTTCATCCCAGTGAAGACAACCTATAAGGGAGATAAGCTTGCAGAGCTGTATATGACTCGGATTGTGTGTATGCATGGCGTGCCCAAGAAGATTGTTTCGGATCGGGGCAGCCAATTCACATCTAGATTCTGGCAAAAGTTACAAGAAGCATTAGGCACCAATCTGAACTTGATGATGCCTTATCATCCCCTGATGGATGGAGACCGTGGCCGGGTGAATCAGATTCTGGAGGATATGTTGAGAGCTTGTGCATTGTCCAATGCAGCCAGTTGGGATCAGATGTTGCCATATGCGGAGTTCTCCTACAACAACAGCTATCAAGCCAGTTTGCAGATGGCACCATTTGAAGCTCTGTATGGAAGGAAATGCAGGACACCTCTCTGTTGGCACGAGACAGGAGATCGCCAAGTCTTCGGACCGGATATTCTGCAGCAAGCTGAGGAACAAGTGAAGATGATTCAGAAGAGGTTGAGGACAGCGCAGTCCAGGCAGAAGAGCTATGCTGATAATCGCAGAAGAGCATTGACCTTTGCCCCGGGTGACTATGTGTATCTGAAAGTCTCCCCCCTCAAAGGTATGCACCGATTCGGAGTGCGTGGCAAATTGGCACCAAGATTTATTGGACCCTTCCCAATTATAGCCAGAAGTGGTGAAGTGGCATATCAGTTGGAGTTGCCACCTCAGCTGTCGAATGTGCACAATGTCTTCCATGTGTCACAGTTGAGGAAGTGTCTCCGAGTGCCAGAACAGCAGATGCAAGTTGAGGATATTGAGCTGCATGAAGATCTCACCTATCCCGAGTATCCGTCGAGTGCAGGGGAAGGCGGCCTTGAGGACAAGGAACAAGGTGATCAAGTTACGCAAAGTCGCATTGGAGCAACCATCCGAGAAGAAGCCACCGGGGCGCGAGGAGGATCTTCGAGCGGACTACCCCAACCTTTTTCCCTGGTTAGTCTCAAATCTCGGGGTCGAGATTTCTTGTTAGGGGGGGAGGTTTGTAACATTCCGTTTTTCAATTTCCTGAAACTTGAATTTCAAAACCCGAACCCGTGGAATTTTATTCGAATTTAATCTAGCTTAATTTGAATTTTCAAAGTCAAAAAGGATTTAATTTGAATAATTTAAACTTCAAATTAGTTATCTCTTATTTTATTTGGGTTCTTTGTGCTTTATTGAATTTTTCTGTATTTTTGGAGATTTTTGAGTTTATTGCCATTTATTTGGATTTATTGAAGTTTATTAGGATTTTATGGAATTCTTTAATTCAGAAAAATCATTTCCTAAATCAATTTCCTCGTGCGGGCGGCCTCCACTATTCATTCAACGGCCCACCTGCTCACTGTTCGCATGTAGCCCGGCCAACTTTTTGTCAAAACCCTAACTTGATACGTCGCGCCTCATTGATCGTCGTCTGCGAATCAACGCCATGTCATCCACGTCGCCGCTCAGCGCCGTCGTAGCTTTGCTGAAACCCTAGCCGCCGCTCTTGGCGTTCATGCCCTGCACCTTCGAGACTATTTAAAGCCTTCCGTCACTCGCCGCACTCTCGCCTCACGCCGCCCACCCTCCTCCATCTCTCCGGCGGGGGCGCCTCCGTGTGGCCAAGACGGGTTCGCGGAGTTTCTCCTCCGTCGCGAAGGTTTCGCCGTCGTTCCCTCCTCTCCGGTGAGTCTCCGGCGACACCATTTATATCTTCGAGTTCCTCGCGTCATGCTCTTTCTTTTGCGCGAGATCCGAGAGCTTCCCGTCGTGTTTTGCGTCGAAACGACTTCGTCTTCCTCACGTCCGGCGTGACCTCGTCGCCACCTCACCGTCGATGCCCCTCCGTGACCCTCGGCCGTCCGTCGATTTTCAGCGATGCGGATCTGCGTGTTCCCGATAAGCCTCTGTCTCGGCCGCTTTGTCACCCCGTGTCGCCATAAGTCCGCGGCGTGGCGCCGCATACAAAACGTGTAGCGTCACGCCATCGCTAGTGTCGCGTAGCGCCCGTGTATGCGAGATCTTCGCCACGAGGCCTAACTTCCCGCATGGCGTCCTCGTCGTATGCCGCGTGGTGCCACGTGCTGAACCGTCGTCGGCGCGTCGATGCGAGTTAACCGAAAACCAAAGCTAGCAGCGTCAATACCATCGTCACGCCCGCCACCGACACGCGTGTGCTCTAGTGCCCGTGTACGCCACATCCGCCCATGTGTCGCGCGTCATCATGCCACATCACCACCTCACACATATCGCCGTGTAACCCTCTGTGAACTCAGTCCATGTGGCCGAGTCGCCGACTTCGTGGGGTCCACATGTCGAGCATTCATTTTCTGTTATTTTCTATTTTCGATTTTCCGAATCACGGCCAATCAACGCCGGAAACCGTGTCATCCTTTTCCTTTTTCTGATTTTCTCTCCGTGAGACTTGGAAGGTTCCCCTCCGTTCGAACTCCGATTTGAGCGATTCAAATTTCTAAATTCATCTAATATCAAGATCTATCTGTTTGTGTCATTTTATGAATTTTTGGATTTTATTTATTTCTTGTCTCGATTTGCGTGTTTAGCATGTAGGCAACGCGCCGGTTGAGCTGACGGAGCATCCAAATGGAGGTAGCAAAGAACGGAGAGGTTGAAGGCAAGTCTCCCTTGACCATATTGAACCCAAGTTTATAAAATGCTATATTGTGTTTAAATTATTGCATGCTTATTATTTGCGTATCATACTATAAATCTTGTTTTAATGCTTAGCTATATTCCAACTTTGTTATGCCACATTGATATTCAACTTGACAACCTTTGACACCTTAGGAAAACTAATTATTGTAATTAATGGTAATCATTTTGATTATGGGAACGGTAGAAAAATGCTTAGCCATGCTTAATCACGTCGATACCTTACCATTATGGAAATGATTTCATTCTTGATTCAAAATGAATTGTGGAAATTATGGAAATTGGTGTTGCGGTATTAATTTGAAATTAAAAGTGAAAAACGATTTGGACCAAGAGGCGGATTGGTTGAATGGTAGTGCTTGATGCACAAAATTTGGAATGTGATTGTCGCCCTAGTCAATTAAGGACGTTCGTGTTACCTTGGGCCATGCTATACAGTACAACCACATGTCTATTATGAGTACGACACAACGCTAAGTAATTTGCATGTATCGTTATTTGACTTAGCCATTTGGGTTGTCGGTTTGTCGGACAGTACTTACAAGGCGCAAGAGGGGCTTCTGTCTTGGGTGGGATGCCCTACTTGACGGTGAAACCTCGTTGGTAGTCGATAGCATATATGCATTGTAAAGGCCTTGTCATGATCTCCCTCTGGCACACCAAAGGAAGTGTGTCAATAGCTTAGCGAAAGGGGTTGATCATGTCGTGTGGGTAAAGTGTACCGACTGCTGAGTCTTAAAAACTACTTGAGTAGCCGTGCTTACGGACAAGAGACAGCGTGGGCAGCTTTCACATAGTAGATTTTACGGTTTTGGTTTTAAATGGAAAACGATTATTTGGTTTAAAATGAAAAAAATGTGGTTGGGAATCATGACCTAGAGCTCGGGTTTTAGTTTGGCGGCTAGAGCCAACCGTGAGTTGAAACACAAATTTGTTATACTTCAAGTTTAATTATTTATGCTATTTACATTTTGTTAAATGTTGCCTTATGAAATTATTACTTGTATTTAAATTTCAATTTACGCTTTATGCAAATGAACCCTATATGCCATCCTTTGTTTAAGCCTTGCATCTAGTTATTTGCATTAAGTTTCCGAGACTTGCTGAGTATGTTGCATACTCACCCTCGCTTTTTATTGCGGGGCTGCTTATTCCATAAAGCAGATGAAGAGATCAGAGCCTGCGATTCCCCGTTCGACATCTGTGGTGAAGACTATGATGAGGAGGATGACTCGATCTTCTAGAGAGCGTACCCCAGTCAGTTGCCTATGGGCACACTGATTGGCTCTTTTTGTTCTACATTTCCGCTGCTACATTTTCACTTAAGCCGTAAGGCTCCATACTTGTAATAATGTGATGATGGATGTTTATGTTGTTACACTCTTTTGCTTATTCTGTTATGACTTTATGATATATACGTGTTATCATCAACTTGTATGACTGTGTGCTAGTTGTTCCTGGACTAGCACGGTGGAAACACAGGGGGGTTCGGAGTTGGTAATCCGGGTCCCGACATCCTAGCCGCCCGTGGCTTCTGCTCCTGAGTCCCACTCTTGGGAACTTCCTGCAATAGCACCTTTATTAGCTCTAGCCATGAACACGTGTCGATCTGCACGCATCTGCTGTGACTGACTACTAAGGTCATCGTTCTTTGCTATCGCTCTCCGTGTCATTGTACTTGAGGACCTTGGTCTCCAAAGGGTCAAACTCGATGAAAGCACATCTCGGCATGGGTCCTCGAGAATAGGACTCGATGAAGCCAATGTGCTCGAGGTTCTTGGCAGCCCCATCGGTACAACGGTTCTCAGGCGATCTTGGATCCCATTGGTGGGCTTGGCGGATTTCAAGAATTCCAGCGTGAGCACGTGCTGAAGACATGCTTAATCTGCAAAAATAATTGAAGGCCCCTACCTGACGTGCCAGCTGTCGAAGGATAGTGATCAACAACACACTTATGCTCAGGTACCTTCGAGATATGCAGGATCAAGCACGCAATCAAGAACACACGATGTAGACAGGTTCGGGCCTCGTCGTCGAGTAATACCCTACTCCTATGTTGGCGATGGTTGAGATCAATCAAAGGATTATAGATCAACAGGGGTATCTCTGATTACAAGGAAGAACTACAAATCTGGGGGATGGCTAGGCTACGACTTGTAGATGATCTCGGCTGGAAGCTTGCGCTCTATGCTAGATTGCTGTGGGTTGCAATTGGCTCTTTCTGGCTTGTTCCAGCTTTCAATTGGCTTGTTCTCGCTTGTTCTGGATGACGCCCTCCCTGGTCCTTATATAACGGGCTGGAGTACCAAATCATAGTCGATGAGGAGTCCTTCTGCCATTATGATCTCCGTATCGCACCTGAACTCCCATAACCACCAGGTGTGTTCGAATAGGTCTCCCCGTATTAGGAGTATGATCAGAGTTTTCCCTGCATGGGGATATCCTTTCCGCGTATACCTTATCTCGCTGGTTCGGGCTAGAGATATACAAAATATTCTAGTACCGGTAAAGATGTACGTGGTGAGATTTTCGTTTTTATGACGCATGCCCATATCCCATATTTGGATATTCGATACCAGTCGTATTTGAGTAGGTTTCCTCATAATGGGAAAACAATCGAGTCCTTCTAGGCTTGGATATATGCCATCTGCGTATATCTTATCACATAGAATCTAGGCCTATGATATCCGGAGTTTCCAAATATTTGCTTGAGCATATATGGTATAGTCTTTGAATTTCTCATATGTGTCCATATCCCATATTTAGATATTCGACACTATCTATATTCGAACGGTTAGATCTTTGACCAGTTCAACCAAAGATGGTCAAAACCTAGCTTCACTTTGGTCATCGCCGACCAATGAAGGCAAATAAGTAAGTGAGGACAAGTGATTATCCTGCACATGTCTCGGTCGCAGACGGTTGTCTAATAGGTATACATAACCACGAAAGTTATCATTAGAAGAGGCACCTTCGATAAAAAAAACATCGTTTGGCGAGAAAACATCTCTCGATTACACATTGAGAACAAGCGCGCCTCTTCATAAAGGATAAATATGAATGATCTATGCTACAAGGCATCGTGATTATAATCGCAATCCCAATCTTGCAATTGGCATTTGTAGTAATCAAATATTTAATCTGTGTACTATATCAAAGTTGTTTGGCTAATAAATAAGCATTCCCCATTATTTCCATTTTGATCTCTAGGAGCTCGCAATTTATATTTCTGTAAGTTTGATTAAGGTATCCAAAATCTTAGACATCAACAAAGCCTTATAGTCTTTGTAAGGCCCCACACGTGTTCATGTATTAGGCCAAACATTATGACCAACATGTGATATTTGATGCCTACGACGACCTGGTGAGCGAACATCATACCCACCTTAGACTTGGTGATCTGGATTATGACATCTAGATGATGTGTGTATATGGTGTGAATCAGTTTGGGTGCACACAGTCTGGGACCTGCTTTGAGCATCTTTTGTTGCACCTTCCAATTATTGTGCAATGGGGTGTAGAACAGCCATTCCTTGCGTTGGCTCCATTCCTTCAAGAGGATGAGCAAGTGTACTTGCAAGAATGTGAACACGCTATGTAGGGGAGTCTTCCTGTGCAGAAATCACTGAGATGTCAAGGTCCCTTAATGCTTGTCATGGCGTCTAGGGTGGTGTCCAAAATGGTTGTTGAGCAGCTCTCCAGGACGTGCACGGGTCACCAATGAAGAAACATTGCCAAGTCCGCAGAATGTGTGCTTGTACGAAGGTACATATCTCAACATCTCTTTGGGCCTGTTTTCTTCTTGTTCTTGCCTCTCATGTTCCTCCTATTGTTGCGATTGTTGATGTTCCGATTCTTCTTACCTTTCCCATGCCAACCATTATTCATTGGTCTTGGGATTTCCTATGGCTGGGGGTTGAACATTAATAATGGTGGTGATTTGACAACCGAGAGAGGGTAGAAGGGGATAAAACCCCATCGTCAGAAGTCGATGGGGTGTAGTTAGGACTCCTGAGAAGATCTTTTGTAGTTGCATATGTCAAAACCTCATCATCGATGCGGTTAGCAGAATTATCATGGGGCGTTGTTCCCTAGAGTCCATCCGAATCTATTACTTAAGAGAAGACAAGTTTGCGAAAATACTAGTCTAATGGAGGGCCGTTGGATGGCAATTCCATTCTAGCAAACATGGGGCCAATGGATGCACCATCAATCAACATGCTCATCCCCTCAACATGTTCTTCGAGGGGGCAACACGCCTCATCTCCAACAACAACAAAGTCCTCTCGCATGATATCCTCGTAGTCGATGATGTTGAAGGAACTCTCCGTATTGAAGGCGCAAAATATTAGGTCCATGAGATAGGAAACAATACCATAGCTTTTGCTAAAGAATTTGTCAATGAACAGTCCCCACGAATGGTGCCAATTGTCGATGATCGGGACTTTGTCCACAAGCCGAACACTAAGAAAAAATGTAAGTAGGGACACTCTTTATTTCTTGGCTTACTATAGTGGAATAAAGTTTATAAAGGAGGATCAAAAATCTAAGCTATATATGCTAGTCTCTAATCCTTGATTAACTATGAATGATCAATCTGATTCTCTATATCCCTAAATAGCACACATGCCATAAGAATTTATTGCTATCAAGTGGTAGGAGTTGTTATCGACCACCTCTTCGCTTCCTTTTAATTGCCATGTTCCACTATAAACCATCGTGTCTTGTAGTCACGTACAATGTCTTCAGTTGTTGATAACTCCCTCCACATGGGCTTTGAATTAGTACACGTGGATAATTTCTTGATTTCACTCCTTCTATGATGTCTTAGGGATTCTTAGCATATAGGACCACCTAGCATGTAAGAGGTCCCAAACTAATGATCCAAGAGAGGTTAGAGTGGCTGTGATATAAGGAGTGGTTGTCATGCCCTTGAGTGGTCGTGGTGCCCTTGAGTGGTCGTCAAGGTCCTGAGTGGTCGTGACCTAAGGAGTTCATAACCAAGGGAGCTCACAATCTAGGGAGGACACAACCTAGGGAGGTCGTGATTTAAAGAGTGGTTATGGCCTTGAGGTCACAACCTAGTAGGTCGTGACTTTGGTGGTGCGTGGCCTTAAAGAGGTCACAACCTAGAGTGGTCGTCACTACCTAGAGGATCCTATGTGGGATCCTTAGATATTTGACTAGTCAACGAACCTCGTCACAAAATTCAATATTTTTTTGATTTCATTTAGAAAGTGATATGCATATCAAATCTGTTATTACAATTTTATTGTTATTTCAAATTTACAATATTGTTTATGGTGATTGATGTGGTATTTTTCCTTGTTATTGGCTTGGATTTGTATAAAATACAAATGCTATTTTATTTTATTTCTATTTATTTATTGATTTTTCATTAGAATTGATATGAAAATTGAATTACTATATTTTTTATTACGCATTTGACTTTATTTAGATTGTATTGGACATGGACTCTTCCTTTTGATTTCCTAATTTTGTTTTAATTATTATTTTGAATTTTACTTATTTTTGTATGTTACTTTGGAAGTCTTAGGGAAGTTAGATTGCCAATTTTCCTTTATTTTTTCAAATAAACTTTTTCATATATGTTAGTTTGGAAGTCGTATGGAATTAAAATGGCTAAATTTCCTTATTTTGTATACTAAATTGTGGTTTTTTTTCTTGTTATGGATTCCTTCTTTTAAGCTGAGTTGTTATAACTCGGATCCACCAGATAGATAGCTAGATCTTTCTGGTTAGCGTGAAAGTTTCTCGAAGTGCCTAATTTTCATATTTGTGGGGTCCTAAAACTAAAAATTTTCTATTCTTTGTTTGGTTTTTCATGGAAAATTCATTATTTTTTCATTTCACATGGCAACTCATATGCTTGTCGAATCTCTTCTTACCGTTTCATTTTTACATTGAATTTGTAATATTTTTTACTCTGAATTTTAGTTAATTTAGATTGTATTGGACATGAACACTTTCTTTGATTTACTAATGTTTTATTTAATTATTATTGTGAATTTTACTTATTTTTATATTACTTTGGAAGTCTTATGGAAATCATATTTTTTATTTTCCTTTATTTTTTATTTTCTAATTTTGATTTAATTATTATTATGAATTTTCTTATTTTTGGATGTTACTTTGGAAGTCCTATGGAAATCATAATGTTGATTTTTCTTTATTTTTTTATTCTAAATTAAATTCTTTATGGACATTAGTTTGGAAGCCGTACCAAATTCAAATTGCTAAATTTCCTTATTTTTTATTCCGAAGTTTGGTTTATTTATATGGATTCTTTGTTTTAATCTCAGCTGTTATAACTTGGATCCACCAGATATATGGCTAGATCTCTCCGGTTAACATAAGAGTTTCCATGGTGTGCCTAATTAGTATAGACCTGTTGTCAACCCATGTATTCGCATGGACTAGCTTCTTAAATAAAGTCACTTGGATTCGTTAATTTTGTTTGTGCGTGATCTCAACTATAATTTGGTTCTATTAGATGGACACTAAATATTTTTCTTTTCTCGATTAATGTGAATTTCTTTTTCATATTTTATAATTGAGGTAATAGATCCTATTATGAATTTTAATATTTTTAGATTTATCATTTTAATTTGCATAAAAATCAAATATCTAATAATCCTTTAGTTTATCCCTAATTGGCATATTTTTGGTTTGTACTTTGGGTATATTTTTCTTTCATCTTAAGATTGGACTTCGTATATGTCGGGACCGGATTTCCAAATCCGAACCCTCTGTGTATACCCGTGCTAGTCCAGGAAAAGCTAGCATACACAGTGGAAATAGTGATGATAACACAATCATATCATGAATCAAATAACATTAATTAAGCAGAAAGATTTAGCCTTATGGCCACATTATTACAAATAAATCAGCCTCATGGCTTGAGTTCAATAAGAAGCAGCGGAAATAAAATAGTAGCAGCAGAACGAGCCAATCCATATGCTCAACAGGCAATCGACTGGGGTACGCGCCCTAGTAGTCCGGATCGCCTTCATCATAACCACAAGCATAGAACTCGTAGTCACCTTCAGCTTCAACACACTCATCTATGGAAAGTTGGGAAGTTGCAAGGGTGAGTACAAAATGTATGCCATGAGTCTTGGAAACATAATGCATGATAACTATATGCATGGCTAAACAATTGAATGCATAATATGGTTCATTTGGCGTAAAGCAGAATTTAACTTTAAATACCAATAGTAATATCGTAAAATAGTATTTAACAAAATGTAATAGAATAGTAATTGAATTTTGATATAACAATAACACAGGTTCCAACCACCTGACTGGCTCTAACTGCCAAACCAAAACCCGAGAGTTCCAACCACTCACGGATTCCCAAACCATCATTTCATTTAAACCAAAACCATAAAATCTACAATGTGCTAGCGTACCTTGCTTGCCCTTGACCGTGGGCACGGCTACTTAAGTAGTTTTAACTCTGCAGAGTGTGTACAACTTTACCCACAAGACATGATCGACTCTTGTCGCCATGCAATTAACATACTTTCTTTGGTGTGTCGACAGAGAGATTATGACAAGGCCTTTACAATGCACGACCCCGATACTAACTTCGCCCACTAAGGTTTCACCGCTGTTAGGGTTCCATCCACCCAATACAGAAGCCCTCTCTTGCACCTTGTGAGTGTCTACATCCGGCACCCACATTCAACCAAATGGCGAAGCCAATAACGAGACGCATAAATTAATTAGCCGGGTTGTACCCATATAGACTTGTGGTTGTACGGTAGTGCTCGGTCCATGGTAACACATGCTTCGGTCCTTAATTGACTAGGTGGAACAATCACTTTACAAGATCTCGTGCATCCAGCACCACAAACATCCATCCGCCTGCGGTCTAAGCCATTTCCACTTTAATTCAATTAAATAACAGCATGTGAGGACCGGATCACCCGATCCGGACCCTCCACAATGTTTCAACGCGCTAGTCCGAGGAGCGGCTAAGCGCACACAAGACATCTGATGATGATAACTGAGACATATCATAAAGTTCATAACGATATTAAGCAAAAAGAGTGTAACAACATAAACATCCATCATCACATTATTACAAGTATGAAGCCTTACAATTTGAAGTGTAAAAATAGCTTGTGAAATGTAGAACAAAAGAGCCAATCGGCTAGCCCACGTGCAACCGATCGTGGGTGCGCTCCCCTAAACGTGTCGTCATCCTCCTCAAAGTCTCGGCACAAATGTCGAGCGGTCCATCATCCGCTTTATGGAATAAGCAGCCCCGCAATAAAAGCGAGGGTGAGTATGCAACATACTACAAGTCTTGAAACATAATGCAATTAACTAAATGCAAGGCTTAAACAAAGGAAGGCATAACATGGCTCATTTGCATAAAGCGAAATTTAAAGGAAATACAAGTAATAATTTCTTAAGCAGCATTTACCAAAATGTAAATAACATAATTAAATAACTTTGAAGTATATCAATTTTCGGGTTCCAACTACGGTTGGCTCTAAGCCAATCTAAAATTAAGGAGCTCTAGCAGCTCATGATTCCCAACTCACATTTTCATTTCAAACCAAAACATCCTTTTTCCATTTAAAACCAAAACAGAAAATCTACTATGTGAAA
Source organism: Guadua angustifolia (assembly GCA_036346375.1). Classification (NCBI taxonomy): domain Eukaryota; kingdom Viridiplantae; phylum Streptophyta; class Magnoliopsida; order Poales; family Poaceae; genus Guadua; species Guadua angustifolia. Next base: position 42,333,406 of record CM070510.1, read on the forward strand.
GCGTTCCGCTTGCCCTTTATCCGTAAACACGGCTACTCAAGTAGTTTTTAAGACTCTGCAGAAATGGTACACTTTACCCACCGACATGATCAACCCTTTGCACCATACAATTAACACACTTCCTTTGGTGTGTCGGCGGGAAATCATGACAAGGCCTTTACAATGCACATACAGCTCACAGGCTTCACCGTTGAGGTTTCACCGATGGTAGGGTTAAATCTGCCATGATCCGAAGCCCCTCTTGCGCCTTGCAAGTGTGCACCGACAAACCCGCATGACCTTGGCGAAGTCAAATAACGATACATGCAAATTACTTAGCAGTCGTACCCATATAGACATGTGGTTGTCTTGTATAGCATGGCCCATGGTGACACACGATCGGTCCTTAATTGACTAGGGCGGACAATCACATTCCAAAAATTTTGTGCATCCGCACCGCCATTCAACCAATTCCGCCTTGGTCTAAATCATTTTCACTTTTAATTTCAAATTAATACCGCAACACCAATTGCCTTACATTTCACAATTCATTTTTAATCAAGAATGAAATCATTTCCATAATGGTAAGGTACCGACGTGATTAAGCATGGCTAAGCATTTTCTACCGTTCCCATAGCAAGATTAATTACCATTAACTACAGTAATTAGTTTTCCTAGGGTGTCAATGGTTGTCAACATGGATATCAATGTGGTTATAACAATTTGGCATTTATCTAAGCATTTAAAAATGTCATTAAAATACAATTCATAATTCAAATAGCATGCAATAATTTAAAACAAAATAGCATTTCATAAATTTGGGTTCAACATGGTCAAGGAGACTTGCCTTCACCCTCTCCCGCTGCTGCGACCTCCGCTGGATACACCTCTTGCTCAACCGCTACGCCGTCTACACGCGCAACACGCAAATCGAGGCAAAACAATAAATAAACAGAAATAAATAAAATTCAAAAATTCACAAAAATGACACCAACAGATAGATCTTGATTTTAGATGAATTTAGAAATTTGAATCGTTAAATTCGGAGTTCGAACGGAGGAGAACAAGCCTTCCAAAGTTTAAATGGAGAGAAAATCAGGGAAAAGGCTAAAGGGTGACACGTGTCGCTACGCAATTGGTTGACAATTCGGAAATTCTCGGTTATCGGCGATTTAGCGAAAATTGTAATGCCGCTAACCTCGGGGGCCCACTCGTCGGCTGCTCAAGCCTTGGCTCGTGGCGATGGCGCTGTTAACGCGTGTGGTGAACACGCGGGCACCGAGGCACTGCGTGGCGTGACGTGGCACACGTGGCATCCGCGTGGCACCAGCGTGGTGAGCGGAAGGGTTTTGCTGGCGTGGCCGACGCGTGTGCTTGGTGGTGATGGCTTGGCGTGTGCGTGGCGGTGGCGTGGGTGGCTCGCGATGCGTGGCGTGGTGGCGCACACATGGGCGCTATGGTGACGGCGTGGCTATGACATGGCGCCCGCGGCGATGTTATGGCGGACCACGAGGGCGGATGGCGGCAGCGTGGCTAACGCGCGCCCGCCGCGGCGGAACCGGCGACTACATGGCGTACACAGGGCATACCGTGGAGGATACCGCGGCGGTTTGGCTCAGAAAAGGTCTTACCGAGTAGGCGTGGCTCGAATCTAAGCCGTCCGGCGAATCAGCGGCGACGCGTTGTGAAAAGTCCGGCAGCGAAAGTGGCGGCGCAAAACGGGGAGCTGGGAAAACGGTAGCCAAAGCAGCGATGGGGCGGCGAATCGCGTGGAAGAGTTAGCGAACTGATTGGAGGATGAAAGCAGCGAACTTGGCGACACCAAGAGGCGGCGGAGACTCACCGACGCGCGAGAAAAGCGGCGGAGAAGGACTCGGCTTCACTGCGAACTCCGGCGAAGCTTCGTGTGGGTAGATAAGCGGCGTCTCGAGCAACGAGCCCTAAAGGCGAAAGCGGTGGGCGGAGAAACTTCGGAAAGGTCTCTGATGCCTTAAGTAGTCTCGAGCGCGTGTAAAGGCATGGAAGTCGGGGCGGCGCGCTAGAACTTGCAGGCGGCGCTTCTCTCGACGGCGGCGTGGCGCCGGAGGATTCTTGGATCCGGATCGAGACGGTGGAAGTGGTGATTAGGGTTAGGTTTAGGGTTTTGTGAGTGGCGGCGCGATTACAATCCGTTGGATCGGCGATGGACGGCTGGGAGGAGTTGGGCCGAGTGAGCGATGGCAGACCTTGTGAATGAACAGTGGAGTCGGCCTTGAGAGAAGAAAAGGATTTTTAAATTAGTATTTCCGATTTAACTCCAATAAATCAAAATAAATAGCAAATAAATTCTGAAAAATCCCCAAAAATACAAAAAATCAAATTAAGCATAAGGAACCCAAATAAATAATAAATAATTAATTTGAGTTATAGTTTATCCAAATTAAATCCTTTTTGTTTTGGAAAATTCAATTTGAGTGGAATTAATTCAAATAAAATTTCACGGGTTCGGATTTTGAAATTCAAACTCAAAAATTCAAAAAAAATGGAATGTTACAAACCTACCCCCTAACAAGAAATCTAGTCCTCGAGATTTGAGACTAACTTTCGAGGAAAAAAGTTTGGGTAGTCAGCTCGAAAGATCCTCCTCGCGCTCCCAGGTGGCTTCCTCTTCAGGATGGTTGCTCCACTGCACCTTGCAAAACTTGATCGACTTGTTCCTGGTTCTGCGCTCTGCTTCATCCAGTATCCTGACTGGGTACTCCGGATAGGTCAGATCCTCATGCAGCTCAACATCTTCAACACGCATCTGCTGCTCTGGCACTCGGAGACACTTCCTCAACTGTGACACATGGAATACGTCGTGTACATTGGACATCTGCGGTGGCAACTCCAGCTGATACGCCACTTCCCCTCTTACTGGGGTGGGAAAGGTCCAATGAATCTTGGTGCCAACTTGCCACGAACTCGAATCGGCGCATACCTCTGAGCGGAGAGACTTTCAGATAAACATGATCACCAGGAGCAAAGGTCAACGCCCTTCTGCGATTATCTGCATAGCTCTTACGCCTCATTGCTTATCCTCAACCTCTCTGAATCATCTTCACTTGCTCCTCGGCTGCTTTGCAGAATATCTGGACCAAAGACTTGGCGATCTCTGTATCATGCCAACAAAGAGGTGTCTGCACTTCCTTCCATCTGAGCCTCAAGCGGTGCCATCGCAGGCGGCACGATAGCATTGTTGTATGAGAACTCCGCATATAGCAACATCTCGATCCCAACCTGGCTGCATTAGACGGATGCACAAGCTCTCAACATGTCCTCTAGAATCTGGTTCACCGCTCGATCATCCATCATGCAGGGATGATAAGGTATCTTGAAATTCAGATTGGTCCCTAATGCTTCTTGTAACTTTTGCGAGAATCTCGATGTGAATTGGCTGCCCGATCCGAAACAATCTTCTTGGGCACGCCATGCATACACACAATCGAGTCATGTCTGACTCTGCCGACTTATCCCACTATAGCTTGTTCTCACCGGTAGGAAATGTGCAACTTTAAATCGATCGATCCACAACCACACAAATCGAGTCATAGCCCGACTGGTCCTCGGAAGTCTGTGATGAAATCCATGCCAATCTCTTCCACTTCCACTCGGTTACTCTCAGCGGTACATTGAGACTCTTTGGCCTCGATGCTCAGCTTTGACTTCGGCCTTTTGCACATCGCACAAGGCAATAAATTCAGCAATCTCCTTCTTCATTCTCGGCCACCAATAAGCATCTAGGAGATCACGATACATCTTGGTGTTGGGGATGAATCGAATAAGGCTGACTCATCGCCTCCTTGATGTCATTTGCTTGAGCTCTTTCCGTTCGGCACATAGATGCTCTTCCCAAGCCAAGCTGTACCTCCTCGATCTTGAGAATCCGGGGCTTTTCCTTCCTTGATTCTTTCCTTGATCTTCGCGGCTTCCTTGTCGAGACTTCTGCGGCTTCTTGATTTGATCCACGAGGTCATTTGAATCTCAAAACGACATCGATCCTTCCTCTACCGACCCAGATTGAATATTTGAAACTCCTCATGCGAGCCCAGGTGACCCACCAAAGTGTTGCGGTAGCTCTTAGGCTCGAGCATCAGCAACAACATTCGCCTTACCGGGATGGTAATGAATACTGCATCGTAGTCCTTTATCGGCTCAACCATCTTCTTTGCCTCAAGTTCAGATCTGCTTGGTGAAGATGTATTCAGAACTCTTGTGATGCATGAAGATCTCGCATCTGTTCCCAATGAGATAGTGCCTCGGATCTTCAATGCATGCACCACAATGACCAACTCCAGGTCATGGGTTGGATAATTAGCCTCATGTGAGTCGCAATTGTGCGAAGCATATCGGCGACCACTGCCTCGTGCATCGCCACACAACCAGACCACTTTCCGAAGCATCGCGGTAGATTTGAGCCTTACGAATATCACGGGCCGAGACAAGCAAGAACATCGTCAACCTCTTCTTGACTCTGAAAGCTACTGCTGCAAGCTTGAGTCCACTCATACCTCTTCTCCTTCTTGACAAGCATGAGTCGGTGGTCTAGCAATCTTGAAAACCTTGATGAATCTCTGTAATACCTGCTAAACCCGAAAACTCACGATATCGCCTTGACTTGGCTGCTTCAATCAAGCACATCTCTCACCTTTCCGGATCAATGCGAGACTCCTCCGTGAAATAGCGTGACCGGAAAAGCTACCTCATCAGCAAAACTCGCACTTTGAACTTGGCATATAGTGATGACTTGACTTCTCTAAGACCAACCTCAAATGTCACGCATGCTCGGACTCATCTCGAGAGTAGATAAGGATATCATCAATGAACACCACTACAAAGCTGATCCAGGTAATCCATGAATACCTTGTTCATCGATTCATGAAATCTGTGGGGCATTGGTCGGCCTAAAGGACATGGATGTGTACTCATACGACCCATACCGAGTGGTGAAGGCTGTCTTGGAATATCTGCGGCACTGATCTTCACTGATGGTATCGATCGCGAGATCAATCTTGGAGAATATGCAGAGCTCCTTGGTGATCGAACAAATCCTCAATCAAAGCGGTGGATACTTGTTTTTGATGGTGACTTCATTGAGCTCTGTAATCAGCGCACATCCTCAAGGCTGTCGTCCTTCTTCTTCTAGCGACACTTGGCGCTCCCCAAAATGCGCACGAACTCGGACGAACGAACCCTTCTCTAGCGGCTCTTCTATTTGCTTCTTCACCTCCGAGCTCATTATTTGGCATGCGGATATAGCCTCTTGGAAATCGGGTATGCGGAACAAGCTCTATAATGAACTCGATCTCCCGTCAGGCGGCATGCTGGCGAATCCTCGGGGAATACATCGGGTACTCGCTCACCACAGCACACTCTCCAAAGTGGCTTCTTCGGTGATTTAAGGTGCACTTCCTACGAGGTGATCGACGACATACCTCCACTCGAGTGCCTTCTGCGTTGGTGAGAGTGATGGCTCTGCCGCATAATCAATCGACCTTGGAACTTGACTAACCAGTCCATCGAGGATGACATCAATTCCTTTGACTCGGAAGGATGAGATTTGCTAGAATTTCACCCCATTGATTTCTATGGTGGCACGGGGCACACCAAATCGATTTTCATTTCTTTGCGGAGATTGCACTATCATAGGGCTCTTGAGAGGAAAAACTCCAAACCAAATTGATCAACAAAACACTTGGAGATAAGCGAATGTGGCGCTCGAGAATCAAACAAAGGCTGTGGCGAGAATTGAATTGACAAAGCGTGCAGATACCACATCTGGTGCCTCCTGAGCCTCCTCTGCCGATCCGTGGTTGACACGCCCTCTCCCGGAAGTCTGAGGTGCTCTCGGAGTGCGTGGCGCTCCACGGCCTGATCCCTGAGCTGGTGGAGTCTTAGCTGAGCTGGCTCCCAAAATTTGAAAACCTTGGCGTCCTTGGTGGCAACCGAGGAACAAATTCTTGGCATAGTGACCCAGGTGGTGGCGATGGAAGCTTGAACTCTGCGTTTGGTGTTCACCCTCTGTGGTGATCTTGTGCAAGCTAACTGCGGTCCTGAGCAACTGGCGCGGACGGTAAGTAGGAGTCTGTGTACTCACTGGGCAGTGTCTGCTGGCGCCTGCTGCGTGGTGGGAAGCTGGCGAGATCCACTAGCTCCCTGCCGAGAGTGGAAGGCTATCTTCCTCTTGCGACTTCATGTTCTGTGGCGTTATACATCCTCTGCACTCAGGGGCCTTGTTCACCATGTCTTTGAAAGTTGGGAAGTCAAGCGTGACAGTGCACCTTGATGTCGGGGTCCAAACCCTCCATGAACCTCCGGATCTTGGCGTCATTGGCCACATCCTCGGCGCATACCTCGCCGAGGTGAGTGGGCTGGCCGAGGTACTCGAGACCTGCTGTGGCTCCCCAGCCGAAGCCAAGAAACTCCCTCTTCTTCATCTCAATGATGCCATGGTACATGAGCGATCCTGAAAGCCTCGAGAACTCCTCCCAAGTGATCGCTGGGCATCTGATGGCAAGCCAGAGTGGTTGTCCCACCAAGTGGTCACCTTTCGCCATCTAGTGATGGTGGCGTAGAGCACCTTCTCACGATCGAGAACACTTGGGCAAGCTGCGGCTTCTTCTCAATGCTCCTCAACCCGTTAAATGCGCCTCCAAAGGCTCTCCTGCCCGACAAGCGTGGGTGGCGAGTCCTCATGAACTCGCCAAGCTTTGTTGCCGTGAAGAAGTAACATTTGAAATTGATCTTTGGGGCAGTCTTTGGCTGCGGATTGTTCATCATGTTACATGCCATAGCTCTTGATGTATGTCTGCATTGCCATCATCTGCGTGAATCGTATCTGAAATTTGGCCAGTGGTGGCGGTGGCAACTATCGACTCTGGTGGTACTGCTGTGATGTGGAGTCCTGCTTGCTCGTTAGCCTTCTTGAACCACGACCACGCCCTGACGGCTCTGCCTCTGCCTCTGCTCTGTGGCCCTCCCTTGGCTATCCATCTGAAGTAATGGCCAAGGAAAAGTTAGTTACTACGAGAGGGAAAAGCAAAAGATCTGGGAAGAAGGAAAAGATAGCCATTCTAGGCGAGGCCAGGAAACAAAAACTCCAACAAAAAGGTGAGCTATGACACAATGCCTAGGCAGGTGCACAACACACAAACAAACAAGCAATAAAACCAATAAACTCCGTTTACTAAGCGAAGAGGGTGGTGATGGGCACTAAAACTTAATCCTCATAGCAGTCCTTTGCCAACAAGATATTCTCGGTAGCCCTCGCGTCCGTCTTGAAGAAACTTGAGCGTCATCTTCTTTACTTGGAATTCTTGCCAAAGACCAGTAAACTTAGGGACATTTCATGAGGTAAGATCAAATTTAAATTTCCAAAATAATATTAGGAAGAGGAAAGATGTAAGAACCTAAGAATAAGGTAAGAGAGAGACAAACTATTAATTACCAATTTGTTGGTTTGATTTGAAAATAATTTTGAAGTTCTAACGTCCATTCTAACTAGGGTTGCGACCTACGATCGATATGGCTCGATACCACCTTCAGTGAGGACCGGATCACCGTCCAGGACCCTCCAATGTTTCAACCGCTTAGTCCGAGAACAGCTAAGCGCACCACGACTATCTGATGATGATAACACAGACATATCATAAAGTTCATCTTGATATTAAGCAAAAGAGTGTAACAACATAAACATCCATCATCACATTATTACAAGTATGAAGCCTTACTTTGAAGTGTAAAAAATGGCAATGAAATGTAGAACAAAAAGAGCCAATCAGCTAGCCCACAGCAACTTGCGAAGTGCGTGCGCTCCCCTAGAAGAACGTCATCATCCTCCTCAAAGTCTCCAAAGCACAAATGTCGAGCGGTCCATCATCTCGCTTTATGGAATAAGCAACCCGCATAATAAAAGCGAGGGTGAGTATGCAACATACTACTAAGTCTTGGAAACATAATGCAATTAACTAAATGCAAGGCTTAAACAAAGGAAGGCATAACATGGCTCATTTGCATAAAGCGAAATTTAAAGGAAATACAAGTAATAATTTCTTAAAGCAGCATTTACCAAAATGTAAATAACATAATTAAATAACTTTGAAGTATATCAATTTTCCAGGTTCCAACTACCTGGTTGGCTCTAGCCGCCAATCTAAAATTCCGGGAGCTCTAGCTTCATGATTCCCAACCACATTTTCATTTCAAACCAAAACATCCTTTTTCCATTTAAAACCAAAAACCAGAAAATCTACTATGTGAAAACGTTCCACGCTTGCCCTTATCCGTAGGCACGGCTACTCAAGTAGTTTTAAGACTCTGCGAGTGGTACACTTTACCCACGACGACATGATCAACCCTTTGCACCATGCAATTAACACACTTCCTTTGGTGTGTCGGCGGAAATCATGACAAGGCCTTTACAATGCACATACTGCTCACGAGCTTCACCGGTGAGGTTTCACCATTGGTAGGGTTAATCTGCCAGATCCGAAGCCCCTCTTGCGCTTTGCAAGTGTCGCAAACAAACCCACGATGACCCATCGCGAAGTCAAATAACGATACATGCAAATTACTTAGCCGGTCGTACCCATATAGACATGTGGTTGTCTTTGTATAGCATGGCCCATGGTGACACGATCGATCCTTAATTGACTAGGGCGGACAATCACATTCCAAAATTTTGTGCATCCCGCAGCCATTCAACCAATTCCGCCCTGGTCTAAATCATTTTCACTTTTAATTTCAAATTAATCTGGCAACACCAATTGCCTTACATTTCACAATTCATTTTTAATCAAGAATGAAATCATTTCCATAATGGTAAGGTATGCGAGCGTGATTAAGCATGGCTAAGCATTTTCTCCGTTCCCATAGCAAGATTAATTACCATTAACTACATAATTAGTTTTCCTAGGGTGTCAATGGTTGTCAACATGGATATCAATGTGGTTATAACAATTTGGCATTTATCTAAGCATTTAAAAATGACATTAAAATACAATTCATAATTCAAATAGCATGCAATAATTTAAAACAAAATAGCATTTCATAAATTTGGGTTCAACATGGTCAAGGAGACTTGCCTTCACCCTCTCCCGCTGCTGCGACCTCCGCTGGATACACCTCTTGCTCAACCGCTACGCCGTCTACACGCGCAACACGCAAATCGAGGCAAAACAATAAATAAACAGAAATAAATAAAATTCAAAAATTCACAAAAATGACACCAACAGATAGATCTTGATTTTAGATGAATTTAGAAATTTGAATCGTTAAATTCGGAGTTCGAACGGAGGAGAACAAGCCTTCCAAAGTTTAAATGGAGAGAAAATCAGGGAAAAGGCTAAAGGGTGACACGTGTCGCTACGCAATTGGTTGACAATTCGGAAATTCTCGGATTTATCAGCGATTTAACGAAAATTCGTGTCGCTGACCTACGGGGCCCACTCGTCAGCGGCTCAAGCCTTGGCTCGTGGCGATGACGCGGCTGTGACGTGGTGGACACGCGGGCACCAGGGCACACGTGGCGTGACGTGGCACACACGTGGCATCCACGTGGCACCAACGTGGTGAACGGAAGGGTTTTCGCTGACGTGGCCGACACGTGTGCGGGTGGTGATGGCTTGGCGTGTACGTGGCGGTGACGTGGAGTGGCCTGGCCGGTACGTGGCCGTGAGGTGGCGCACACATGGGCGCTATGGTGACGACGTGGCTATGACATGGCGCCACGCGGCGATGTTATGGCGGACACAGGGACGGATGGCGACGACGTGGCTAGCACGCGACGCCCATGCGGCGGACACGACGACTACATGGCGTACACGGGGCATACACGTGGAGGATACCACGGCGGTTTAGCTCGAGAAAGGTCTTCTGAAGTAGGCGTGGCTCGATCTAGCCATCCGGCGAATCAGCGGCGACGGTTGACGAAAAGTCGGACGGCGAAATGTGGCGCAAAACCAGCGGAGCTGGGAAGACGGTAGCAAAGCAGCGATGGGACGGCGGTCGCGTGGAAAGTTAGCGGCGATTGGAGGATGAAACGCAGCGAACTTGGCGACACCAAGAGGGCGGCGAGACTCACCGAAGCGAGCGGCGGAGAAGGACTCGGCTTCACTGCGAACTCCGGCGAGCTTCGTGTGGGTAGATAGCGGCGTCTCGAGCAACTTGACCCTAGAGGCGAAATGAGCGGTGGGCGGAGGAAACTTCGGGAAGGGTCTCTGATGCCTTAAGTAGTCTCGGGGCGTGTAAAGGCGTGGAAGTCGAGCGCGGCGCTAGGGCTTACGCATGTGGCGCTTCTCCGGCGACGTGGCGCACGAATTCTTTGATCCGGATCGGACGGTGGAGGCTGAGGCTGATTAGGGTTAGGTTTAGGGTTTTGTGAGTGGCGGCGCGATTACAAGCCGTTGGATCGGCGATGGACGGCTGGGAGGAGTTGGGCCGAGTGAACAGTGACGGGCCGCGCGAATGAACAGTGGAGTCGGCCCGCCCGGAGAAGAAAAGGATTTTTAAATTAGTATTTCCGATTTAACTCCAATAAATCAAAATAAATAGCAAATAAATTCTGAAAAATCCCCAAAAATACAAAAAAATCAAATTAAGCATAAGGAACCCAAATAAAATAATAAATAATTAATTTGAGTTATAGTTTATCCAAATTAAATCCTTTTTGTTTTGGAAAATTCAATTTGAGCTGGAATTAATTCAAATAAAATTTCACGGGTTCGGATTTTGAAATTCAAACTCAAAGAATTCAAAAAAAACGGAATGTTACACAGCAGCAATACCAATTGCTATAATCTCACAATTAAGTTTAAACAATGCTTGAAAAGGTTTTCCATCATGGCATGATACCGAAACGTTTAAGCAGGACTAAGCGATTCTACCGTCCCATGCAACACTAATAGTTATCATCAAATACAGTAGCTAGTATCACCTAGGGTATCAAAGGTTGTCATGATTAAAGACAATGAGGGTATAACAAATCAGGGATTTAGCTAAACCCTAAAACTGCATTTAAAGTACATTACGCAAAATAATAAGCATGCATAATTTAAAACAACATAATGTTTTCATAAAATTTGGGATCAACATGATCAAGGAAGACTTGCTTTCGTTGACACCTACTGGTTCCACCTCTTGCTCGTTGATTCGCTGCGTTTATTTGTCAGGTTGTCTACGTGAAACGAGAGCAAATAAATAAAACAAATTCAAAAAAATTGAAAATAATGGTACTAGAAGATAGATCATGAATTTAGATGAATTTAAAAATTTGAATCACTGGAATCGAAACTCGGACGGAGGAGAACGGGCTCCTGGAAGTCTCTCGGGTAAGAAAATAAGAGAAAAATCAGAGAGGTGACACGTGGCACCATCTGTTTGGCTGGAATTTTTGGCTTTTCGGAAAAATCATAAAAAAGAAAAAGAATGCCGACTGACTTGTGGGGTCCACGGATGTGTGGCGAGATCGTATGAGGTGAAGGTGATCGAGCGCATTAGAAGTTGAGTGTCATGCCACGGCGAACACGCAGGCGGAATGCGGTGATTGGTCAAGCCACAATGGCGCATCAAAGCGATGGCTCGAGATCGGACGACCACCGAGGACACGAGAGACGATGCGGGCGATCAAAGCATCCACCGATCGAGACGGTGAGGAGTGAGGGAAGCAACGGCAATACAACGGCAAGATCTGGAAGCGATGGTGGGCGATCGGACGGACGAGGACCAGCGATGAGAGGACGACAGGGCGGCGGCGCAAAGTTGCCGGAGCGAGGAAGAAGAAGCGCAAGACGATGGCGGAGTTGGACTGATCGGGCTCAAATCTGCACGGATCGGAAAGAAGGGTGTGGCGGGCTCGAAGGTGCAACCCATCACGGCGGAGACTCACCGACCAGTAGAAAATGGCGGCGGAAGGCCGCACGCGGCGAACTTCGGCGAGGGCGAGGGAGCAAACGGCGGTGGCTTGTGCGGCGAGAACTAGGGCAACCGACGCGGCGCGGAGAGGTGAACCTTGGATGGGGCACGATGGCGGCTTAAATAGCCTCGGGAGGCGGGTCCGACACGTAAGTCGAGAGCAGCGATTTAGGGTTAGGGCAGCAGGCGGTGGTGGCGCGATGGAGTGACGTGGCGCTATCTTGGTCGTCCGTGAGGCGATGATCCAACGCAACGGTGGGCTTAGCTACGTGCGCAGTGGCCAGCCGTTGGATCGGAATCCAACGGTGGCTATGTTAGGGTTTCGATCGGATTGGTAGGGAAGCAAAGGCGGTAGGGTAGGAGGTAGTAGGGGTGGGCGGATAAGTTGAATAGGACAGACGCGCAAGAAGGGTTTCAACCGAAGGAAATAAAGGAAATTAAATGATTTCCAAATTTAGAAAAATCCCAAAAATTCGAATAAAAGCAAATAAATTCAAATAAATACCAAATAAATTCAAAAAATCTCCAAAAATGCAGAAAAATTCCTTGAAGCACAAGGAACCCAACAAAAACTAGAAATCTTTAGTTTGATGTATATATTAGTCAAATTAAATCCTTTTATTCTTGGAAAATTAAAATTAAGCTTTATTTAATTCAAGGAAAATGCAAATGGTTCATTTTGAAATTCAAACACTTAGAAACTCAAATTTTGGAATGTTACAATATAAAAATCTATTTTCTATTTCATTCATTGTTATTCCAAATTTTATTTTTATGGTTTAATTTTGAATTAGTATGGAAATCAAATTGCTATTTTTTATTCTAAATTTTAGTTAATTTGCATTGTCCTTGACAAAGACTCACTCTGTCAAAAATATAGTATGTATTTTCTGAATGGTATTTTTCATAGATATAGACCGTATTTCCAATAAAAGTTATTATGATGAATATCACATTGGTCTACGTGCTAAGAAAAAATACTTCTAACAAATATCTAGCTTTACTTTATATCCTCTATATTCATGTATTGTATAGTGTTTATAGATAATAATTAGGGGTATTTTAGTCATTTGAAATATTAACTTGGTCTATGTACCAAAAGAAAATACACTGTACAAACTTGGATTAAGTAAGTAACTATTATTCTGAATTTTTTTATTTATGGATGTTACTTTGGAGGTCGTACAAATCAAATATCTAATCACCTCTTTGATTTTTGTTATGAACTTGCATATTTTTTTACTATTTTGAATTTTATTTAGAGGGTTTACATTGAAATTTGTATGAAACATAGACTCTTCGTTTTAATTTTGTAATTTTTATTTAATTATTATTCTAAATTTAAATTATTTATGGATTTACTTTTGGAAATCATATGGAAGTCAAATTGCTAATTTTTCTTAATTTTTATTCAAAATTTCAATTAATTTAGAATGTATTTGATGGAGTCTTTCATTAAGTTAAGCCGTTATAACTTGGGTATTTTTATTCTGAATTTTTGCTAATTTGGCTTGTACTTGACATGGACTCTTTATTTTAATTAGCTAATTTAATTTAATTATTATTCAAAATTTTAGTTATTTATAGATGTACCTTGAAAATCATATGAAAGTCAATTTGCTTATTTTTCTCAATTATTTATTCTGAATTTTGGTTAATTTTGATTGTACTTGATATATACTCTTTCTTTTAATCCAACCATTATAACTTGGGTAGTTTTTATTCTAAATTTTAGTTAATTTGGCTTAAAATTGATATGGACTCTTTGTTTTAATTTGCTAATTTTTATTTAATTATTACTCTAAATTTTAATTATTTATATATACTTTGGAAATTGTATGAAAATCAAATTGATAATTTTAATTATTTTATTCTAAATTTCAATTAATTTATATTATACTCTTTCTTTTACTCTAAACCATTATAATTTGGATCTAGCAGATAGATAAATAGATCTTTTTGATTAACATAAGAGTTTCTTTAAAGTGTCTAATTAGTATAGATAGATAGATGGACTGGCCTCACCGTATTTGTATGCTTGGTCTGCCCCCCTAACATCGATCATTTGATTGACTCTGACTCATGAGCTATACCTGATTTTTTTTCTAAAAAGAAAGAACACTAGAATGGAAGAACACGTACGTATATAAGAAACGAGTATCAGGCCAGCCTAATGATGGATGCTTAGCGGCAGGGCCAAGTAACAATAATTCAGCACGCTATTCAACTAGGTGAAAACCAATGAGTGGGTTTACTGGGTGTCTGAAAAGACGATATCCTAATCACCTAATGGCATCATAATTTACATAAGGGGGGCAACATTCTAATGCGGGTGACGCCCTCAGGATCCTTCGCTTTTCCAGCCCCACAATGACTTTTCTTTAATCTAGTCTTCTTCTAATTAAATTTACAAAATAGTCCCTCCCTAAGCACGGAAGACGCAGCAGGTGACCACCTGCCACGCTTGTTGTGCTCAATAGCAACCGAGAATCGGGAGCTTGGTATGACTGCTACAAAGCATTGAGAACTTGACAGTGGCCTACCAGGCACAAGGCCAACACGTGAGTTCCTTCTAAGCTAGGGAGTGTATTACTAAGGTGAGCCTGACATTGCTGTCACAATCGAGCAATAGACTGTCGCGGCCTAGAAAGCTATCGAGTTCCAAAGGCACAGTAGGTGGCATATATCACCTAACGTGCTTTCTGTGGTTGAGAAAGAGACCATTTTTGCAAATTATTTGAAAGTGTTACCTACCTCATCTTCCGTAGTTGGAAAGAGGATTATTTTTACAAATTATTTGGAAAAGGTTCATTTTTTTTAAAAAAAATAATACGATGAAGCTAGGAAAACGAAGGGCTATCATCTATGGGACTAGTACTGTTAGAGAATCGAGTGTTGCTTTAGGACACGGTGATCGAGCAAGCTCCTGCTCCATGTCTCCGTTCAGATCCCATGTTCTGGTGACTAGGAAAGGGGCGTTAGGCACTCGATTCAGGTAACTTATGCAGACTACTTTATGTACATTAATCACTTGCAACATAACATAAATTTCAAGCCACTCTGCGGAGTACCATGCTTCGCAGTGGTTTTTGACCCACAAATTAACCGACACCAAAGATACTTGGCACCATTGGATTCTGAGAAGAGACTACTTTTTGCAAGATGTGCAATCTCGATGGTATTCATCGTAGCACCTGCAAAACTATATCAAATATTTAATATGTACCACGCATACTGATAATTTATATTTGAGGGATACCATTTAGAACATGTATAATAAGGCCACTTCAATTTACTCTTAGAATGTTTATGTCAACTTTGTTTTATGTGGAAGAGTGAGAAAAAGGAGGGAGAAAAGAACTAGCTCTTTTTTAATAGTAAGCATTACACGGAGACATAGATAGATTAGTTATATACAAGAGAGAAGAGATAGTTAATACATGGCATCTAAAACCAACCTTTAGAGATAACTATTGTGTACAAACTGGTTTTAGTGCTTACTCTAGATGGCATGGATAGGAGATGGAGTAAACAACTGGCATTGTTGTTGTATTTGCCCTTACAAATCGTAGCAACATACAAAACAAAGTAGAGCAGTGTTTCAGTGCTTTCCCTCCTAATACAAGTTACATAAACCTTAAAGCAAGTGAAAAAGTAAGTAATCACTATCTACCATTCATTTGTGCTATAATATTTATGTAACTGTTAAAAGAAAAAGCATGGAAGCACTTTCAGCAAAGTAGTGTGTCCAATAGTACTCCTTTTCACATCCACCCAGCTTTAATCACCGACTAAAGCATCCTATTAAGTACTAACTCAGGCCGTGGGATGATGCAGTCATTTGCCATCCGAAACATAACCGTTAGTGAAAAGAGAAGTATCATTACTTTGGATCGAAGCAGATGGGGAACGAAGACGAGAACATCATTACGTTTGTAGCTTTATTTATGCCTTTAGAGGGTGTTTGGATGTTTAAACTAAATTTTAAAATCTTATAATAAATTACCATTCATCCAAACAGAGTCTTATAAATTATGAATTCCACAAACCTACTGACATAACTGATTCTGGGCTGGCCTTTGTCAACTGTACAACACGCACTTTGATTTTGGGCTGCCCAATATAAAGAATAGCTGTTTTCTCCCCCCATATGAGCCTTTCAATCTTGGCGAAATATTCAGTGAAAACCACCAATTCCATAAAAACTCCGTGGAAACCATCCGTAGAAGTTTTGAAAAATTCTCAAAAAATTACCATATGTAGTGGAGGTGAACTTCTACACTCCTGCAAAATTTGAAGATGAAACTCACACTACAGGATGACACGTCCTCGCAAACGGTAGAACCGCTTGGAATAAGAGTATTCCAAGCAGTAGGACCACTTGGAATTCTAATATCTACTGCTTTCTATACGGCTGTTTGGAAAAGTATTCCAAGCGGTATATACATTAAAAGCGGTCCTACCGCTAGTAAAACTGTTTTTAAAAGCAGTAGTACCGCTTGGGGTATTAAAATTTTAAAAGTAGTACGACAGCTTTAATAAAAATTCCAAGCTGTACTTGTGCTTGCATTTAGCATTCAAGCAACTCAAAAAATTCTTCTCAATCGTAAATGGCAATTTCTTGCAATATCTGTTTCCATGAGTGTATCTGCAAATAAGTAAATGAATTAATGTATCTGCAAATATCTGTTTCCATGGCAAGAACCCTAACCCAGCCACCTAAACCCTAGATTTAATCCTCACCTTGGCTCAGGGGGGAAATCGCGGATGGAGGAAGGGCGTCGGCCGGGGAGAGGAGGAGGGTCGCCAGTCTTGGGCCGGAATGGAGGCGCTGGACTTGGGGAAGAAGAGGAGCTCACGGTGGTGGGAGAGGGCGCAGCCAGGAGGGAGCTCGGCAGGCTGCGGGAGGCGCATGGAGGTGGCCGGCTGCAGCAGGAGGAAACCAGGGGAGGGCGTAGGAGGAGGAGGAGGCCAGGCGGCGCCAGGAGCTGGAGAGGCTCGTGTCTGGAGGAGGAAGAGGGGCACAGGGCTCGGGTCTAGAAATGTGGGGGCGCACAAATTAAAGGGGGTGGGAGGCGGTGGGGGTTCTGGGAAATAATATTGCAAGCGGTACTACAGCTTTTAATTAAAATTATTTTTCTAAGCGGTAGGACAACTTATATAACTTACTTTTAAAAGCGGCACTACAGCTTTTAATTAAAATTCTTTTTCCAAGCGGTAAGTCAGCTTTTAATTATTATTTTTGGAAGCAGTAATACCGCTTGCGCTAATGGGGCATCCTGTAGTGTCAATCGCATTTGAAAGATATGAAAAAGATAAATTCTTTTTGCTATTTGTCTTTTTCATATCTTTCAAATGCAATTGAGTTTCATACTCAAATTTTGCAGGATTGTAGAAGTTCACCTTCTCTACGTATGGTAATTTTTTGAGAATTTTTCAAAACTTCTATAGGTGGTTTCCATGGAGTTTTCATGGAATAGATGGTTTTCATTGAATATTTCGCCTTCAATCTTTGAGCAACGTATCCTGTGACCCAAGCCTTACCGTGTACACACCGTGCACACCAACTAACAAAAATCACGAAAAATTCTGAAAAAAATTGTAGATATACTTCATAGATTGTTCTACCTATATATAAAATTGTAGGTTCAAATTCATTATATACCAAGAGTTACAAAAAAGAGTATAATGAATTTGATCTTGAAACTTTATACATTGGTAGAGCAATCTATGAAGTACATCTACAATTTTTTTCAGAATTTTTCGTAACTTTTGTTAGTTGGTGTGTACGGTATGTATACGAAAAGTCTGTATGCACAGGATATGTTGCCCAATCTTTGACCCAAATGACGAGGTTAATATAGAAGTATTTGCAAATTTCCTTCTGTAGGAATGAATATTGAGACATTAAGGTTAATCTGTTGAGATCGTATATTAGATTTTTATAGTAAGCATGATGTTTAAATAGTGAAGTTTTGTAAAATCCACAACAAAACTTCAAATTGCACCCTACATATTCTCCATGCTGTTTGTAATCCAATCAAATAATAAATGCAAGCAGTAGAGCAATTACATGGTCCAAGTTGTACAATAGCCTATATAATACGCTATGCCTGAGTTATTAAGTTATAGTAAAAATAATCGTATAACATTAAAATTGTGCAAACATAACAAAACTAGAGCCCGAAACCAAATAACCATTTTACAAAGGTGGTGTCTATCCGTTAGGTGCTTGATTATTTTTTATGGGAAAGTCAAATTTCCGTCCATCACATCAGTAACTGTTTACTCATCTGACCCTTCCTTTATTTTTCTTTACAAATGGCTTCCTCCCGTATTTTTTTACAAAACTAACCACCTCTGTGCTACAGTATCATGGAAAGCACCTTCTACACGCCTGGACGGGACTTGATCTACCATATGACAAAACAGATATTGCCCTTTTCAATGCTTCAACGATTGTCACGATAAGAAACGGTAAATTGGCAGACTTTTGGAGATCAAGTTGGGTAGAGGGGCAGGCACCGAAAAACATTGCACCGAACCTATTCTAAATCACACGAAGAAAAAACATCTCTGTCCATCAGGCCTTGTCAAATAGCTACTGGATCCGTTTTTGCACACTGGTGAACTCGGAAAAAGAAATCAGGGAGCTTATAGCGCTCTTTGAAGCGATCCAAAGAATTAATAGAGATGAAACGAGGAAAGATCAGATAACTTGGCGTTGGGCCCCTGATGGACAATACTCAACAAAGACGGCCTACCTAATGCAATTCCACTCTGTTTACTGTAAGATGAAGATCTATCCGATATGGAAAGCGCAAGCGGAACCTAAATGTCGTTTCTTTGCATGGACATTGCTTCACAACAAAGTTTTAACAGCTGACAACATGCTCAAGAAAGGATGGCCCTGCAATACCACCTGTTGTCTTTGCAACGCAGCAGCGAAAACAGCAAGTCATCTTTGCAAGGACTGTCCTTTCACTAAACAAATATGGGACAGTCTTGTGCACTGGGGAAACTTGCAGAGGTGGCAGAATTTGAACTATAGCGGCTCGGTGTACCAATGGTGGCGAAAACTAAGATCTCAATATGACAAAGAGAGACGGCGGCATTTGGATGGTTTGCTCATTTACTTCTGGTGGAATCTTTGGAATGAGAGAAACCAGCGTATTTTCCAGGGGTAAATAGAACGCCGGAGTAGGTGGCGATAGCGATCAAGGATGCGGTGCTCACCCGTGATTTTGCCGTATCTCAGTAGTCTACGAATTAGTTCCCTGTTTTTGGTTCTTTTGGCTGTTTGGGTTTTTTCATACCCTTCCTCCCAGTGTTTTTTCTCAGGGTCGTTTCTGACCTTTTTCCTGTAGTGTTTGACGTGGTTGTCGTTGGGGTTGCGTTGTGAGGTTTTTTCCCCGGTTTTTTCCCTAAAAAACTGGGACCCAAATGCTCTTTTCCATCTAATTAAAATTTGCAGCAACTCTCTTGCTGCTCTTTCAAAAAAAGAAAGCACCTTCTACAGTTCCCGTCCACAGCATGTCTCCTGCACACGCCCCGCTGCCTCACGCACATGCCATGCCTCCTTTCGCGCCCCCGTTTTGCAGCAACCACCCTTACCACGCTTCCAGACAACATCAAATGCCTGCTCCCGGCGAGATTATGCGCTACCATAGCATCTCTTCTTCCCGCGGTCCCTGACATGGAAGGTGCCAAGTGTAGCCCTGATCCTCCTTTATTGGGAAGAGGGTCATTTTTACAATTTTATTTGGGAGGGAGATAATTTTGCAACAAAAAAAAAGAAAGTAGAGGAGGGGACTAGATAAGTGAGCAATTCTTATATCAACGCCTCCAATAATTTGAAGAGGTGTGTTTGTTTCACGCCAATGTATTTTTTCAATTTACAAGGTAGACATCACACTACACACATGGTACATGTGCACACTCACATGTGTGTCCCTATCACACTCAAAATTTATGAGAGCCATCTAAGTTCTCACGAAGCATAGGCACATGCCTTTCTACTGACACGCATACACATATATAAACTCCTAAAATTAATGAACACTAGTCCAACTCCGATGCTTGAACCCTAATGAATGGGCGTACATAACCGCACGCATAGCCATTTGGCTACTAGCCAGCTTCCCGCCAATTATGTGCATTACACGTAAACATTGTCAAAATTCAAGATACACTCTCCGTTAATTTCTAAAGAATATTCAACCAACAGTTCTGAAAACCAGGATGGCAAGGAAGACCAGAATCATCTATCCAGCCGACTCTACTAGTCTACTCCACCCACAATGAGAAACCAACAACTCCTCACCCGCATGTTTCAAGCACACAATGACACTAAGGAATTGGACACCCATTGTCAGCAGGACCTATTAAACCATCTGACACACACTCCCCACCCCAAATATAGCGAAGCAGCCATTCCTCCCTCTCCTGCACAGCTGCACTGTTCCATTCTTCTCTCCCTCCTCCAATGCCGCCCCCGTTCAAATCCCCTCCCTAACTCCCCTGCGCACGTACCTACGTACAGCTCAGGTGCTCAACGCTTCGGCTCCAATGCCACACCACTTCCGCTTCCGCCACCTCCTGCTCCTACTACTGGTTCTTTCCGCCTCAGCTCCCGTCTTTGTTTCTTCTTCTTCTTGCACCGGCGGCGACGACGCGGCCATCGTCGCTGCCGCGTTCCGGTACGTGCGCAACTTCCAGCCTCCGAGCTTACCGGCATGCCGGCCGGTCCGGGAGCTGCGCCTCCCATCGAGGAACCTCACGGGCACCGTGTCGTGGGGGGCGCTAGCCAACCTGTCCGCCCTTGCCGCCCTCGACCTCTCCGGCAACACGCTCCAGGGTGCCATCCCGGGGGGCTTCTGGCGCGCACCGTCGCTCCGCGCGGTGGACATCTCCGGTAACCAGTTGGGCGGCGCTCTCCGGGTCGAGCCGAACCCGCGGCTCGAGTCCCTCAACGTGTCCGGCAACCGCTTCACCGGCGTCGCGGGGGTGGACGGGCTCGCGTGGCTCGACACGCTCGATGTGTCGTCGAACAGGATCCGGTCTGTGCCACAGGGGCTGAGGCGGCTGACGCGGGTGAGCCGGCTCGACCTCTCCATGAACGCGATGCAGGGGAGGTTCCCCGGCGACTTGCCGCCGCTCGGTGGGGCCCGTTTCTTGAACGTCTCGTACAACAACTTCTCCGGCGTGGTGGACGCTGGTGCCGTCAGCAGGTTCGGGAGCTCGGCGTTCTTCCACGCCGGCAATGCGTCGCTGGTGTTCTCGGAGAACTCGACAGCGCCGCGGCGGCGGCCACCTTCACCGCTGCCACCGCCGCGAGGAAAAAGTAAAAAGAAGGATTCCGGGAGGACGGAAAGGAGGAGGCGGAGGAGAAGGAAGCATTTGAGCGTAGTAGCGGTGGCGGTGGTGTGCGGGGTGGTGTCCGTGGTCGTGCTGCTCTGCTTGGTCGGGTGCCTGGCGTGCGGGGTGCTGAGGTGCAGGAAGATTGGAGGCAAGGAGGCGGAGGAGAAGAAAGTGCAGTGGGGCGAGAAGGACAAAGAGGAAGAGGTGGTGGTAGCGGCGGTCGCGAAGGAGGCTTCGGCGGCGGTGGTGGTGTTGTTCGAGAAGCCGCTCATGGAGCTGACGCTGGCCGACCTGGCCACGGCCACGTCCGGGTTCGGGCGCGAGTCTCAGCTCGCGGAGCTCGGCGGCCGCAGCGGCGCCGCGTACCGCGCCGTGCTACCCGGGGACCTGCATGTCGTCGTGCGCGTCGTGGAGGGCGCCATGGCCGGGGTGGGGAAGGATGATATCCCGGCGGCCGCCGCCGGTGCGTTCCGCGAGCTCGCGCGGCTCCGGCACCCCAATATTCTTCCGCTCCTTGGATACTGCATTGCAGGTGAATGCAAAATGATTTTCAAATTTGCAGATGATCATTTGAATCTTTTATACCATATTCTACTGCTGGTCTAGCAATGTACGGAACTAATACGTTCCACGGACTATCATTCTGCAAGTCAAATTCAGAGTAATATTTTCCGATCATCATCTTTCAGGATCAAAATGTTTTCTCAAAATGTAATAATCTTTTACAGACTTACAATTTGATAACAAAACTTATCTGGGCTGAATTGCAAGTGCCAATGTAGAAATCCTTAGCAAAAGGTTAGGTGGAGTTCCAAGGTCTGATTGAGGTGTCGTAACTTTTAACAGAGGATTTATAATTTTTAGAAAACCTGTGTTTTGGTTTTTTATTGAAAAGCAGCTGTAACTTTTTATTAGAGACCGCCTAACAAATAGCTAATTTCTCTTAACTACAAACTATAAAAGTAGGTCTAGCTCAACCTTTTACTTTTGTTTGTTATATATGACTTCTAATTTATACTAAAACCACTTAAAAATTATGCTATTTGAAGGATTTACTAGCTTTTTAAAAACTGAAATTGATTTAAACCACTAGAACAAGGCCATAGAGTACTAGAGTGACACATCTCAGCAGTCATTTACGGACATCAATCTTGATCCGGGCGCTTTTCTCCTCCTATAGATGGAGCAGTTAAGTTAGCTAAACAAATGAAATTATAAAGAAAATGACGTACACCTCCCTTGGGTCCGGCATATAGATGTCATTCTTGGTTATCTCACTTCCAGCAAAATACTTATATAAAAACTATATTAACTCTTTTAATTATATCTTTAAATGGTATGTCTCATTATCGCTATAGTAGTAAATCATATTGGAAATAAAGGGAATGTATGGGAGGAAAAATAGTAAAATATTTTTTGAAACTATAAAACGACATGTATTTAGAAAAAAATTAAAACCTAGAATAATATTTATTCCAAAATGGAGGGAATACGTAAAAAGGCCCCTCCTTCAGCCTTTGGCATCGTTTGAAATTCGAATTTCTCCTGATTTGTCGCAGGAAGAAGAAGCTCCTATTATACGAGTACATGCAGAAAGGCGACCTCCACCGGTGGCTGCATGAGCTGCCCGCGGGGAGGCCCGACATGGATGACACCGGCGGCGACATCTGGGAGGCGGCGGAGGGCAAGCGGTCCATATCCCACTGGCCGACTCGGCATCGCATCGCTCTAGGGATCGCTCGAGGGCTCTCGTTCCTGCACCAAGGTTGGGCGGGATCAGGGCGGGCGGTCGTGCACGGTCACCTGGTCCCGACCAACGTCCTACTCGGCGATGACCTAGAGCCTCGGATATCCGACTTCGAGCACCCCAACGACGACGAGACGCCCGAGGGGGACGTCTGCAGCTTTGGCGTGCTGGTGCTCGAGCTCATGACCGGCCAAGCCAGGTGGGACGAGGCGTCGGTTAGCTGGGCACGGGGGATAATCCGCGACAACAAGGGGCTAGACATTGTAGACCCAAGGCTGCGCGACGAGACGGCCGGGCCGGAGGCGGAGCGGGAGATGGTGGAGTGCCTGCGGGTGGGGTACCTCTGCACAGCGCGCTCGCCGGACAAGAGGCCGACGATGCAGCAGGTGGTGGGGGTGCTCAAGGACATCAGGGCGGCACCTGCCAGTGCCAGCAGCGCATCCACTTGACGATGATGCAGTGGGGCCCACCGAGAAGGTCCTAGTTAAAGCTTTTCTGATCTGTAGACGTTGTAGTTTGTACAACCAATGTGCATGTAACAATTTTTCCTCGCCGGTAATCAGTCGATTTCAGAGCTTTTTTTTTCTCTTATTGCTTTGGGGAGTTCGTTGCGTTATATCATATACATGGGCTCCCTCCCTTTAATTACAAAAGCTCGTACTCTCCAGATCGCAGTGGAGAAGAATGCAGGACTTGATTGATTAGAACCAGCTGTTTTAGCCAACACAAAAGAACAAGATCCACCGAATTCAGAATGCAGGGCTTTCTTTGAACAAGAAAAAAAGAAGACATTTATGCCCGAACACTGAAATATTCTTCAATTCCTGGGGGAATTGAATTGCACCAAGTCTGCATTCGAAACACTCACAAGCAGTGGCTAAGCTAGGAACTTTTTAGAGCTTGAGCAAACCAAACTATGACGAGTTTTTGTCGAGACAAACATGCTCAATCATGTTGTAAAGAAATCCTTTCATCCATATCATCAACAACCAAGAAAAATATGTATAAAATCAACACAACTCCTTCACATATATGAGGTGAGGGCTTCCTTAATCGTCAGCTCGCTGTGCATACGCCATGTTGCACTTTGACCACCAAAGACCCCTGGCCGTGTGTTGCCCTAGGCTTGATCAGCACTGCATGTACTGTCGTCTGGCTCGTGTCTATCTCAATAGCAAGAAACCAATCAATGGTATCATTTGATACTTTTTTCGAGTC
This sequence comes from Guadua angustifolia, assembly GCA_036346375.1. NCBI lineage: Eukaryota > Viridiplantae > Streptophyta > Magnoliopsida > Poales > Poaceae > Guadua > Guadua angustifolia. The sequence goes on from CM070510.1 coordinate 42,357,638, forward strand.
AATTGTAAATGGGTTGAGCATATATACTGTGTAAATGTGCTAGGTTGTTGGCCTAGACCATCAAATAATACATGACCCAATTCATAAAATAGGTTAACAGCTCCATCTTCTTTCCGACACTGTATAGATCCGTCGATCTCTCTCTGTTCTTTAATGGTTGTCGGTCTTGGACTAGACAGAGGATTAGGTAGGATCTCACCGGCGAGTCCGGACAGTCGGGAGGTGGCACCACACCACTGCTCACAAGGAAGGCGCTCTCATCCATGGCCGCCGGCTTTTCGATTCACCATCTACGGTTAACCCGAAACCACCTATGCGTGGTCTGATGGCGCGTAAGCGCGCGCAGTTGCTGAACAACTATACATCATATCTGCCTGTCATGTGATGTTCATGCGGGTTTCAGTTTCAAAAGGTGAGAAAGGTAGCAATATTGAATGGCACTCATGTAGACTTGCTTTCCAAGTATGGCGTAGGAAGATATTGTTAAACTAGTAGTAAAAGGAGAAGGAATACAAGTGTTAGTGGAGTGGAATGTGAGGTTGTTAAGCCTGTGAATCAGAGATCTCGCTGGGTTGGTTGGTTCGCCGTCTTTTGGCCTTTTAGGTTGGGAGGGAGGCCACACAGAAGAGTCAAAAAGGCCTCGATCTTGTCGTGTTTCTTCGGAAGCGTTGTGGGGAGGTTGCGACTGTCGAGGTCAACGAAGAGGCTTCGTTGGCCTACTTCCAGCGACATGCACACCAGTACCAGCCAGAGTGGCACCTGTCTCTTTCCTCTCTCTGTGTGGCACGAACTGTTGAGTAGGATTCACGTGTGAATTTTGGAGGCAGATTTGACGTACAAATATTCTCACCTTCCGAGTACTCAAATTTTAATCTATCCGATTTTTCTCACTATTCGTGCTCTGGTTTCGTCTCCGTCAACGTTGGTGGCTCTCCAGCAACGGAATCCGGTGAAGCCGACTTGCCTAATCCTCATGCTGCTCTCTGGCAAAGCTGGCTAGCCGTCGCCTCCGATTGCATCTCTGAGTTGGGCAAAGCTGGCTAGCCGTCGCCTCCGATTGCATCTGAGTTGAATTGCCACGTTAGCGGGCCCACATGTTAGCGCCTTGTTGTGTGGACTGGGTTCACTGTGAACTCATGTCACACATGGACCCCAGGCCAACATGTCAGCCTCTTTGTGATTTTTCAATACTTAATTTTATACGGGAATTCATAGCTAACGTCAGCATGATGTCATTAATTGATTTTTCAAAAGAAAAATAATTTGGGAAAATTTGGATTTTCTGTTTTATGGATTTATATTTTATTTGAATCTTTCGAGAGCTCTTTCCTTCTCATACAAGCTCCGATTGAGACAATTCAAGTTTCTAAAAATTTCAAAAATTAATATCTATTTAATGGTAAATTTTATTTGATATTTGTAATTTGTTTGCTCTCTAGTTTGGTATTTATTTGCTATTTTCTCAATTCACGTAGAAATCAAAGTGCCTGGATTGCTCGAAGGTGAAGAGTTGATTCAAGACCTCCAGATCAAGATCAATACCTTTTCCAAGCAAGTTGTGATTTGATCATGTTAAACCCAGTTTTACAAATGCTATGTTGTTTTAATGTATTGCATGATAGTTTATGCTTAGAACTGTTTCCAATTAGTTTGGAATCTAGTTATTCAAACCAATTGGATTATACTGACCTTGTCATTTGTATGCTATAATTGTTTGTCACACTAGGATGGTTCATTATTAATTGGTTGCTAATAAATGCCAACATAGGTTGGTTAGAACGTGAGCAGTTGCTTAACCATACCATGTATAACTCATATCTTTTGAAAGTTCAAATCAATATTAATGAAATATGGAATGTGTTTATGAAAAGATGTGTTATGTGTTGTCACATAATGATATTAACTTGTTGATGGCATGTGTTGCACAATAATCAACTGGAATGGTAAAATAATTTGGACTAAGGCATGTGGCAAGAGTTGTGAGCTATGGTGGACCTTGCAGCATTGGGTTGATATGTTGACATGATGTTATATGAGTGAATGTAAGGTGGTTTTTATGAGTGATTTGTTAGAAGTCTTGCCTCAGTTAATTAAGGACTTAACCTTGCAAGCTATTGAACTGGACTAATCATGCAACCACATGTCTGAAATAGAATGGACCTAACTAAGTTACCGAGTCTTAACATTTAATGCCCTAGGAGGATAACCAAACTAAGTGTGTGGTTATGGAGAATTTATGTGTACTGTGCAATAGCCTCATATTTGTCTAACGGTATGTCCCTCCTATTCTTCCACTCGAGTGAGGGAAAGAATAGCGAGTTCAAACTTATTGGGAGGGTCAATATTATAATGGAGTCTCCAAAAGATTTTGTTATAATTTTCTAGCCACACATCGATAGGTACGTGAAAATGCATAGCACTATAGTTTGATTATACCATGTGAGCAAAGTGCGTAATCTCTGTAGAGTGTATATCTATTTGGATAGTTGTGCCCTTGGTATTGGGCAATACTTAGGAATTTTAGTCGAGAGTTAGATTTTGTAAATAAAACTTGGGAAGGGAGACTATGTGCTATTGGGAACATTGAAATTGGTTTAGGGCTATGTGCCAAGTTTACTTTTAAGAAATGCTTGAAATTATTATTTGCTTTACTGTTATTTCAATCTATTTATTGTATTCAATTGTAAATATTGCTTTCCTATAAAATAACTATATCAGCCATTCATTTGGAATAAGTCTTGCATATAGTTATGTTAGAATTGTATTCTGTGCGCAACTTGTTGAGTGTTTTATGTCCTCACCCTTGCCGCAACAAAATTATTATTTGACTAGGAGTCTACACCAGCTCTGGAGAATAAGTACTAGGAGGAAGTGAATGTCTAGGGTGTGAACCTTGTTGGATGCTTGTGGCATCCTGATGGGTTATTTATGTTTTCATGCCATTGCAGTTTTAACTTATTATTTATAGTTTAGTCCTACGTGGCATAATCATGTAAAGTCAACCATATGGTCAGTCAATTGGTTTATATTTAACAAATGAAGTCTTTTATTATGTTTCCACTGTGTACGATTATGATATTCATCTATATTGACACTATATGCACTAGTGTGATTCTAGATTAGTGCGATATAAACAAAGGATCTAGATTTGCATATTTTGTTTCTAACAATAATAGACTTGTATTCTATGGACAACTTGTTGAGTACTTTATGACTCACCCTTCCCACAAAAAATACATCAGCTTAAGAAGAGTCTACACTTGCTTTGGAGGAAGAGGTGAACATTGTCAGTTGCCTGTAGCATATTATTGGATTATCTATAAACTTTTTTGTTCTGCTAATATTTTCTTAGAGTTTAAGTCCTATGTGATCTAATAATATAAAGTTGATTGTAAGGTCAATCAACTATCTTTTATTCAATAAATATAGTCCTTTATTATGTTTTTGTTGTGTATGATTGTAATAGTATATATATGTTGTCACTATGTGCACTAGCAAAATCTTGGACTAACGCAGCATACACAGAGTGTTTGAATTTGCATATTCGGGTCCTGACACCTATAATCCATATTCATGAGATTGTGCATAATGAACAACATTGGTAGATATTGTGTAATTAGATATATGTGTCAATTTAGTGAAGGATATGACTGGCATGGAAAGTGCATCTCCTTTTAAGTGGTTATGCTAGGAGTTTGGAGTTTTCTCTCACATGGTTCTCATATGCATAGCTATCATATGCATGACCCTTTTGTGTGTGTGTGTGTTTGTGTGTATATATATGTTGTTTGTACCTAAAGAATAGTAACTTCAGATTTGATTGCTTATATGCCATGTTAATTTTGGAGTGTATGCACAAATCATGGAACCGTGGGAGAGGTTCAAGACTACAATGATGTAATTGGTCTTCTAATCAACCCGAGCAAGACCACGTGATCAATGAGCAAGGCAAGCACCCTATTTGATCATGTTGATCTCATATTTCACTTTTTTGTGTGTTGTGTTCAAAACTATTATGCATACGAGTGTTTCCGATAAAAATCGCTATATTGATGGGAGGGTAGATATGTCCAATTGTTGCATATACCTTGCATTAATAAATTTTTACCCCACCATTTTCACATTAGCAACTATTATCCACTACTCAAATAATTATCTATGGAAAACTGGAGTTGGCATATGATAGATGCTTAGTTTTGCTTACATCAATATCACTTATACTAGATAGACAATGGTCAAAATGTTCATATGGAAAATATTTATATTATGGTCCAGAGGTGGTACCTCTATTATTTTTACTAGGAGATAAAATGAAAAGGATGTTTTATACTTGCACAAATGGTTGTGGAGATTGGTGCTTGTGCATGGTATGTGGATTTGTGATTGTCTCACCTGAGCCATTAAGGACCGAATTTATAGTGTAGTTAGATCCAAGAACCAATCCACAAATCACTTATGTCTTTTATAGGAAGGCTCTAGCATATTAAGTTATCGCAGTCGAGCAACAAAACCATATGTGGTATTTGGTAGGTGGAATTGGGCTTGTGCAGGCATGGAGGGTGTACTCCCTACTTGTAGGGACCTCACTGGGTAAGCATGGTCTATCAACACAATGTTTGAACTCTTGGGATGTTAGAGGGGTACTCCTTATCCTAAAGAGGGTATCGATAGGTGGTTTGTTGTTAGGACCGGTAATGTAAAAGCTTTGTTATAAGCTCTCAAATCGGGTATTGATGGTATCGCGTGACATGTATCTACATGGTGGGATATTCATGTCGTATATGTAAAGTTGTACAAACTTTGCAGAGTGTACGAATCTATTTGAATAGCTGTGTGTCATTGGTTGTGGACGACTTGGTGAATCCTTCTCTATAGTAGCTTTCTAATTTTCTTAAATGGTTTTGGAGGTATATGGATGGGGAATCCATGTACAAATTATTTGGAAAGGACTTTGTTGTCGTGAAATGCTTATGGTAGCACACTATGTATTTATATTTGTTACATATGCTTTATAGTAACTCGTTATCAAATATCAAATGTTTTTATAACTTAACGCTTGCAATCTACTATTCAATATTGTGAAAAAAAGCTTGCTTTATGCAAAACTTGAGAACATGGTAGGATACCCATTCCTTTGACATAGCCTTGCGTACTATATATATTTGTTTAAAAGTCTTGTGCAATACGATTTTCATACTTAACCATTACTTGTTGAACATATCTAGAAGTTGTGGACGATGAACCAATGCATGACTATTTTTTTGCCACAGGTTTCGGCACCGATGGCAACGTTGACATATTTGGGTCAAGATTGCACTTTGGCCTTTCCTCTGAGTTTTCAATTGTTTGTTTGTAAGTTAAAACTCTGGGCTAGTGCCCTACAATGCTCTTCATAATTTGATCTATTAGGCCATATTTTACTATATCTAACCTCTTCTTCCACTATCATAAGCAGGTGAGATACAACTTCTGTTCACAACTGAATTCCTAGGTAATTGTGGGAAAAATGATGACCTTGCCAAATCTCGGGTCATCACATTATTTTTGTTTAATTTCCAATTTCAGTTTGAGGTTAGAATTCATATACAAATCCAATTGCTAATTTTCATTTAATTTTTATTTTGAAATTTAGCTACGTATGGGTTTTAATTTGGAGTTTCTCAAGGTTTTAAATCACAATTTTCATGGCTTCATGGCAAGATCCCAAAAAAGCTACATCATATATCTCTAGCTATCACGGAAGATATCGCTTGTGGATAGAAATTTGGTTGTGGATAGAAATTGTGTCTCACATGCTTACAAGAGTGAAAGAAGAGATTAGATAGAGTAAAATATAGCATATTGGCTAAAATTATAAAGAGTATTGTAGACCAATAGCTTAGAGTTTAACTTACAGAAAAGGTTTGATTGTAGTCATGACCCTAATACATCAATATATGTTGCCATAGTTGTATGCTTTCGGGAGCGTCCCTTCTGATATTATTCAACAAGGAACAGTTGAGTACAAAAATCGTACTCCACAAGACTTCTACAGAAATATTATATTGTATGCAAGGCGATGTCAAAGGAATGGTTATCCTACCAAGTATTCTAGTTTTGCATAAAGCAATCTTTCATTTGCAATATTGAATAGTAGATGGCCAACGGAAATTTGTAAGAGTAGCTAACATTTGATAACAAGAAGTAATAGAGCATATGTAATCATAAATAAATAGTGGCTTGCTACCGTAAACATTTAAAATCTCAACAAAGTCCTTTTGATAGTCAACCATTCATGGACTCCTGATCCACACACTTCCAACCAATTTTAAGAAAAAACATAAAGCTACTTATTATAGGGAATAACCGAGCGATATCCATGACTAAGGACATAGCTATTCGAATAAATTTACACTCTATAGAGGTTGTACAATTTTATCCACACAACATAAACATTCCATCGTGTCAAACATGCCATGTGATACCGAAGGTATTCATTTGAGAGTTCATGACAAAGTCTTTATATTCCCGATCCTAACAACAAACCGAACATCAATACCCTCTTTAGGATAAGGATTACGCTCTAACATACCAAGAGCACATGTGTTGGTAGACCATGCTAACCTAGAAAAGTCCCTACGTGCAATGAGTACACCATCCATTCCAACACTAGCCTGATGTCACCTATCAGCTACCACCTATCATTTTGTTACTAGTCCGTGCCAACTTATTATGCTAAGGCCTTCCCATAAAGGCACATGTGATTGCATGAAAATACTTTGGTCTATTGCACAATATATCGGTCCTTAGTAACCTATGCGAGACTGCCACATTCCCCGCATGCACCTACACCTTTCCGAACAACCACTCGCCCAAGTTGAAAATATGTTTTCCAATTTGTACAAAATTACTTGAGTCTATTGCACAATATATCAGTACTTAGTAACCTATGCAAGACTGCCACATTCCCAGCGTGCACCTGCACTTTCCGAACAACCACTCGTCCAAGTTGAAAATATATTTTCTAATTTCATTTTTACTCAAAATATCAAAGGTACCTTCTTCGAAACATATAATAAGTATTTCTCATTTTGACCATTATCCAATCTAATTGGTCTAATATTGATATAAGCATGACTAAGCATTTAGCAATCATTATTACTCTACAATTCCACATTTAATATTTACGAACAGTGGGGACAATGGTGAGTGTATCAACTTGACAAGGTAGGGTGAATGCAACAATTGGATATATCTACCATCTTTACCTATACATCAAATATAATAGAAATTACACGCATGCATAATAGTTATAAACACAACATACAAAACAGTGAAATGTGGGATCATATATGATCAAAAGGGTGCTTGCCTTACTCATTGAACACTTGGTTTTGCTCTGGTTGATCACAATACTGATTACATCATTTTAGCCCTGGACCCCTCCCATTATTCCATTATTCACGCTTATGCTCTATAGTTAACATGACATACAAGCAATTAAGTCTGAAGTTACTATTCAAGTGTATAAACAACATATATATAATTATTACATAATGAGTCATGCATATAAGAATAATGCAAATGAGAACTATGCCTTACTATGGGAAGAAGTGGGACAATGGGGTGTATAACCATTAGTCGTACAGTGATAATATAAATATCTTCTGCCGCCATAGTAAGGGTTTGTAGTCATCTAGCTGGTGCAAAGTTAGGTCTAAGTAATGTAACGATTATGTTATGATTTCTTGGCCACACGCCAAAGGAATCATGAAAATAGAGGCAAAAAGAGTTAGGCATATCTTGTGGGTAAAGATATACGCCTTTGCAAAGTGTAAAACTTTTCAAAAAATTGTACCTGTGGTCATCGAAAATTTGGTGCACCAACACTAGTTAGAATTTGGAATTTTTTATAAAAATGATTACATTAGAAATATTGTGGAAAGATTGTTTTAGATATTATGCCAAGAGATGGTTCGATACTTACAATCATGGATGACTACGAGTTGTTACATTTACGTTGTTCTTACTTGTTATTTACATATCTATCAAATTTGCTATTACAAATTTCGTTTGTAAATTACTACTTGATATTCATGATTCAACTTCGCTTTATGCAAATAACTTTAGTAGCCTTCTATTGACATAGCCTACATTTATTATATATTTGTGATATACTACAAGTCTTATTGAGTACAAAAGTACTCGACCTTGTTTAAATTAATTGTTGATTCAGTGGATGAAGGGAGCGAAGTCACACACGATGCAAACCTTGACATAGGTTATGGGAAATATAATGACAAGCTTTTCTAGGGTTTACTCATTGTTAGTTGCCTATCGTGTTTTGGACAAAGGCATACTAATGGACTTTGTATCTTCCACTACATTTTAATTCAGACTCTAGGCCTTATTGTATGAACTACGTTTCGTTAATGTATTATGAATTTTTGTATGGATGTGATGACAATGTTGTAATTATGTGTACTAGCCATTGATCATGGAACTAGTACATTGTGCACATGAGACCTTGATATTCCATGCCAAAAGAGAGGGTCTCGACAGCATTGGTATCAGAGCCATAATGATTGTAAGATAAACCCTAGTTAAAATGGTTGTTAGTATGGGAACTAGGGAATATCAACCTATATGTTCTAAAAAAGAAAATATATAAAATAACTTACCTTTTCTTTCCATAGAACTTCTGGCATGCATACTCTTTTAGTTACTAATCTTCTCTAAAAATGATTTATATACAAATTGATCTAACATACTCATGAAAGGTCTTACTAAGAAAAGCGAAATATGTTAGAAATTCTAAAAAAGAGCAAACATCAGGCCCTTAATATTGTGGATCCTAACTAAGTTGAACTATAGAAGCCATTGAACATTAGTATTTAAAGAAAAATATCTAATTATCCATTTATTGGAACCAAGTTAAAACAACTTAAATTAAAATAAAGAGTCCATACCAAGTACAATAAAGATTCTTAGAAATTTGGAATAGAAAATAAAATTAAATTAATGATTTGATTTTCATACGATTAAAACCCCTACATAGATGAATATTGGAATAAAAATTAGCAACTAGATTTGCATACAAATTCTAAACAAAGTTGAAATACAAAATTGAATAAATACAAAAAATAACAAAAATTTGGAATGAAAATAAATGTAAATTGGCAATTTGATTTTCATGTGATCTCTAATTAGAATCCCTTCATAATTGAAATTTAAAATAAAATTAGACGAAAATTAGGAGTTACATTTATATACAAATTCTATCCTAAAACCACAATTTGAAACGATAGAGAAATAAATTCTAGAATAAAAGAAGAGTCTGTGTCAAGTAAATTAAAAAATAACAAAATTCCAAATAGAAATTAGCTATCGATTTATGTTTGAATTTCAACCTAAAACTAAAAAGAAGTCTATAAGAAGTACATTCCAAAAATATGCAAGTTAACAACAAAAACAAAGAAAATTACCAACTTTTTATTCCAAACTAAGTGAAAAGTATTTTTTATTTAGAATTAAAATTCTAAAATATTCTCACTCAAGGAAAAAATAAAATAAGTTAAGGAATTTGATTTGTATATATATATCATAAATAAATTAGGAACCCAAAATTGAAAAATAAATATGTAAGAACTACAGGTCCAAAAATATGAAATTCAAACAAAATGAAAAGGAAATTAGCGGTTGTTTTTTAATTGAAAACTAAATCAAAAATAGAAATTTTGGTTTTATTCATACAATTATGGGAATATGCTAATTTGGGGAGAAAATAAAATAAGGTAAGCAATTTGGTTTGTATATATATGAATCATGAATCAAAATGTATTATAAAATAAAAGTCGACGACAAGTGGTTTACAGTCGTTAAGAAAAAAAAAGAGAATATACCAAAAATTCTCAAAAATGGAAAATGTTCTGACCCTTTATTTAGTGGACCTTCACGGGGTGGAGGGATTGAGAGGGCGATACATCTACATACGTGTGTTCATTCAACTATATCGGCGTAAGGTATGTGATGTGCATTTTGAGCATGTAGTATAGACAAGTATTGCAATAATGAAATAAAGAGATAATGATGATGATATAAATGGGAAATGATATGTTATGTTATGAAATATTTACTGTTTTGATGTACAATTATTTGGGAAAGAATGTTTTGGTCACATGTGACAAGCGTTAGGAAGCATAGAATATTTTCTCTCTTATAATATTACTATTAAAATATCATAAATAGAATTCTACAATGATCTATATGTAACACCCTTACGCCAAACGCGCCACGGATGCTACCAACCTTCTAAACTCCTAAAACCGGCTTGAAATTTAGCCACCGAAATTTTTACAAAATTTCGGCATGACTCTCTAGAAATAGGGACATCCACTCAGTGAGATGAGAAAACATATGCAGTTATAATATCATTCTAGCAGGTCCTTAGTTAACCAATCACACATCCAATAGAAATTAATCAACCCCACCACATAATTATTACAGAATGAGGACTCATTAAACATAACCGCAAACAACTTTTTACAAGAATTTTCTCGAACTAGTAATAACATAACTATAAACTAACATGAAGGAACGGTGGTGATGCAAACGTGATTGTGCTACTACCCCCACCAATGCATAACGGTTCAAGGTACCTGCAACAATACAAACAACAAGTGTAAGTCGGTAACTCAGCGAAATCCATCAAAGAAAAATTTCGTAGTCAATCGCATTTTCCTACTTAAGAGCATAAAAATCATTCTTACATAAGAACAGCAAGTGGATAAAACGGAAGTGTCAAAATTAATTCTCCAAACCAACCCCACGCTCGTCTTTGACGGAGTTCACAACTCCACGATAAAGAAGCGTAACATATAACCTGAAAAACATAAATCATATCTTGCAACCAGACATGAAAATACAGAAATATGCACAATCCATCACACAGACATGAGAATACAGAATATGCATAATCCATCACACAGACATGAGAATACAGAATCTGAATAATCAATTACACTTCTTCCATCATGTAATGCATTATGCATGCTCACCTGTTCCACTTCATTATTAAACTCCGACACATATCTCTTTAATCTTTTTGGATAAGGCCACGACTCGATCCAACTAGACACCTTTCCATTTAACTCAAAGTCATTGTATAATGCAATGCAGATGCAAATATTTCATACAAAAGAAGTCTCATATCCATACATCATAATCAACTCATAAAACATGATCCATCATTGACAATGCAATGCAGATTGCACAATTTCCATGCATATGATGCATCATGCATGCTCATCTCCTCTTTTAGCACATACCGGTATGGCCGAGTGCACACCCATCGGTGTGCACCTCTCATTCCCTTCCACCCCGTGGTGGAGGGTGCCTACTTCATGACTCGCTCCCATACAACCACGATATGGGACTACGAGGTAGGACTTTCGTGCCCACTACATGTGAGCACAGAGGCCCACATCAGAATAGGTCGCCTCTTCCATCATGAATGCACGATGAAATTTACAAGAATGAAATGCAACCCTTCAATTATTGCCACTCACTAACATAGCTATAACTACTCACATAAACCTAGCCAATTCTCACATTCATGAGTTGTCAGCGATACAAGATTAATCCAATTCAACAATAAGACATGGCAACCTAGTACAGTGCTTCTGTCATACAATTAAATCATACGGCCACCAAACCACGATCACCACTATACACTTGCAATTAATTACTCACTTTCCATTTGCTAACTTTCATCCACCCTCCTTATTTTCATACATGATCATTCATACTAGTCTATCAACCTCATGTATAAACCAGGGCAACATATCGCCTAAATTAGTAGCACAAAGAAATTTCGCAAATATACTAACTCTAGAAATTACAAGAAACAATTCAGCATCGCCATTTCGCTTACTGCATCGATGGGGATCAAGAAGCAATGAGCATAAACAAACACTCATTACAGTTCACAAAAGATAAGAGATATCAATCCATAATCACTAGCTACACAGAATGCCAACACATTTGAATAATGCTTAAGTAAAGTAAAATAAAATGTTGCATCGCAAGGGAATTCCTCATGTGATATCATACACTGATACACACATAAATTCTAGAATGACAAACCCACACAGACGTGCTTATTCATACACACAAAGTTCGTCAGTACGTGCACCTGTATTGGTCCCATTGCACCGAAGGTCAATATATTGATCATACGCAAATAAATTCCAGAACATCACACACATTTAACCCTAACATTAACTAAACCAAGAATTCTGTTATAAGGATGAAGCCATCTAAATTACCCATGTATGCAAGTAACCAATAATTCCATCAGCAAAATAGAAGACACCAATGCAATCAAATAAATTGGCTGGGATTCAATAACTAAGAGTGTCAAATAGCTGTAGATTATTAAGCAGCTCCATGTTATTATTCTAAGGCGTATAAAGAACATGCATATAAGAAGCACACAATCCAACTCCCTTGTTTTCCTTTTAGGTCATCAATTATTCAAACCTCCAAGTCATCAACAACTCTAAACCTTTGCAGATATTAAACTCTTACTGATTACCACATGTGATGCGGGTAATGAAGGTTCTCTTGCCAAAAGATGATGAGGCCTCTCAAGTCTCAATTGACATGATAAAAACCAAATAGGTTACAGCTCAAATCACTGGAGAAAGCTACCAGATGCGGATAGATAGAGGATATATCGCCAACATGGTTGTTCAAGACTTCAATGCATGCACATAAATGGAATTACTAGAGTTTGTATCATCTAATCACAAAGATATGCATGTACACATTTCATCGAACATCTAGACTACAACAACTCATCCATAACTGAATCTCACCTCCACTTACCACAAGATGGGAGAGGCAGAAGGAGGTGGTACAGGCTGGAGGGGCGCCAAACCTGGAGGAGCCGGAGGCGCTGCTGGCCGTGGAGGCGCATGGGAGAAGCTGGTGGTTTGGCTGGGCTGCAGTTGCGCTCTTCAGGTTCCCTTCTTTGGCTCTTTGGCTTTGGGCTGGCGCCTTGCATGCCTCTACTGAGAAGAGAGGCCAAGGCGCCAATTCTTTGCCCGAGGAGGGAGGCCAGAGCGACAACAGGGAAAGGGCACCGGCCGGGGAGGTAAGGGCGGCTCCAGGGGGAAGGCAGGGGCGGCGCCAGAGCTGGCCAGGAGGAGTCACTGGTCGGGAGAAGAAATATCGGCCAGCCTCAAGAATGACAGCCATACAAAGGAAAAGAGATGTGGCTAGGTGAGGGAGGGGGGAATCCCGAAAATACCCCTCCTAAAAACCAAAAATCCAACTTTTACCACTAGTGCGAACCAAATAAATTTCAACTCTTCAAGGAAACGACAACCGACAAGAAATTACAACTTACCGCCAAACGTAATGTACTCAAGACCTCATCCGAAAAACTAGGAGACTACCAAAACCGCTAATAGAATTATTAATCTGCGAGGCGACAAAACTTTTCTTCAGAATAAACCCTGGAATCAAGAAAATGAAGACAATTTCGGCCAAAAACCCAGGAAAACGATTTGCGGTATTACACTCTTCCCCCCTTAATGGAATTCGACTCCGAATTCGAAGCACGCCAACCAAAACCAAAGTCCACAAGGGACTTAAAACTTCCTGGCAAACTCACAACACCCATGCAAGGACTTCAAACGGAAACAAGCGATAAACCAAATTTCCAAATCCAACTATTAACGACAGGGATTAGGCTCAATTCGGACTACGCTTTCCCAACCTTTGTCCTCTATTTCTCCCGCTGAAGAACTCAATCAAATTAATTAATATGCCAAGTCTCACATCAACATAACATACCGCTAGCACAAAGATACTTTGAGGTAACTCAAATCTAGCCTTCTCTTAGCCATAAAACATACTATAACTTTTAATCAACGATTCCACTCGCAAGAACAAGGTGCCAACCTCTAAACTCAACTCCAATTCCCTCTTTAAGCTTCAATCCAATCTCCTTCTTAACCATTTTACCACATTTCATCTTACCCATGACCACAAAATTGACATGAGGCCTTTTATTCTACCATGCCTCTAAGCCAAATTTATCTCATAAAATTAACAAGGAGGGCCACGGCATCACCTTTTCCACACTATTAACTTAGCAGTTCATCCAACAGAGGATGCTCCTCAATATTTTCTTTTGGTTTACTAACTATAACGAACCATCAGGTTTACAACTATTTGTTCAAAGCTTAAAACCCATCTTTTCAACATTAGCTTCGGCACGATCACCAATCAACTTCCGTACAACCTCTAAGTTAGTATTTTAACATCCCAAGTTCCTTCAACCAAAAGTAATCCTAACCATTCGATACGATCTCCACTAAACATCTTGTCAATCCATAGTTTAGTTAACCCATAAACAATATAAACCAAAGAATCCTCATGTCTCTACACCTTCATACTCCAAAGGCTTTATACCATCACCTTGTTATAATAATCCAGCAATCAAAAGGTCCTAGACCTACTCAATCGTGATCCATACTAGCCTTATCAAAACACAATCCCGTACTTCCCATTAACTTCCCTAACTCACAACACTTTGCATAAGACACTAATCAACCTTCACTTTAGATCACTTATCATATTGATTAATCTTTCTCTACCATCACAAATTCACTTTAACCAAATCGGTACTTTACATCATCTCAATGTTCTAACCATACATCACAGACTGAGTTTTAAATATCCTCGTGGGTCACTGACCCACAGAAACCCGACCCCGACCTTAAATAAAACGACAGCTCACCAGCAGGAACAACACCAATAACCTCTTTTTTTTCCAAGGAAACCTAATCCCTAAAGCACAAAAGAACTCGACTCTCAAATGCCCAACTCTGGTATGCGCAAGCTCTTCAAGTACATCTCAAGATTTACAGCTTCCACGAAGGAAGATGTATACAAGAAGAAAACAAATGATCAACCGAATCTTTTTCGATAAGACCTTAACACTGAAAATCCACACGACTTAAGTTTTGCACCAAATAAACTTCGATCACTTTCTTAAATGGAGAGAACAACGACTACAAAAATTTTCTCCACAAGGCAACCTACGATAACCAACAAGAACCAAGAAAACCAACGAAACCGAAGTCCAGAACGGTAAAAGAAATCCGACCATCTCCACCCACTCTCTAAACTATGCCACCGCAAACGACGAGCCTCACCTCGAGAGGTTCTCAAACTTCCGATGGTGGCCCTACCCAGCCACAACCACCAACACAACCTTTTCCATGGCCACACCAACAACCAAGGCCCTTAATAGGGTCAAAGGCGAAAGCATAATGATTCAAACAATCTTTTTTTTTATAATCAAAGCAATATGCACAATAATTTAACATTCAATCATCAAAGCTTAAATGCAACAATTAAGCGTAATGCAATGATTCCCATCCCTTCCTACTGTGCACCAAAGTGTGTCAAATTTTAATTAATGAACCACGCTATTCCAGATTTTAAGGTTGTTGCCCTGAGGCCAAATTTTTTTAACAGTAGATACCTATGCCATGTTTCTACTTTCAGACAGCAAATTTTTTAGTTTACTCTAGAGTAAATTACTAATTTCACATACCACGGACCTAAAGCCCGCTTTGATACCAACTGTAACACCCTGACGCCAAACGCGCCACGGATGCTACCAACCTTCTAAACTCCTAAAACTGGCTTGAAATTTAGCCACCGAAATTTTTACAAAATTTCGGCATGACCTCTCTAGAAATAGGCACATCTACTCAGCAGACAGAAAACATATGCAGTTATAATATCATTCTAGCAGGTCCTTAGTTAACCAATCACACATCCAATAGAAATTAATCAACCCCACCACATAATTATTACAGGACAGGGACTCATTAAACATAACCGCAAACAACTTTTTACAAGAATTTTCTCGAACTAGTAATAACATAACTATAAACCAACGTGAAGGAACGGTGGTGATGCAAACGTGATTGTGCTACTACCCCCACCAATGCATGCCGGTTCAAGGTACCTACAACAATACAAACAACAAGCGTGAGTCGGTAACTCAGCGAAATCCATCAAAGAAAAATTTCGTAGTCAATCGCATTTTCCTACTTAAGAGCATAATAATCATTCTTACATAAGAACAACAAGTGGATAAAACAGAAGTGTCAAAATTAATTCTCCAAACCAACCCCACGCTCGTCTTTGACGGAGTTCACAACTCCATGATAAAGAAGCGTAACATATAACCTGAAAAACATAAATCATATCTTGCAACCAGACATGAAAATACAGAAATATGCACAATCCATCACACAGACATGAAAATACAGAATATGCATAATCCATCAGACAGACGTGAGAATACAGAATATGCATAATCCATCACACAGACATGAGAATACAGAATCTGAATAATCAATTACACTTCTACCATCATGTAATGCATTATGCATGCTCACCTGTTCCACTTCATTACTAAACTCCGACACATCTCTTTAATCTTTTTGGATAAGGCCACGACTCGATCCAACTAGACACCTTTTCATTTAACTCACAGTCATCATATAATGCAATGCAGATGCAAATATGCCATACAAAAGAAGTCTCATATCCATACATCATAATCAACTCATAAAACATGATCCATCATTGACAATGCAATGCAGATTGCACAATTTCCATGCATATGATGCATCTTGCATGCTCATCTCCTCTTTTAGCACATACTGGGTATGGCGAGTGCACACCGTCGGTGTGCACCTCTCATTCCCCTTCCACCCCGTGGTGGAGGGTGCCTACTCTTCTTGACTCGCTCCCATACAACCACGTATATGGGACTCACGAGGTAGGACTTTCGTGCCCACTACATGTGAGCACAGAGGCCCACATCAGAATGGGTCGCCTCTTCCATCATGAATGCACGATGCAATTTACAAGAATGAAATGCAATCCTTCAATCATTGCCACTCACTAACATAGCAATAACTACTCACATAAACCTAGCCAATTCTCACATTCATGAGTTGCCAGCGATACTAGATTAATCCAATTCAACAATAAGACATGGCAACCTAGTACAGTGCTTCTGTCATACAATTAAATCATACGGCCACCAAACCACGATCACCACTATACACTTGCAATTAATTACTCACTTTCCATTTGCTAACTTTCATCCACCCTCCTTATTTCCATACATGATCATTCATACTAGTCTATCAACCTCATGTATAAACCAGGGCAACATATCGCCTAAATTAGTAGCACAAAGAAATTTCGCAAATATACTAACTCTAGAAATTACAGGAAACAATTCAGCATCGCCATTTCGTTTACAGACCGATGGGGATCAAGAAGCAATGAGCATAAACAAACACTCATTACAGTTCACAAAAGATAAGAGATATAAATCCATAATCACTGGCTACACAGAATGCTAACACATTTGAATAATGCTTAAGTAAAGTAAAATAAAATGTTGCATCGCAAGGGAATTCCTCATGTGATATCATACACTGATACACACATAAATTCTAGAATGACAAACCCACACAGACGTGCTTATTCATACACACAAAGTTCATCAGTACGTGCACCTGTATTGGTCCCATTGCACCGAAGGTCAATATATTGATCATACGCAAATAAATTCCAGAACATCACACACATTTAACCCTAACTTTCACTAAACCAAGAATTCTGTTATAAGGATGAAGCCATCTAAATTACCCATGAATGCAAGTAACCAATAATTCCATCAAGAAAATAGAAGACACCAATGCAATCAAATAAATTGGTCGATTCAATAACTAAGAGTGTCAAATAGTCAGAGATTATTAAGCGGCTCCATGTTATTATTCTAAGGCGTATAAGAACATGCATATAAGAAGCACACAATCCAACTCCACTTGTTTTCCTTTTTAGGTCACCAATTATTCAAACCTCCGAAGTCATCAACAACTCTAAACCTTTGTAGCATATTAAACTCTTTACAGATTACCACATGTGATGCGGGTAATGAAGGTTCTCTTGCCAAAAGATGATGAGGCCTCTCAAGTCTCAATTGACATGATAAAAACCAAATAGGTTACAGCTCAAATCACTGGAGAAAGCTACCAGATGCGGATAGATAGAGGATATATCGCCAACATGGTTGTTCAAGACTTCAATGCATGCACATAAATGGAATTACTAGAGTTTGTATCATCTAATCACAAAGATATGCATGTACACATTTCATCGAACATCTAGACTACAACAACTCATCCATAACCAGAATCTCACCTCCACTTACCACAAGATGGGAGAGGCAGAAGGAGGTGGTACCGGCTGGAGGGGCGCCAATCCTGGAGGAGCCGGAGGCAGTGTCGCTAGCTGGAGGCGCATGGGAGAAGCCAGGGGTGGCTTGGCTAGGGCTGCAGGCGCTGCTCTGCTGGTGCCCTTGCTGGCTCGCTCGGGCTTTGCCGCTGCATGCCTCTCCGAGAAGAGAGGCCAAGGCGCCAGCTGCTGCTTCGGCTGAGGAGGGAGGCCAGAGCGACAGTAGGGAAAGGGCACCGGCCGGGGAGGTAAGGGCGGCTCCAGGGGGAAGGCAGGGGCGGCGCCAGAGCTGCGCCAGGGAGGGAGTCGGCAGGCTGGGAGAAGAAATATCGGCCAGGCCCCGAAGAATGACAGCCATACAAAGGAAAAGAGATGTGGCTAGGTGAGGGAGGGGGAAATCCCGAAAATACCCCTCCTAAAAACCAAAAATCCAACTTTTACCACTAGTGCGAACCAAATAAATTTCAACTCTTCGCGGGAAACGACAACTGACAAGAAATTACAACTTACCGCCAAACAGAACAGCTCCGAAGACCTCATCCGAAAAAACTAGGGAGACTACCAAAACCGCTAATAGAATTATTAACTGTGAGGCGACAAAACTTTTCTCCAGAATAAACCCTTGAATCAAGAAAATGAAGACAATTTCGGCCAAAAACCCAGGAAAACGATTTGCGGTATTACACTATATTCCAAAAAGAAAAATAACATATATATTTCCAAGTCATCTAAATATGCTTTAAGGATGATGCCTATGCAAGTGCGAGGATGACCTTGCTACTTAAACTAAAGTTAGATGGCACGACGCTGGACACTATTTTAGATTGTTTATTTGGGCTTTCTTGCAAGGAGCAACACGAAATGGGCTTCCATTAGGCCAGGCGAGGCTAAGCCCAAATGTTGCTATCGTGTACTTTAAAATTTCATAATAACTAGATTAATAGTTGTGCATTGCTACGAAAAATAAAATTGGTAACGAAACATAAAAGTTAAGTAATAAAAAAAATTATGCTACAAGATCAAACATCTATTTCTTTCGATTAGAAAAGTTTTTATGGTTTCTTCTCCGGTATAAATTAAAACCAAATATATTGTACGTAGCAATATATATTACCAATCTCAAAAATCAATCAATCATTTTTATCCCTTTTTGCAATTTATATTACCAGCTCGTATTCCTCTTCCTCTCACCATGCCCGCAGTGCGCGCTCCTCGGCGCCGTCGACCTCGTCTCCCTCGTCGCCTCGCTCGTCCTCGTCATCCACCGCCTTCGCAGGGGCGACATGGGGGCTTCCCCTGAGCACGAGACACTGCTGTCGAAGCCATCACCATTCTGGACCACTGGCCGCTACGCTGTAACACCCCGGCACCCCGTGCCCTGAATGTTACACCCACACGAATCCAACAGATAGCACGAGGCACTAGAACAACTTAGCCATACAACTAAATTGTTTAGCAACATACCAAAATTATTAGAAATTTTGGCAGCACCTCCCCTAAATATAGGACATCCACTCAGCAGACAGAAGATAGCATTTAACATAACAATATCATAAGCAACTAAAGGAACCGACCAAACACCAACATGGGTCATGGTATCAACCAACCCCCCATTACCCCAAGCAAGCACAAAATAACTCCCACAGAATAATTATTACAAAACATGGGCTCATTAAGTTTGAAAGCACAAGGCTAAAAATGAAACTATGGTTAACCCGTGACGTGCTACTACTCCCATCCCAGCATGCCGACTTCAGGGAACCTACACACATTTACAAAAAGAAACGTGAGTCGAAGACTCAACAAGTACAACAAAGTAGCAATATCAATATCAATTAGCATGTGTAAATCATAAACTTGTCCATATTTTTGGGATACTAAGTTAACACGTATAACAAAAAGAAGAAATCACTATTAGTTACCTCAACAACTACCTTGTTCACGAATTTCACATACCTCATTAATCAACATTGAACGAGTCCACGACCCGATCCACTCTTAACCTGTAATTTACCCTCAACCCAAGGGTCATCTACTGCCATTCACCATTAGCTTTTCCATTGCAAGGCATCCAACAAAACATATACAAGGAATTGGCACGAACTTATTTAAACAATCTTGGGGGAGTTACCTCCACACCTTACCATTCACCACAAGAGCCATTAAGTGCAACACTATGCAAAGCAAACATGTTGAAATGCTCAAGTGCACCTTTCAATGCCTAAACAAAAGAAGAATCTCACATCCATACATCACAATCAACTCATTAAACATGATTCATCATTGTCAGTGCAATGCAGATGTAAATATGCCATACAAAAGAAGAATCTCACATCCATACATCACAATCAACTCATTAAACATGATTCATCATTGTCAGTGCAGTGCAGATGCAAATATGCCATACAAAAGAAGAATCTCACATCCATACATCACAATCAACTCATTAAACATGATTCCTCATTGTCAATGCAATGCAGATTTCACAATTTTCATGCATATGATGCATCATGCATGTCTCATCTCCTCTTTTAGCACATATCAGAGTATTGCGGGTGCACACCGTCGTGTGCACCTCTCATTCCCTTCCACCCCATGGTGGAGGATGCCTACTCTTACTGACTCGCTCCCATACAACCACGTGTACGGGACTACAAGGTAGGACTTTCGTACTCACTACATGTGAGCACAGAGGTCCGCATCAGAATGGATCGCCTCTTCCATCATGAATGCACAAATGCAATTGACATAAATTTGCAAACTACATTCATTTATCACATTTGCATAGCCATAGCCAAATACATAAACATCAGCCACTTCTCACATCCAGAAACTACCATTCACATTCTCAACACTCATAATCACATCCTCAACGCTCATAATCACATCCTCAACGCTCATAATCACAGTCTCAACGCTCATAATTATACTCACATTACCAATTCTCGAGTAATTACTATTTCCATCTATCTTGATCATAAATCAACTCATTTTCGCAATCTAAGCCCATACTTTCAGTATTCTTACTAGCCTATCAAACTAGTGAACCTGAATATGAAAGTAAAATTTAGCAAGATGTCATCACAGCAACTAGACGAAATTCACTAAACATCGCACATAACATTCAATCCAGGGATGTAGCATAATTTCATGATGGCAAGGCATATAAAGTTCATCAAACAAATCATAACACGTTCAATCAACGATGCACTTGTATCAGATTACTTACCCTTTTCATCAAAAGACAATAACCTTACTAGACGTGCTTATAAACACGAATGCAACCATAGCGTAAGCATATACATAACACAAGCAATCAACTAGATACCATATAAGAGATATATAGGTTACACTTGCATATAAACTCGTTTTAAATAAAAGCATAACCAATTAACCATTCTCATTTATCATATCGCATGCAAAATCAAACATAGCAATATTAAAACAACACATAGATAATCAGACACTATAAAACCTAGTGGTCACCTAAGCCACAACCGATACAATGCACTTGCCTTAAACCTCTTGAAACCGGGTGGCGAGAAGTTGATGCCACTCTGGGTCCCACCACCGATAAATCCATGAGTTGAAGTGCTGATGGACTTCATCAACCAAAGGTACACGGCTAACTTTCAAGTGGCACCTAATTGGTAAGGTCATGAAAAACAATAAATCTTTGCTTTAACAACTTGTGAGCAAGATAACATAGTCGACTTAGAGACTAATAGGACAGAGTGTGTATCGATTGTTTCCATCAATATCGCACCATGCCATTCCTATCTCTATGTTTTCGTGTCCAAGGCTGCTTAAGCTAAAAGATGGACCTAAAAATAAACCCATGCCTTCATCATCTCCACCACCAAAGTTGTGGAGTTAAATCAAAATTTGTGATGGAGAAACAAAGGAGCGAGAACTAATACGTAAATCCTTCCCAATACAAACCTTGTCCACATACGATCTAAGAGACATGGGGAGTTCCATAAAGGAATAGAACACATTGACAAATGCAAACAAGATTCAAGGCATTTAATTACCAATCTTGAAGAAATAGTTGGTTCAATTTCATCGGCTTGAAAACATAAGCTCCAGATGCTGCGAATCCATGCCATCACCAACGCTTGAACCATACCAAAGATAGCTTTGTTGAATCGGCAAATCCACTCTTGAGACAGAGTTGAACATCCTCTTGAGTTGGCCAGATATTGAAGAAAAGGACATCTTTAGAGGCCCTGGTCCAACTTCAATGTTGTCATTTCTTGTAGAAACCAAGAACTCTAGCTAAGCATTTCATCAAACACCATACATGCAAGAAATCTCACCCCCAAATTTCTAGGGTTTTACCTCCAATCTTACTCATGGAGGAAAGGGAGGCGGAGGAAACGAGAAGGTGGAGAGGAGGGCTTCTTCTTGGCGGAGGGGGTTCACGGGGGGAGTCGTCGAGGCTGCCATCACTATTGGCACAATGCCGCCATTGCTTGCAGGGGAGAAGGAGGAAGGGGCGCCGGTTAGAGGGAGTCGAGGTGGCGCTTGACCAAGGGAGAGTCACCAAGGGGCGCCAGGGAGGGCAGGCGGCGCCAAGACTGGAGTCGGGGAGAACAGAAGTCGAGGCGCAGAGGAGACTGAGAGGAGTCGTTACTGGGTGTTTAGGAGAAATAACAAAATAGCTGGCTCCCCTTTTGCCTTGTGGGCTATTTGGGTTAGAGGAAAAAAATGCTAAAACTACACAACACTTCCAAAGAACACAACCAATAAACTCCTTGATGAAACCAAAATTTCTTCGAGTAAAACTGGCCGTAGAGAATATACGGCCTGGAGAAAACATCCTTCCGAATAAATCCTTGGATTTAACAAAACAAGCAATTCCGGCCAAAACCCCGGGAAATACGATCTACGGTATTACATACGCGGTCGCGCTCGGGGTGTCCGTCGTCTTCGCCGTGGCGTCCGTCGTCCTCCTCGCGCTCGCGTTCTTCCTACTGCCGAGCACGCCATAGAGCGCTGTGGAGTCCGCTTTCCTCGCCGCCCACTTCGTCGCGCACGTCATGGCCGTGTGGTCAATCGTCTCGGAGAAAGGGGCTACCACCGCCACCCAGTCTTTGCACCTTTGCGTCTTCTGGATCGCCATCGCCCTCGGCGCCGCGCTCTTCTCCACTTCGGCGGTGGTCCGCTACGCCGACGGTTCGCTGCTCTTCCCAGATAACCCTCTCGCATTTGCCGGCCTACTCGTCTCCATGCCTCTGACGTACCTAGCCGTTACTAGCTTCACCGGCCATGACGCCAGAGCCCATGAAGGTGAACCAGAAAACACCAGTGCCGAGGCGTCCGCCACGCCGTGCGTCGCAGCGTCGTTCCTCTCTCTCGCTACGTTCAGCTGGATCAACCCGTTTATCTTCAAGGGGTATTGCCAATGACTCTCTCACCGCCGACGACGTCCCACCGGTGTCGCTGGGCAACCGCGCCGAAGCGTCGTACGTTTTGTTCACGTCCAACCGACGGCATACTGGGTCACAAGCGGTGGTGAGTGTCACGCTCTGTCTGTCTTCGTCAGCGCGATTATCGACCGCAGCACTCGGCCTCGGTCCGTCACTTATTGATTAGTTCGTCAAGTTCATTCGTCACGGCAGCACGATATAGGAGATCTTAAATGAATTCTCTTGATTGATTCTGTGAAAACTGTACAGCATATATAGAGTACAAAAGGAATGATTGGCCGGCTATTAATTACCAACAATAATCAAGGATTTTGCTATAATAATCAGCCATATTTAGAGAGATATGGCTGGTTGTAAATCAGGAAAGAATAATTAGCTATAATGACCGGTCATTATTGGAGATATGGCGAGGGGGCTAGGAAGAACGGACCACTTGTAACACCTCGGCACCCCGTGCCTCGAATGTTACACCCTCTAGCACCCACAATTACAAATCGCTAAGAATAAATATTAGCAACGCAAGCGAACAACTAGGAGGTTGTCGAATTTATTAAAAATTTCGTAGCACCTCCTTAAACTAGGACATCCACTCAACAGATGAAAACAAATGCAAGATATGATATCATTGTAGCAGTCCTTATTTAACCAATCACACATCCAAAGGAAATTAGAGAACTCCACCACATAAATTATTACAGGACAGGAACTCATTAAACATAACCGTGGACAGCCCCTTACAATGATCTTCTCAAGCTATTTATATCAGAATTATGAATTAACACAATGGAAAGGTGATGATGCAAAATGTGATTGTGCTACTACCCCCTTCCATGCATGCCGATTTCAAGGTACCTGCAACAACACAACAACAAGCGTGAGTCGATGACTCAGCAAAGTACACGAGAATAGCAATTCCAATTTAACATAAGCATCACAAAAGCTTGACCATAAGAGCAAGTAATACAATGAAACCACATTCGGACAATACGCATTTATACCCATTTAAAGCAATAACTTAACCATATCAAAAAGATTACCGCAATCACGTCATCAACTTGATGATAAAACCATTCAATGCTCAAGGAACATCACTTGCCTCTAAATCACAAATCTCATGCCTTGGCGCTAATATACTCCGGTACATTACATCAACCTCTTACTATAATAAATTCATTCATAGAAGATTCTAGACCCTCTCAATCCCGCTCACTTCTAGACTTACTGGAACACAAATCTTGAACTTCCATTCAATTCCACGTCTCACGACCATGGTGAAAACTCTAATCAACTTTTCACTTTAGAATCACCTACCATTCCAATTAATCATCCTATGCCATACAATAAATTTGGTTGTCTTTAAATAACCAATGATTTCTTTTAATGTAATCAAGAACCTCCTTATCTGAAAGCCCAACTACTCATCATACACTTAACGCCTTGAACATCCTCGTGGGTCACGCACTCAACATTTAAAGAAAACCACAATTCTTGAGCACGAGCAACAACAAAGACCATCTTTTTTTTCCAGACAACTCAACCATAAATCATAAGAGAATTCGACTCTTGAACTCCCAAACCCCGACGAAAACAACTCCTCAACATAACTCAAGATTTTCATCTTTTAGGAAGGAGGAGAGATGCAATGCACATGAATGCTCTTTTCGATGCACGTACCGGTACTGCCGAGTGCCTACCCGTCGGTGTGCACCCTCACGTCCCTTCCATCCCGTGGAAGGTGCCTACTCTTACTGTCTCGCTCCCATTCACCTCGATGAATGGGACTACGAGGTAGGACTTTCGTGTTCACTACGTGTGAACACAGAGGCCCACATCAGAATGGGTCGCCTCTTCCATTATGAATGCACAAATGCAATTAACACGAATGGACCGCAACCTTTCATTCATTGCCAACACTAACATAACTATAACCACATACATATACAAGCATATATGTAAATATATACATATATACATAAAATCTCCCATACTACATAAGTATATACATGTGTGCAAATGTTTGTATATATATATATATAAACACAAGGTCAGTCATACATGCAAGCACACATGACCACAGATTTCAAAGAATATCACACATAATTGTATGGACTATGGCAGCTCTACACATTCACACACTCTAAGCAAAGGTTTTCATTTAGATAAACCTCATGCATACATATAAGTATGACTTAGCATAGACACATAAGACTCATCAATGTATGTACTTATATAAATAGGCTCTTCTCGAACCCACATTTCCACCAAAGACAAACAAGCATACATATATACACACAAAATTCAGCAATACATTGATTCGTACACATACTCAATTTCATTCCCCAGACGGGCACGATTAATACAATTTTGTAAATTAACCACGAGTATCCACGCACCCCATACTCGCTACTCAACGCAATATTAACAAAGGTACAAGAACTCACCGAATTAAGGCTTACTAGTGACCACTCAAATTCAATAGCTAATCACGTCCTCGAAGGGATGGTCACCAATATAACTAACACTTGCCACAATCAATAGAAATTAGCCATGAATAGATAAATATCAACGAACAACTCAATTAAGCACACAACTCGATGTACTTGCCTTTACCGATGGAGAATGGAGTGGCATGCGGTTGAGGCCACTCCCGACAGAACCTTCTCTGCAAATAAACAATACTCATTCCACTTAAATTTATGCACAAATTAGTATTTCTTGTAAACTAAGCCTTATCTTTTGAATAACAATTACAAGGGCTCATACATAAATAACACATACGTGTATATTTCAGACCATAATAAACAACAGCACACAAAATCTTCCAGAATCTAATACTAGTATACATAAGTAGTTGATAAGCATCAGTAACAAATCCACATATACAATACATATACAACTACTGTTTATTAACCAAGATTTGGCAATAAATACTTCATGAACACTTGTCGCAGTCTCTATACACCGAAGCAACAATAACACAACAACAAGCTTACTCATAATAAATAACGGAGCAAAAAGGGTAGTAAGAAATATGGAACTTAATCAAATCCTTGCATGTAACATTGTGATTATAATTCTACAAAATCTGTTGATCTCTCCTTTGAACCCAAACATAAGCCAGAGTATGAGTATATAGGTCACTGATAGTTCTCAGCCAAGCATTTCCTTAGGGACAACCTGAAAACCCTCTCTGTTCTACCATTCACACACACTATTCCAAATTGTATACTGACTGCCACTAGAACCCAAACCCTCATATCAAAATCGCATACAGGAAGATTTACTAAAATACTAGCTATAGCAAGAACCAATCAAGGAACCTTAGATCACAAGCACATAAATCAAGGTCATAATGCATTGACTAATTAACATACATCACTGCATTGCATTCTACAAAAACCAAAAACAAGGGTATAGAACAAAATGCTAAGATCCTCAAAGACAAAACCAATCAGTAACACCCTCACAGCCAATTCATCACACACAGGGCATGCACAACCATTTCAACTCATGAAAATCTAGCTAGGCATTTCATCAAACACTTGGCATGCACAAGAAAACTAAATACCACAACTTCAATTGTTTGAGCTCTCACCACAAGAAGGCAAGGGGGAAAGCAATGCCGAGCTTCAGCTGATGCTACTATCAGTCCGCTGCTGCTGCTGCCTCTTCACCCGGCCGCTTCCTCATCAAGGCCGAGCCAGAGGGAGTCCAGGGGAGAAGCAACTGGGTTCAGCAGGGACTGGGGAGACGGCAGGGAGGCAGCCGACCAGAGGATGCGTTGGAGGAGGCGCCAGATCTGCTGTTGCTGCCTGGCGAAGCTCTGGCTGTGGTTCGGCAGAGGACAGAGGAGAGGGCGCCTGCCGGCTGCCAAGCACGCCGATGCCGCTGCCGCCAAATAGGGAAGAAGAAAGGGCGCCGAGCCAGGGGAGAGCATAGCCAGGAGGAGGAGGAGAGGGTTCGGCCCATGGGGGCAGGGCGCAGGGAGAAGAGGCGCTGGCCGATTGGGACTGGAGTGCTCGGCAGGAGAGCTGGCTTGGGAAAATATCTGGTCAAGGAAAGAGTGACAGCCACACCAAAGAGAGAGAGAGGTTAGGTGAGGAAAGGGGTAAGTGGGGAGGGGAAATTCCGGAAAAACACCTCCCACACAAGAATCATGCAACCCTAAATCCCCTAAATGGGCTGACCACTCCCAAGAATGCCTGCCGAACGGCCAAAACACTCCCGGCGGAAGGCCCAAAATCGGAGTGAGGCTTTGCAGTATTACACCACTACCACCAACTGCAAATTTATATTAGTAGAGATTAGCTCATTCATCAGAGAATTACTGGTGCTTCACTTAGGTCCCAAAAGAAACCTTTACTACATTTTCACATCTACTTTTCCTGCACCCTAGGAGTAGATTATAACTAGTTCAATCTTACCTTCATAATTCAACTTTCATCAATATTGTGTCACATTGATGTGATAATCAATCTATTAGTAACATCTATCCCCTGTTTTGATATTTTGTTCATGTTTGTTATTGCTTCGCATTAATGTTTTGTTCAGGCTTACCTATCGTCGACTTTGCTGATTAGCAAGAAAATCGGCTAGCACGAGAGCACCCTTCATAGGGACGTGATGCTACTGTTAGGAATTTTTTGGAGGTAACACGCTCTTAACACACATGTTAGGACCTAAATCATCTGACGAAGATCAAGATGGCTTAATGAAGATTCATTGACTCCAAAAGCTATTGGGTAATTTCAATGTCACCAAAGATATTTTGACTCTTCTTGAGATTAGAGAACTTTAAGAGGAAGAGCAATCCGAGTTTACTCAGAAGATTGAGGAATTGACAAGAATATTCCCGCATTATTTTGTCAAAAAACATGATGATAAAATCATATCTAGTGGGGCAGCTCTCCATAGTGTGAAGGATCTGATACCAATTTCTGATTTGCTGGAGACGTTTTTTATGCTGTTCTAGAGTTGCCACGATATCCCATGTTTTCTTCGAATACATCAGATTTTGTGTGGAATCTCATCAAGAATAGTTAGTGGGAATCTTCTGCATCCAATCTACATCAGGATTCATCGGCCATACCACCGATGGCGTCAACACGCCTGATAATCAAACAAATATACAGACATACTGATGGAGCTCTGGTCGAATCTTAAGCTAATTCATAGGCCAATGATAATCAACGTCCGCAATTGCCAATTTGGGTTCATCTAATCAAGTAGTGCCAACTTTGCTAGCTTCATCATTGGATCAAGTTTCATCAGCTAGAACACACCTATTTTTGTTCATTCACAAGGTAACACATGTCATGCGGCTCCTCAACTAGTGACGCCAAAGTTGCCAGCATCTAGACTCTGGGGCAAGTTATCAATGAGGATCACTCAATGCCCGAGGAAGCTGGTTCGTCAATAGTCACTACTTCAGCCGCAACCAATTCAACAATTTGCTGTCAATAATCGGCAAGAAGATCGTGGTCCATAACTAGTCCACAGTCAGTAGAACAACAATGTCAAGTTGATCAAACACCCAATCAAGATATGATGATTGACCAACTTGTCAATTTTGTCAAAGAAAGATTCGATTTTGAGCTAGAGAAATTTTACAGCGGATAACATAGGTAGTAAATAATGGTAGTAGAAATCATCATCAGATTACAATACCATCATCTTTTACCTTGGAAAGTATCTTACATAATCAAGACGCAGCTAGTCGAATTGCTAAATGGGTAGTTGAACTTGGATCATTCGATATCCATTTCGTAGCCCAAACAACAATTAAGTCTCGTATTTTGGCAGATTTTATCGCTAAATGGATCAATAGTGAAACCTCTGTACAAGAGGATACAACTGATACTGACCATTGAAAATTATATTTTGGTGGTTCTCGAGAAATAAAAGGCTCGGGGGTTGGTATAGTATTGGTTACGTCTCAAGATGACCAGTTACAATATGTAATCCAAATACACTTCCCAGTTACCAATAATATAGCAGGGCACAAAAATCTTCTAGCTGGGCTCCGAGTAGCAAAATCCATTGGAGTCCGTTAGTTACTTGCGATGGGCGATTCGCAATTAGTCGTAAACCAAGTTAGCAAGAAATACAGGATATCCAATGAGGTAATTACTCACTACCTAGATGAAGTGAGAAAGTTGAAAAAATACTTTAGTCATTTCGATGTCCAATATATATCATGAAAAGATAGTGTCTTAGCGGACCAGTTATCCAAACTGGGTTCTTCACGCTCACTTGTTCCAACAGGTGTGTTTCTTGAATATTTGTGTAAGCCTTCTATAGACACATCCATAAAACAATCCTCGACCAGTGAAGAGGGTGGAGTTCTTGAGCAGAATTTTAATTGGGCTAAACCATGTGAAACCTATCTAGAAAATGGGACACTGCTTGAGGATATTCACAAAAAGGATAGATTAATTCGAAAGGCATGAATGTACAAAATTCTCGACAATACCCTATATAGGAAGGGAACACATGGTATTCTCATGAGATGTATAACCTAAGGACCAGGAAAAACATTACTTAATGAGATACATGGGGGCTTGTGTGGAGCGCACGCTTCATATAGAACACTGGTCGATAAAGCTTCCGACAAGGTTTTTATTGGCCAACTGCTTTGCAGGATGCAATCCATCTTGTGAAAACTTGCGAGCAATGTCAATTTCTTGCTTGACAACCGCATTAATTCACCTGATAATCAACTACAAGACATACTATACCTTTGTCATGACCATTTTCGACATGGAGAATTGATATAGCAGGTTCTTTACCAAGAGCAACTAATGAATTCAAATTTCTATTTGTTGCAATAGATACATTCACAAAATTGATTGAAGCTAAGCCTGTATTATCTATTACGGCTCAAGCTACGAAAAATTTCTTTGTGAAAAATATAGTCACTAGATTTAGTGTACCTAGTAGACTAATTACTGATAATGGATCACAATTCATTAGTGGTCTATTTTAAGATTACTGTGATGAAATAGGCACAAAGATTTGTTATGCTTCAGTCGCTCATCCTTAGAGTAACAAAGTAGTTGAAAGAGCTAAAGGGCAAATTATACAGGCTATAAAGAAAAGAGTGTTTGATTGTCTCACCAAACGCTCAGGGCTTGGATAGACAACCTCTACTTGTCGATGTTTCGTATAACCGGTAATAAATTTGTATGTATAGGGGGTTGCGCGTCCCCTCTCCTCGAATGGTTAGACCAAAGAAGTCCCAGATTTATACTGGTTCGGGCTGAACGTCCCTACTTCCAGTTCATGGTGGTGGTTTGAATTGCCTTGGACGGGAAGGTAAACAGAGGTTACAAACGGAGGCTAAGGACAAGCCCTTAGCACTCGCTCGGGGGAAGAAATCGGGAGGGCTTTCCTAAGCCAGGCGCCGACCGTGGGGTGGAGCACTCTGAGCAAGCTAAGGGGAGGTGCCGGTGAACGAACGCACGTGGGTGCGTGTTAAGGAAAGAATATCTATCCCCTTCCTCCAAGGGCCCTGCCTCCCTTTATATAGGTGGAGGGGGCAGGTTACACGAGGATTTGAAAAAGAGGTAGGGGGATGCTACGTCCGGGCGTCCTAGTCTTTGGTCATGATGACTGGCAGGCTCTTCGTCCGGGCGTCCTGGTCTTCGGTCATGATGACTGGCAGGCTCCTGCACATCCCATATGGGGTTGGTAGACATAACGGGCGGCGCCCTTTTCGGAGGGCACGACCGCCTCGAAGGCTATCGATGTCGACGCCTTGAAAAGACGGTGCTTTAATGAAGCCGCCTCGTTGCCTTTGGGAACGAACCATCCGCCCTAATATGGCTGTTATGTCCGCTGCGGGCGGTGACCCGCTCGGTAGATCGCTAACGTGGCGAGACCGCGGGCCGAGGCTTATGGGACCCTAGTCGGGGTCCTGGTTGGAGCCCGCAGAGGCATTTGATGCGGGGACTGGTCGGAGTAGGAGCCTGCGGAGGCGTCGGCCTCAGGTCGGTCGGGGCTGGCGGGAGCGCCCCATCCGAGGTTCGGCCAGAGTAATAAAGGCAGGTGATCCTTTGAGATCTAGGGAGGCCTCTGACGAGGATGCGGTCCAGCGCGGCCCATTTGGTATCACATTCAATGTCAGCGACACGGCGACACCCCCCTTCAGTGAGGGACGAGGGCCATGGCAGTTTCATCTTCTGGGTTTCCATGCTGTTGTCAGCCTGGACTCTGAGCCTAGATAACTCAGAGAAATACGATCTTGAAATAGATGTATACTTTGTCGGGGTACCCCTCGCACGGTATTCATCAAGAGCCCCCGGTCGTCCCAAACGCAAGCGCTCTCGAGGGACCTTTCGCGACGCCGCATAACGAAGAAGCAGGCCTTTCTGGAGGTGGCTATCCTACTCGGCCGAGTCCGACCAACCCGGTCGGTTAGTTTCGACTGGGTGTGCGCGAGCGCACCCGGTCGGTGCAGCCCCCGAGCCCCCGAGTAGGTCGGAGAACTGGTCGGGGGGTTATACTGGTCGGCGACGGATCCGGCTGAGCAAAGTGCGCAAGCTTGGTCAATCCCGGGCCTCCGAGTGGACTGAAGTGCTGCCCTGGATGCCAAGGTCCGACCGGCTCGGCCGGCCGCTACTGCCGGCAAGGCGAAGGCCCGGCGGGTGTAGCCCCGAGCAGTCATAGTGTTGGTCGGGGTTACTCAGCAATGAGCTCGACCGACTCGGCCGGAGGTCCCTAATGTGAGATCATGTCGGTTGGCATGGGTGCCTTACGCAGGTCGCTTGCTTCTCGTCGAAGCTAGACGCTGCCGTTGCCGGCGGAGAGGTCCAGATGCCTTCGCGAGAAGTTCCGGTTCCCGAGTGCTCGTTTTACGTCACAGCTAGACGCGGCCGTGGTCGACGGGGAGGTTTGGATGCCTTCGCGAGAGGTTCCAGTTCCCGGGTGCTTGTTTAACGTCGAAGCTAGACGCGGCCGTGGTCGGCGGGGAGGTCCGGATGCCTTCGCGAGAGGTTCCGGTTCCCGAATGCTATTTTTACGCCGTAGCTGGGCGAGTTAGTCGGGCTGGTTTAACGCCGCGGCTAGGCGAAGGGCATCCTTCCCGAGTCCTCGTCGGGCGAGGTAGTCTGCGGGAGGAGAGGCCGCTGTCGGTCCCACGTGTACGCCCCGTCTGCAGGTGTGGGACCTGGAGGGGGTGAGCAGACGCGTGTTTGCCATACGTCGGCCGAACACCGTGCTCGTGGAGTTACAAACAGGTTATCCGAGTGGGCCCTAGAGATCAAGCGATCTCCGAGCGGACGATCCCTGCGTCGGGTGTCCGACTACTGGGGCGACCCATAAAAACCTTTTACTCGATCCGCATCGACCTCGAAGTCGTTTCAGAACTTCGGGCGCACTGGCCGCTTCTTGCCCTTCGGGGCTCATGAGAGCTTGAAGTATGGTCTCTGACACGAGCTAAGGCAATTGGGTCGTCCGCCAACCCAACTAATGACCTCCGAGGGCTCGCTTTGAACTTGCCCTCGCCGCTTTGCTCTTTGGGTTGGCTAGGGATCCACTTGGTGGATCGTGCCTTTGGGACCCGCGGCGTCTTAATCGTGAGGCATTCGAGCCTTCTCGCCACTTCGAGGTCGCTAGGGCTGGTGGGCTTTTTTTCTGCCCGGGTCGGTTTAAGCCAACCCGGCGGTGATCAAGAGGTCATGGGCGTTTACCGGAGCGATACCCCGATATCTCTGCAAGCATTTAATGTGCGTGCGGGAATTTAAATGCTAAACGAAATGATCGGGGGCGATACGTTTTACCGGCGGCTTGTCGTGATGTTTGTGACGGGACGCGCGATGCATTGATCGGCGAGCGATCGGTCGATGTGTGTCCGGCTAGCACGCGCTTCGGTAGGTACCTGCAGATTTGGGGCAATGAGGGGTAGGTCGTTTTCCCACCTTTCGCCATCGCTGCTTTCTTGCTTTTTGCGATTTCCACTCCTGAAAAATGTCATGGTCTGGGTCGACAGGGTTACCATCGTGGGGGAACCAAATGGCTATTCGGATCATTCCGCTGGTCCGATTCTCATTCTTCATGCTTTCCAGGGATGATGAACATTCGACGACCGTGGCTTAGAAAACCGCAGGGGTTATATAAGCACGGGTCGATATGTTGACATCTTTTAGGAAAGCTTAGATAATGAGAAGCTTTTTGCTTGGGAATGAAGTGTTCTCTTGCACTTGCACAAGGCGGAGTGTTCTGACCGCCATGGATCGCACTCACACGGTGTTCCTTCTTCCGCTGGCACTACTTGCAAGAATCAGAAGCCGGGCGAGGCCATAGCGCTCGGGCCGGAGGGACTACCGTTGGGGAGGATCTAATGGCCGACTAGATTGCCTGACCCACGTGACTGTAGGAATCTTAGGTATAAGTCGCTCATCCGCACTCGCGCGGGAGAAAAGTGTTCCCGACCAGCTACGGGTCGCACCGTATGGGTACTTCCCTCTTCCACAGAGCACCACCCCGCAACCATAGCCACTGGGGAGTAGGCCGTAGTGCTCGGGTCGAGAGGGTTACCGCTAGGGAGGACCACGTAGTTGACCCAGTCACCTGTCCCGTAAAAGTGCGTGAGCTTACAGCCCCCGTGCGGTGCGTGGGGACCGAGCTTGTGATCGCTTCACAGCGCTCGGACTCGAAGTGGAAAAAACGAATGCGGAAGAACTCTTAAGGAAGATATTGCCTTAACTGTTATTTTTGATGCAGGAGGTGTTGTGGCGGTCGGGTCCTTTACTTAGCCTTTCGTCGGTGCGGCTTCATCTACCGGGCCCCCAATCCACTCGGGGCCACCGCGGCCCATCCAGACGTCGCCAGACCGATCACGACGCGTTAGCCCGAGCCGGATGGAAATCGGCGGTCGCTATCAAGCTTCGCCGCAAGACGTCCTTTCGTCCCAGCTGTCACGTCGCATTTTGATGCGAGGCGAGGGTGGATAGGCACGCCCGTCGCGCCGGACGTCAAGCACGTTCGTCTGGCGCGCGTCCCGGTGATTCCACTGATCGCCCGCCCAAATTTCTATAAATATGGTGCTGGGAGAAAAAACAACTATGTGCAGTTCGCCCTCTCCGCCTTCCCGTTACTCATGGCCCTTCATTGAGAGAAGAAGAGAAAGATTAGAAGGCAGGAGCGTTGATGGCGAGTGGCGACGATGATCGTAGGGCTAGCAAGCGGGAGGCAGCGGCGGACCCTCTAGGGTCGGGCCCCAAGAGATCCCGTGTTGCTGACCCGTCGATGATGCGTGCGAGAAGGGGAGGGCTCGTATTGCCCTCGTCGATCTTCCGTATTCGGAATCCTCGTCCGGAGTGAGTCTTCTTTATTCATCTTGGCAATGGCTTCGGTTTTCCTCTTGTTTGCGAATGTTGAATTGTTTTGCTGCTTTGACCAACGCCATCGCTCGTTCTTGCGAACCGTCTCGCCTGCGTGCCGCCACGCCACCTCGGGGGAGAGGTGGATGCCACCGCTTACGACGAGGGCGCGGCAGCCAAAGATGACGGCCGTGGCCGACGCTGGCCGACGCTTCCTTAGCGTCGTGAGGTCGCGACGATGCCGCCGCCGGGGCGGAAGTGCTTGCTCAGGAAGCACGGACCCGGACCGCCGAGGAGGAACTGGCGCAAGCGCGCGAGGAGGTAGCGGCGGAACGGGCTCGTCGCCGCCGAGGAGGAGTCGCCACGCGCCGCGAAGACGCTCGCCGCAGCTGCCCGGTTGAGGCCGCCGTGGAGGACCTCAGCTCGATGTATGCGGAGCAGCTAGCCTCGCGGAAGGGCCTCCTCTCCCTGCTCCGCCCAGCCTTCGAGAACATGGGCAGGAGCCTGGAGTCTTTAGGGGTGAGGCTGCCGGAGCCTCTGGAGCTTACTCCGGCGGGGTACGCCTTCCGCCTTAACCAGGCGGCCGACGCCCTTTCCGACCGCCGCGCGCTTCTACGCGAAGCGCTCGCTTGAGGGTCTTGTGCCTCCGCAGCTACGGCGGAATACGTCTTTCGCTGCGCCTACCGCGACGCTGCCCTTCGACCCGATTGCAATCAAGGTCGGGATTGAGGGGGACGAGGACCAAGCGCTGGCTGTAGTGCGGCAGCGGCAGAGAAGGTGGCCGGCTGGTGGCGTTCTTCGAGCAGCGACAGCCCGACGACGACACCGCCGAAGCGCGACGCTGATCGTAGCTTCAAAGACGGCCAGCGCCCCTTCCTTCTTCTCTTTTTTTTTGTAATATACACACACTGCATACTGCAGCTTTTGGGGATTTTGCCTTATATTGCGCGTTTTCTCCTCTATGACGAGCGCTTCATTGGATGACCGTAGCCTTTAGGAATCCTCCAAGGTTGCATGGGCGTAGGGCCAGAGCGCCTGATACTTTGAAGGAAACGCGAAAATCGCGATGAGGCCGCCGGCCCAGAGGCGTGCTCCAAACCAATAAAGGACCGCCCCGCATGGTCATCTTTTTTCACCGTGAAGCGCTACTTCGGGACCGTAGCCGCTGGGGCGTAGGCCGTAGCGCTCTTGGCAAAACGAGTTACCATTAAGGCGGGTTGCGATGTTCGGTTGGTGGCGATCCTAGGTGGCCATGCGGATAGGTGATCCTCCGAGTGACGCACGACGACCAGGGTGTGATCAGTACGTTGCGCTTTGGGCCTGGAGGGTTTGCCAAAATCGCAGGAATAAGGATGAAGTTTAAGGGATAAAATCGCCTTAACTTTTCGATATTCCATGCGTTGGGTACAATGTTGCCGTCGGCGTCTTTGAGTCGAAAGGTACCGGGTCGGAGGACTTCCACGACGGTGAAGGGCCCTTCCCATGGAGGGGACAGCTTATGCTCGCGACGTTGGATCGACTGGCGCGAAGACCAGGTCGCCGACGTTGAAGGACCGTCCATGGACTGCTGATCACGCAGAACGCCGCAAAGATTCGCCGATACTTGGCCGATCGCGAACGGCTACATCGCTACTTCGCTCGCAAGCTGGTCGATGGCGTCTTGTTGCGCGTCTGTAAGTTCAACCTTCATTAGTTATGGTTTTGGTGTTAATGACAAATCTAATATTGAGATTATCCATTAATGTGATTTTGTTATTAATGACAAATCTTATATCGAGACTAACTTGTTTATTTAGAATATCTTTGATTAGTCTCATCGCATTGAAAAATGGAAAACCCAAGGTATATTTGCATATTCATTCTAGTATTAGTTGCATACTTTGGAGTCAAGTTAAAATATGAATGTCCCTATTATATTAACCACAAAATGTGCATCATGTTTCCCAATCCATATATTACATGGATGCACACACTTAGGGGGAGTTTATAGTTTATCTTGAAAGTCTCTTTGTATTGATCTAATTCTTATTGACACATATAAGGATCAAGACAAAGAAACTAAATACTTGAGTATATATTTGAATTGCCTAAGTTATAAGTATACTCATGGTAATATAGGATATACTTCAATATAATCAAATTGAATATGTGCATATTATCTTCATGTCAATTATATTTATGCACATATACATGTGGGGTTTATTCTATAGTTGATGACTTAGAGTAATGATCATTTCCATATAGCCTACACATAATGGATCATTACTTTTCATCAACATGAGTATATGAAAACTTGTGTAGTTAATATATACTCATATCAATTTAAATGATAATTTAAATTGAGTTCATTTGTCTTATTAATCATTAAAGAACACTTCATCATGTGTTGATGGTGTTCCGCAATTAATTGAGGACAAATGAATTGTTCTTAAGTATAATGAAGCATGTGTTGCGTTATTGTACTTAAGACACACATTTAATCATTCAATTGATTTAGGTTGTGCTCAATTGATCTAAAGGTATCCATTATGTGTTAATGGAGTGCAAGAGATAATTGAGACAACCGTGCATCTTGGACTAACTATTTTATGAGTTGTGATTAAGTTAGGTCCAAAGATGGATGAGATGATGAGAACGGGATAAAGACGGCATCATAAGGTGATGGGCGCCAAGAAGTGGATCCCGGTTAAAAGAGGAGTCGAGTGATGATCCCGGGAGTATCAAGCGATGATCATAAAGACCCTAAAAGGGATTGCTTGATGCATATGGCGAAGGTAAAATTAGATAGGCTAAGGACTTTGTAGTCTTTGAGTCTAAGGTTTTATCGCCGTGCTATTAAGAGGGTTGCTTCTAGCTTGAGCTTCATCATGTGTTGGTGATCTCAATCCGCGCTCACTCAAACTCAAACCTTTTGGATTTGGTTTTTGCATGAGGGTTAACCATTTGGCATGTGTTGCGTAATGGGTTAAACTTATGCTTGGTTGTTGTTGGTTTATGCTCGATTTGCATGTGTTGCAAAGAGGAAGAGCATATGTATTTGTTTTTCGCATAATGCTTTGATTTGCATGTGTTGCAAATAGGATAAGCTAATGCGTTGGCTTTTATGCTTAAGTTCACTTTTGCATGTGTTGCAAATGTTGAAACTTCATGTTTTGGTTTCGCTCAAAACAATCTTTCAAAATCTTGTGGTTGCTTGGAGCTAAGTTTTGCATGTGTTGCAAAAGGAGAGAGCTCAAGCATGATTTGATGTTTGTGTGTTTGTATGGAGCTAGAGGCTTGCATGTGTTGCAAGTAGAGAGCTCATATGGTTGAAATGGTTTTGGTGTGAAATTGAAGTTTGGTTTTGGTGTTGAATGGAACTAGAGAATTGCATGTGTTGCAATTAGAGAGTTCATGCACCTTGATTTGGTGTTGCTTGGAGCTAGACTTTTGCATGTGTTGCAAAGAGTAGTGCTCAAGCATGAAATGTGTTTATTGCGTTATTTGCAAGTTCGTTGTGCGAATAAACTGAGGTTTATGAGTCCGGAATCCCGAGAGCATGTGAGTAGGGCTTGCAACGGGTGTTGGCAAGTTGACTGGGTCTCGTGTTGACCTTCACATGGCTAGGGGGATTAATCTCATAAACTCGAGTTTGATTTGCTTAATACGTTTTGCAAATAGATTTGGAGTTGATTGCAAAATGCGTTTTTGCAATTTGGTTGTAATTCCTTGAGCATGAGCTAAATTGGTGCAAATGTGTTTTGCATGTGTGTATGATCATGTGTTGATCATCTTATGGCTCAAGGAATGGTTTTTGGTTTTTCGGAAAAGAGATCGCGCGGAAAAATCGGAGTTGAGTCTGTCAGGGGCGGTGTGACCGGCTCGGTCGTCGGACCGTCCGGGCGGTTGCACCGCCCGGTCCGGCCGACCGGCCGTGCGGAGTTGACCAGCCCGTCCGGTCCGGACCGGCGTCAGGATGTGACTGCCCGTCGGCGCGATTTTTCCAGAGAGGTCGTTGGTTTTTGAGGGCAGTGCGACCGACGAGTCCGTGCGACCGAAGATGTGCGGTCCAACTGGGGCCGTAATCTGCCGTCGATTTTCCGACTGTTGGCCTGAGGTCCTGGCGGACCGGTCGTGGTCCATCGGACCGGGATTTTTGCTTGATTTCACCATTTTGCCCCCAAACGGCTAGTTTTCTTGTGTGGGGTATAAATAGACCCCTTGGGGGGCTTGGGCGGGTGGTTGGCTGTGTGTGGGAGTTGTTTGCATGTGTTGCTCTTCTCCATTTGCTTCTTGAGCTTAAGTGTGAGCATCAATTACATGTTTGCAATTAGGGAGTGGTTTGAGAGCCTCTTGTGCATGTGTTGCACTTGAGGGAGTCCTTGTGCATGTGTTGCACTTGGTGATCACCGGGAGCGCATTCGTTGTGCTCGGTGAAGTTCAAGCGGAGGAGCGGCTTATTACTCTTGGAGGTTGCCGACTCCTAGACGGCGTAGGCGTCGTGCGCGGGAGCTCTCAAGGTTGTGAGAAGCCCCGGCGAAGTTTGTGAAGGTTCGGGTTGAGCCTACGCGAAAGCTTGAAAAACCACGACTAGTGGAAAGAGGCGGGTGCTCGAGCGGGAGCCGGTCCAAGTGGTTGGGCTTGCCTCAACGTGGACTAGGGGAGACCGGCAAGTCTCCGAACACCACGGAAAAACATCGTTTGCCTCTTGTCTCCTTTACATTCAAGTATTTACATTTATTGTATATTGTTCTATTGTTTGATTGTAATTAGAATTGCTTAGTATTAGTTGTTTGTTCAACATAGCAATTCTAGTATAGAGACTCAATTTAGTTAGTGCACTAGTGAGCCTAGTTGATTTAGACTTTAATTGTCAAAACCTATTTATCGCTTCTGCATATATATTTGATTAGGTTTTGACATAGGGGTTGATTAGAGCGAATTGCTTAGTGAGCTATTGAATTTTGTAAAACGCCTATTCACCCCCCTCTAGGCGCATCCTTGACCCTACAAGTGGTATCAGAGCCACGGTCACTCTCATTTTAGACTTAACCGTCTAGAGAGTAAAAAGAATGGCGACTAGCGGATTAGTGCACTCCACCGATTCACAAATATTTGATGGCTCTAATTATTCTTCATGAAAATTACTTATGATTGCTCATTTTAAATCCATGAGCCCACAAATATGGTGGATCGTAGATGTCGGCTTTTCTTCTCCAATAAATGATATTGCTCCAACTAAAGGAGAGGAGAAATGCCTACATCTCGACGCTCAAGCAACTAATGCCATTTTTAGTTTTGTGAGCGTAGATATATTTAATCTCATTTGCAACCTCAAGAGCGCTCATGAAATGTGGATCAAGCTTCAAGACTTATTTGAATCAACCACATCGATTGAGGATTGCATTGAGGAGAAAAGTCGATTGATGATTCTTCATCGTCAACATCAAGTGAAGAACCAAGCATCTCCATCAACCTCAACCTCCGCCTCAAGCTTATTTATTTAATATTCACTCCCATCGCTAATTCGTTGCTTCATGGCAAAAGGTAAAATTGAGGTATGTAATGATGAAAATGAAGAAGAGCCCTCTTATGATGAATTAATGAATATGTTAGAAGAGCTAAATGAATTTCTTGGAAAGGAGAAAAAGAAGTATAAAATTTTAAAGTTAGAACATGAATCACTTCAAAATGATTATGATGTTCTAAAAGAAAATCATGAAAAAGTCCTTTTCAAGGAATTCACTAAAGCTAGTATGGATAGTGCTATTCAATGTAATCTAGATGATGAATTGCCTTGCTCAAATTCTATTACAATCAATTCATCAAATAAATGCATATCCACATCTAGCGATGATTTGCCTTATTGCTCTAATAAAATTGTTTCTAGTTCCTCTATGTCTATAGATGCTAACCTTGTAGAGGAAAACAAAGAGCTCAAGGCCCAAGTCATTAAATTGGAAAATGACTTGAAGAGATGCGTAAAAGGAAAAGCCATCCTCGATGAGATCTTGAGCAAGTCAAGGGCGCCTCAAGATAAGCGAGGACTCGGCTACAACTCCAAGAGGGAGAATAGCAAGATGAGGCACAATGCAAGACACACGAAGACAATCAAGTGCTTCAATTGCAACAAGAAGGGCCACCTCGCCTCCGTGTGCCCTAACAAAGTGGATAACAAGGCCACACCACCAACAATGAGGCAAACCGGCAAGGAGCAAGTCAAATCGGTCAAGAGAGGGCCAAATAGCGTGACGTGCTTCAATTGCCGGGAAAAGGTACATTTCGGTAAGGATTGTCCCAAAGGTATCACTCCTAAGCTTGTTCTTATTAATGAAAATTATTTGCTTAGAAAGGACAAGAATGGCAATGTGTTTGCCAAGCTTGTCAAGTCCCCTATGCTGGGCCAAAAGGGAAATGATAGTGGGGAAAAATTTTGAGTTTTTTTCTTTAATTTCCCAAATAAGGGTTTTTTAGATATATTTTGAAAAAAGGGGTTTCCGTTAATCTTTTTTATTTGGTTTTATAAAGGGGAAATTTGGAATTTTCAATGTTAAGGTTATTTTTTTTTAAATTTGTGTTTTTGAAATTTTTCCCTTTTAAAAAAATTTATTGCTTTTTTATAACCCGGAATTTTTAATTAAATAAATTTTTTTTGTGGATTCATTTCTTTTTTAATAAAATTCAAAATTTTTTCCCAAAAAATTTTTAACCTTTTTTGGGAGTTTTTTTTGAAAAGGGAAAAATTGAAATTTGAAAAATTGTTTGTTTTTTTTTGCAATTGATTTTTAAAAAGGTTCCCTTTTTTTTAAAAATTTTTGGGTTTTTTTTAATTTAATTTGGAAATTTTGGGGAAAAGGAAACAAAAAAATTATTTTTAAAAGTTTGGGTTTTCTTGGTTCAAATTTTGTTTTGTTTTTGTTTTTAAGGAAATTTGAAAATTTTAAATTTTAAATGGCAATGGGGTTTTATTTTTTTGGATAGGGTTTTAAATTTTTTTTTTTTTTGGGGGGTTTAAAACCCTTTATTTAATTTATATTTTTTATTGTATGGGAAAAGAAACCCTAAAATTTTGGGAAAGGGAAAAAAGGAAAATTTGGGGGGAAAAATTTTCAAAGGGGGAAAATTTTTGTTTTTGGAAAGGTATTTCGGGTTAATTTTAGTCTTTTGTTTTAAAGGGGGTTTAAGAAATTTTTTGGGTTAATTGTTTTGGGGAAATTTTGTTTTTAAAGCTAAATTTAAATGTTTTTGGGTTTTTAAAATTTTTTCATTTTAAAAATTAAGTTTAAAATTTTTTGGGTTTGGGTTTTGAAAAAAAGTTTGCTTTTGTTTAAAACCCCTTTTGTTTTTAAATGAAACTTTTGGGGCCTTGGGTTTTCTTTTTTTTTGTGGAAACCCAAGGTTTTTTTAAATTTTTTTTTAAAAGGTTTTTGGGTTTTTTTTCCAAATTGGCAAAAAAACTTTTAGTGGTTTTGGGTAAAATAAAAAATTTTTTATTTTTTTGGTATTTGGGGTTTCTGGGGTTTTGTTTGGAAAGGCAAATTTTTAAAATTGGGGAGGCTTTTTTTTTTAATTGGGGGTTTTTGTTTTTTAAAATTTTTTTTGGGTTGGCAAATTTTGGGCATTTGGGGTTTTGGGGGCAAAGGGGGGGGACCCAAGGGAGGGGGTTTTTCAAAAAGGGTTTAATTTTCGGGGAAAAATTTT
Source organism: Guadua angustifolia (assembly GCA_036346375.1). Lineage (NCBI taxonomy): Eukaryota > Viridiplantae > Streptophyta > Magnoliopsida > Poales > Poaceae > Guadua > Guadua angustifolia. The sequence continues at coordinate 42,400,395 of CM070510.1, forward strand.
GGGGCCCGGGTTTTTTTTTAGTTCTGGGAAATTTTTTGGCTTTTTATTTTGGGTTAAAGGGTTGTTTTAAAGGGGTTTTTGGGTTTGGTTTAAAGTTTGGGTTTTTTTTCATTTATTTTGTAAAGTGGTTTTTTTGTTTTTAGGGTTTTGGGGTTTTTTTTATATTTTTTTGATTGGTTTTTTAAAAAAGGGGCTTTTGGTTTTTTGAATAGGGGGCCATTTTTGTTTACCAAAAGGTTTGTTACTTTGGGTTGCCAAATTAGGGGTTTTGGGGGGTTGGGGACTTGGGTTTTGGGGGTTTTTTTGGGTTTTTGGGGGGTTGGGGCCTTAAACGGGCTTGGGGCCCCCGGGGGTTTTGGAAACCCTTTTGGGTTTGGCCCCCGGGGCGGGGGGTTTGTTTTTTTGGCGGGCGGGGGACCCTTTGGGAAAGGGGTTTGGTTGCCTTTTCCCAATTTCAAATTAAGGTTTGATTTTTTCGTTTTTGTGGGGGTTTTTGTTTTGGAAGTTTTTAAATTTTTCCCTTAGCTTTATAAGGGGTTACGGGTTTTAAATTTTGGGGTTTTTTTTTTTGGGTTAAAATATTTTTTTTTTGTTTTTTTGAAATTTTGGGAATTTTAAGGAATTGTTTGGGTTTTCATTTTTTAAAGGTTTTTTAAAGGGGGGGGGTTTTTACCCCAAGGGGGGACCTTTTTTGGCCAAAGGTGGGCCCCGGGGGCCGGGGGGGGAATTTTTTGAATTGGTTTGGGCTTTTTGGGGGGAAAAGGGGGGTTTTTCCCCCTTTTGGGGGCTCTTAGGGGCGTTCATAAAAGTTTTTTTTTTTTTTTGGGTTTTTTGGTTTTTTTCGGGGAATTTGGTTTAATTTTGTTTTTAAAGATTTTTTTGGGCGGGGGGGCCTTTGGGTTTTTTTTTAAAAAAAAATTTTTTTTATTTTGTTTTTTTTGGGAGAAAATTTTTTTTTTTTTAAGCTCAATGTTAAACCCAATTTAATTTGGCCTTTCCCGGGGTTTGGGAAATTCTTGTTTTTTTTTTGTTTTGGTTTTTAAAGGGATTCTTTTATTTTTTTAAGCTTCTGTTTTTTTTTTAAAATTTTAAAGGTTTCTTAGGGGAAAAATTTGAAAAACCTTTTTTAATTTTTTTTTTACAAAAAAAAACCCAAAAATTTTTTTTCTTTTAATTAATTTTTTTAATTCTTTTGATTAAATTCTTTAAATATTTTTAATTTAAAATTTTCTAAAATTTCATGTGATTTTTAGGTTTTGAAAACTTTAAAAATTTGTTAATTTTTTTTTTTAAAAATTTTTTTGGTTTCCCAAAAATTTTTGGGATTTTAAATTTTTTTTCCCATTTGGTATTTTTTGGGTTTTTTTTTTTAAATTTTTTAATTTTTTGGATTCTTAAAAATTTTTTAAAAAGGAAATTTTTTTTAAATTTTTAAAAAAAGGGAAATTTTTGAATTGTTTCAAATAATTTTTGAAAATTATTTTTTTTTTCCCTTAAATTTAAAAATTTTAACCCGGGTTTTTTTAAATTTTTTAAAAATTTTGGTTTTCTTAAAATTTTTTTAAATTTGCAATTTAATTTTAAATTTTTAAGGGTTTCATTTTTTTGTTTATTTTTTTTTTTAAAAAATTATTTTTTTTTTTTTAAATTTATTTTTTTTTTTTTTTTCCAAAAAATTTTTAAAGGGTTTTTTTAATTTCTTTTGGTTTTTAAAAGGGTATTTTAAAAAAATTTTATTTTTTAAAAAAATTTTTTTAAAAAAAATTAATTAAAATCATTTTTTTTTTTTAAAAAATTTTAAATCCATTTTTTAAATTTAACTTAAAGAAAAAAAAAGGGAAATTTTTAATTTTAATTTTAAAATTTTGGGTTTAAAAACTTTTTTTAAACCAAAAAGGATTTTAAATTAATTGAAATTTTTATCAAACCTTTTTGTTTATTTAAAGGGTTTTTTTAAATGTTTTTTTTGCTTGTTTTTAAAAATTTTTCCCAAAAAACAAAGTTTTTATTTTGTTTTTTTAAAATATTTAAAAGGGTTTTTAAAAAAAAAAAATTTTGTTTTTTAAAAAAAGGGTTTAAATTAATTTTAAGGGAATAAAGGGGTTTTTTATTAAAAATTTTTTTATAGTAAAAAAGAAACAAATTTAAAAATTTAAAATTTAAATTTTATTAAATTGGATTTTTAATAAAAAGTTTAATTATTTAAGTTTTTTTTATAAAATCAAATTGTTTATTATTTTTGTTATTAAAATTTAAAGAAAAAAAAATTTGTTTATTTTATTTTAAATTTAAAAATAATTTATAAATTTTTAAAGTTTTTTAAAACTTGAGTTGGTATTTAAAATTTCTTTAAAAACAAAAGCCAACTTTCAAAAATATTTTTTTGAAACCAAAAAATTATAATTACCCTAAGGTCTTATTGACTTTTTTCTATTTGGACCATTTTGTTAGAAGGATTAAAATGGATTTTGATTCCTAATTAAATATATATTTATATGTTATTTAATTTTTTTAATTGAATTTGATTTTTTCTTCAATTTATATTTAGGCAAAAGTAAAATCATATTTAAAAGGAAATTTTGGGAAAAGCTTTTAAAAGATTTAGGATTTAAAGGATTAAAGCTTTCAAAAGAAAAAAGTTAAATAATTGGTAAAAGCATTTGAGATAAAAGGCCATTTAAGCAATGCCAAATTTGGTACAAGTTAATTTAATAAATTTCTAAAAAACTTATAAATTAAGATGAAATATTAAATGCAGAAATCAAAGAATGCTTTTAGGCTTTTTGTCTTTCCTTTTATCCTAAAGCAAATTGCCATTTTTTGAAATAAAATTGTTTTTAAAAAATTCTTTTTCAATCCTTCAATTATAAAGTTCATTTAAAATTTCAAATTTTATTCAGAATTTTTGAAAAATTTCAAATCTGGGGACTGGGGAGTTAGGCTTTGGGTGCTAAAGGGGTTTGGCCAAACCTTTAAAAGGGTTTTTTCAAATTTAGTTTTTCGGGTTTGTTTAACTTTTATTAATTTTTTAAAAAATTTTTTGAAAGTTTTTTCCCAAAATTTTAAAATTTGAAAATTCTAAAATTTTTTAAAGTTTTCAAGGGACATTTAATTTAATTTTTTAAATTTTTATTGACTTTTAAAAGCAAAATTGCAATTTGAAATCTCCATGATTCATTCTTAAAATTTGGGGATTTAATTGCAATTTTGGGCCTTTAATTTCCAATAATATTCTTTTTTGCTTCCATTAAATTTTGGATTTTATTGTCCTTCTTAATTTTGATAAATAAGTAAGTCCATTATATTTAACCCAATTTATGAAAATTATTTAAGTGGTATAATTCGGAGTTACCAAGGGTTTCAATGATTTTATAAACTTAAAGTTAAGGATTTTTTTCCAAGGGTTATACTTATTGTTTATTTTTTGTTTCCTTGAATTTATTTCCTTTTGTGGACATTGATTCCATTTTTAAAAAATTTTAATTTTTTCCCTTTCTTGAATTTTGGAAATAAATTTTTCTTATCTTAAACAAATTTCCTACTGGATTATTGTTTGAATTTATACCCTTTTGAAAGTTTTTCTAAACTAAATTGTAATTAACCCTTAAATTTCTCTGGAGGTTTTATTGTTGAAAATTTAAAAGGAAAATCCAAGAGAGTTTTAACAAAACTGAAAAGTAAATTCTTTGGTTTTCGAAAAATTAGATTTTTTAAAGGGTTTTGCTGGGTATCTTTTTTTTTTCCTTTTATTTGGCAAATTTTGGATTCCAAAGTATTTGAAAATTTGAAATTAAAATAAATGAATTTAAAAAGAATTATCCAATTTTTTAATTTTCTTTGTTTTAGCATTTTTTTAAATTATCCAATTTCAAAATGTTAATTCTTAAATGGATAAAATCCAATTGGCCTTTTAATTTTTCCTTTTGGTTCAGCCTTTTCAAATAAAACTTGTTTTATTTCTTACCTTTTCATTTGGGATTTTATTGCCTTCTTTTTAAATTGGTACAAAACTAAATCTTGAATATTTAATTTTTAAATTCTTGTATGACCTTTATTGTATATGAAAAATTTTAAATGCCAAAAGGGAAATGATTTAAAAAGGGGGAAATAATGAAATCCAAAGGGTTATTTCTTAAGTTAAATCCGAGATTGATTCTTTTAAGGGTATATTTGAGGGTAATTTTTAAATTAATCTTTTAGTTTTCCATTTTTGGTGTTTTGAAAAAATTTTAAGTTTGTTTTGGTTAAAAATATTAATTTTTAAGGGGGAATTAATTGCTTTGTTCAATTACTTAAATTCTTAAATTTTTTTAACAATTGTATTAAGCTTGGATTTTCTTAAACCAAAAGGGGGAATTAAAATTATTGGGTTTTGGTTTAATAAAATCTAAATTGTTAATTTGTTTAAGAACCCTTGGATATTTTAAATGACAAATTTGTTCAGTAACTTTTTTTTGTTCTTTGGTTAGCCATATTGAAAATAAAAAATATTTTGAATTCACTTAATAATTGAATTTGGAGTAATTAAAAAGGGTATCCCGTTTATTCCCTTGATATTTTCCCTCCTTTTCATGGTTTTTAAGTTAATCAATTGAAAATCAATTTAAATGATAATTTAAATTGGTTCTTTTGTTTTCTTGAGCATTTCATTGGATGGTTTTTTTTAATAAAAATGAATTTTTTTTAAATGGTTCAATTTACTTAAGCAATTTAAATCTTTAATTTTTATTGGCTAATTGATTAAACAAATTGTTAATGGAGGAAATGATTAGAAAAGATTTGGATCAAAGGATTATTTTAGTTATCCAAAGAGGATAAAGGGAAAAACATATGGTTATGGGGCAAAAGGTGAAGTAAGTAATTGTTCCGGGAAAAAGGAATTATAAAGCCCCAAAGGGTTTTTTTGGGAAAGGTATAATGATAGGAAGGATTTTTAGCTTTGTGTCATTTTTTCTTTAAAGGGTTGTTTTCACTTCATAGGTTTGGGTTTCAATTTCACCAAAGAAATTTAGTTATTTTTTTTGTTGGGTTAACCATTTCATTTTGCAATTGTTAAGATTATCTTTTTTTATTATTTTTATTTTGAAAATGAAAGATAATTGTTTTTTATAATCTTTGTTTGCATGGTTTGAAAAGGAAACAAGTTGGTTTCTATTCATTTTATTGTTGCATTATTGAAGTTCAGTTTTGGTTAAAATAAACTTTTAAAAGGTTTTTCAATTTTCATGGTTGCAAAAAAAAATATTTGAGTTTTTTTTGTATATGAGGTTCATTGTTCGGTAAAATCATAAGGATTTTTTTTGGTGGATTGGTTTTTTTGATAACAGAAATTGATTGGTTCTTAATTTGCATGGTTGATTTGCTTAGCTAATTTTCATTGTTGGTGTGCTCAAATAAAAGTTTTATGTGTTATTGAAGTTCGTTGTTTGAAACGATTTTGATCAGGCGAGGGTTGAGTGGGGTTCGGGGTTTGGGGGGGTTTTTGGGGCTGGGGATTAATCCAAAATTAAGTTTATTTGTATCGGCAAATAGATTTATTTGGCAAAGGTTTTGTCTTTGGAAGTTCGGTTTGGCAAAGGTTTTTGAAATCTTGGGTTATTTTACCTAAGAGGTTGGCTTTAAAGGTTTTCAAAGTGTGGGATCATGGTTACCTTAAGGCTAATTAAGGGTAATTGGTTTTTTTGGGAAATTTTTTTGGAAGGTTAATTCTTTGGCATAGCTTTGGGCAAATGTGTTTTGGGGGGAAATGTTTGTCATTAAAGCTGAATTTGCTTGGGTTTTGGAAATAGGTAACTGGTTTTGGTTTGGACCACCCTGAGTGGTTGCCAATTTTGGTTGGCAAGTGGTTCTTCTTTTCGGTTGCCTGGTTAGTTTGCCATTTGTTGGGGGGGCCGGATTGGTTTTGGTTTTTTTTGAGGGGTTGGGTGAAGGGGGTTACCGGGTTTTTGGTGGGTTGTTTTGGGCAAATTTGGTGGCCCAAAGGTTTTCCCCAAAATTTGGTTGGGTGAAACCCCCTTGGGGTGAAATTGGAAGGTGGTTTTGGGTTTTGTTGGTTTTGAGGGTTGGAGGTTGGGCGGTTGATTGGGGGGGCGGTCGGGCCGGTCTTTTTGTTTTTTGGGGTTTTTTGGGTGGTCCCTCGGGCTTTTCTTTTTCGTTTTTCCCCGGTTTTTTTGGGTGGGGAAAAATTTTTGGGGTTGGGGTGGGTTATGTTTGGTTCTTGGTTTTTGGGTTTGGGATTGCAGTGTTGTTTCCCTTTGATTCTTAGCTAAGGTGAGACTAATTCTTTTGAATTGGAATGGTTTTATCTTTGATTTTGACTTAAATTGGCATGTGTTCCGGTGTAGACATTTGTTGTCTCTGAGGTTCAAAGGGGGCTTGATTTGGATTGGTCTACGGGTGGGTGTTTGGGGCCTGAGGTGTGAAGGGCAAGTTTGTGAATTGGGTTGACCTTGGGGTGAAAAAAATGTGGAAAATGTGGCGGGGAGGTTGCGGGTTTCGCGTGGATAGGGGGGAAAAGGTTGAACACCCGGAAAACGTCTTTGCCTTGTTTTTACTTCAAGATTTCATTGGTTAACAGTTGCTTGATTTGGCTTAATTTTGATTGTTCTTTAAACTCAAGGAAAATTGGTGTTGGTTGTTTTTTGGTTTTTGTAAAACCGATTTTAAAAATTTGATTAGGTTTTGACAGGGTGATTACGTTGTTTCAAAGGTGTTTTTAGCGCCATTCCCCCTCCGCTCCTACCCTCGTTTGGCCACGGTATTCTTTAAACTTTCTGGGTTTGGGGGTTTGGGTCTGTGTAGTAAAGTATTGGCTCTTTGTTCTGGAAAAATTTAGATTATCATTTTTCCATAGAAAATGGGGGGTTTGTGGCATTTTTTCCCTTAAGAGTTGTCCAATAAAGGGAGGGGAAATTTCCTCGGGTCAAGCCAAACTTTTATTTCTTGGGCTGAGTTTAACTCTTAACCTCGGGGTGAAAGGGATTGTTAAAATTTTTGAACCTCCCCTTGAACATTAGGGAAAAGGGTGCCTTCCGCCCAAGTTGGGCGGGTTCCTCAACCTGACCTGAGGGAGCAATCTTCACAATTCAAAAATTCGTTTGCTTCTGGCAAAATAAAAATATATGTGATAATTCTTATGAGAATTGTGAATATGTAGGGAATAAAGAATTTCTTGGAAAGGAAAAAGAAATATAAAATTTTAAATTAGCTAATATTCAAAAATTTAGATTTCTAAAAAAAATATAAATTTTTAAAATTTATAAAGCTTTGGTTTACCAAGCAATTTATTGTAATTCCCCCTCAACCAATTTAAACTTCTAAATAAATCAACCATTCTCTATTTACCTTGTTGCTAAATGAAATTGTTTCTATTCCTCATTTTTAATCAACCTTGTGAAAAACAATGGCTCAAGGCCCAAGATAAATTGGAAGTGATTGAAGATGAAAAGGGAAAAGCCCTCCTCCGAGATTTGAGAACCAAGGGCCTAAGATGGAGGAATTTAAAAAGGGAAAATAGAAATGACCCAAGGAAACAAAAATCAAGGCTTCCTTCAAAAAAGGGACCTAGTTTGCCCAAATCAATGGTAAAAGAAATTCCCATCCCAAATTAAACAACAAAAAAAGGGAACCAACTGCGGTTAATTGGGAAAAGGGAATTTTTTAGTTTCCCAAAGGTTTAAGCCTACCTTTGAAAAATTTGCTTAGGAAGGATAAAATGGAAGTGTTTGAAGTTGAAGCCCCCTTTCCAAAATTACAGCAAGGGGTAAATTAGAAAGGGTTTGCTAAAGAAAAACCCTTAAGCCCACACAAAAATCCAAATCTTGCTTAAAAAAACAATAGCCTTTGCAATTTGTGATTCCCAACCATTTCAAACAATAACAACTTGAAAGGACAAACAGAAAAGTTTTGAAAGACAAGCCTCCTAATCCTTAAAATTCAAAATTTTCAAGGAATAATTTAAAAATTTCCATATGATAATTCAAAAGTTAAATTGGGCCATTTGGGTTCCAAATCAAGTCTAACTTTGGCCCAAAAATTTCCAAAAGGGTAAAAAAATTTTGGCTAAAAATGGAGGACCCTTGCCACAAAAAAATTACATTTAAAATTGAACATGAAGATTCAAGTCCTCTAGCCAATCCATTCTAACAATATTTAAAGATTAAATTTAAAATATTTGAGGTTATATTGTTTTATCTAAATAATTTAATTGCTTTGAAGATTTCTTCCTTTTCTATTCTTTATTCAAATCAAAGTTTAATAGGGCCATTTGGGGTTTAATTCAATTTGTGACCAACTCCCCCCAAAAAATGGTAAAAACAAAAAAATTTAGCCAAAATAAAATTTTGAACTTTCAATCGGAAAAATATTAAAAAACAAATGTTTTAAAGTTTCTCAAAGGGGCTTCCAAAAATTATTTTAAAAAGGAAAAATTTTAACTAAAACTGTTAATTATTTGATTTTATTTAAATTTAAATTTTATGTTAAAAGAAAAGGTTTTGTATTTCCAAAAAAAATCCTAGAGTTTATTTTAACAATTTGGTTAAAAATTTTCAAAAGACCAACTTGTCAAAATATTTTTTTAAATCAAAAAATTATAATTCCCAAATTCAACATTACAGTTTCCCATTTGGTATTCTTTTAAATTGTGAAAAATGGTTTTAATATACAATTTAAATTTTCATTGCTTCAAATTTTTTTTAAGAATTTGATTTTCTTCCAATTTGGACTATTTGGTAAAATAAAAATCATATTTAAAAGGAAATTTTGAAAAGTTTAAAAAATTCTAGTTGTATTTCAAAATTCGTTTCAAAAGAAAATTTTTTAAACCAATTTGGTCAAAAATTTGTTTGACCAAAAAATATTAACATATGTCAAATTTGGATTAAGTTATTTTATCAAATCTTGGTAGAAAAATTTGATCAAATTAAGCCATAAATATTAAATTCATAAATCCAAACGGTCATTTTGATTTTTTGAAAATAATTTCCTTTTTGCCTCCAAACCTATTTTTAAATAAAAGTTTTAAAAAATTCTTTTTAAACCCAATTATAAAGCTTTAAAATTTCATAATTTTTGGATTCATTTAATTTTGAAAAATTTGAAAAATTTGCTTGGGGATTGGATTTGAGGGGTTTACCCCGGGGGTTGGACCCCCCAAATTACCCCTTTTGAAATTTGATTTTCCCATTTGCTTTGGGATATTTTTGATTGGAATTTTTCCCAAAAATTTTTTTGAATATTCTTTATCCCAAAGATTTGGCAAAATTTGAAAAATTTAAAATTTTTTAAATTTTCAATTTCATTAGGCATTTAATTATTTTAAATTTTTTTCATTGATCTTTTGAAAACAAAATTTGCAAAAATGAAATTCCTGTTCCATTAAACCTTTGGGGGTTTACGCAAGTTTTCACTTTTGCCCGTGGACGTCTTTTTTCTGAATAAATTTTGAGTTTTTTGGTCCTTTTGAATTTTATCTTTAAATCTTTTTAATTGCTATACCCAGTTTTCAAAATTTTTAATTAAATTTTGTAGTTTCCAAGTGGTATCAAGGATTTTTAAATATTTAAAGTGGTTTTATTCTTTTTAAACTGGATTTATTGATTTCTTCATGATTCCTTTATTTATTTCCTTTTGGGTTATTATTCCATTTTTCCAATATTCATTGAGGTCATTCTTTCCTTTATAATCCTTGGTTAAATTCTTTTAATTATCGTTAAATTCTTTTTTAAATGGTAGTCATTGTCTTTGTAATTATCAAATCCCAATTCTTGTTAAGTTTTTCCTAAATAACAGTAAGTTTTAAATTTTCCTTAAGTTTTATTGGTTGAAATTTTAAAAGGGAAAATCCAATTGACATTGTTTTCTCAAAATGAAAATCTAAATTTTTTTTTAAGAAAATTGAGTTAATTTTACAAGTGGTATCAATTGTTCAATGGTTCATTTTCTTGGGTTCCTGTTTATTTACTTATTGGATTCTTAAAAAATATTTAAAATTGCAAAGCCTTAAAATAAAATTTTTGAAAAAGAATTTTTCATTTCTTTGGATTCCCTTTTTGTTTTCTGTTAGTTTTAAAGTGGTAATATTTGAAAATCTTAATTTTCCAAAGTTATCAAAATCCGAAATGGTTTTTTGGTTTTTTTTTGAGGCCTATTTAAATAAAATTGTTTTATTCCTGTTATCCTTTTCTTTGGGTTTTTCCTTCTTTTTAAATTGGTTTAAAACAAATATTGAATCAAGATCCTTTTAAATTCAAGCCTTTAAGAATGAGAAAAAAATTGTTAAATGCCGGAAATTTGTGGGGAAATTGTCCAAAGGGAAATTATTTCAAGTTAAATCCAAGGGGGTAATAAAATCATTAATGTTTTGTTTCCGGGGTGGAATTTTTCAAATTAACTTTTGTTTTATTTTTGGTTTTTCCAAAGGGAAATTATGGGCTTTTATTTGGTTAAAATCTTAATTTGAAAGGGGAAATTAATATCTTTTTAATTAGTTAAATTTTAAATGATTTAAAAATGTTATTAAGGGATTTGATTAAAAAAAGGGAATTGAAGAAATTTAGTTTGGGGGTTAATGAAAATCTAATTTTTTTAAAAATTGATTGTTTCCCAATAATTTTTATTTTCAAATTTGTTAGCAAGATTTAGAATATCTTTGGTTAATGCTTAAAAGGAAAAAATATTTTGCATATTTCTTAAGTTATCTTTACAAGTTAAAGTTTACCCGTTTATTAACCCAAAATTGCATATTTTCCCAAAATTTAATACACATATTTGGGGGTTTTTTAAAATCAATTTAAATGATAATTTAAATTGATTTTATCTTTAATCATTAAAATTATCATTTTGATGGGTTTTTTAATAAGGAAAATGTAGTTCTTAAAAAAAAGAACAAGTATTGCATATTCATTTAATTGTTTATTGGTCAAGTTAAAGGATATTATTGGTTAATACAAAGATATTCAACCATATCTTGGATAACAATTTTGAGTTATTTTATTAGGCCAAAATATGAAAAAAGCCGGGTATATTGAGGGCTCAAATGGTGAAGTGGTCGTTAATCCGGGGGCAAATTAATGTTTAAAAAAGGGATTGCTTTTTGGCAATAAATAATCAAGGATTTTGTGTCTTTTGTCTAAGGTTTCCCTTTTTTAAAGGGGTTGCCCTTTTGGACCACATGTTTGGGACTAACCGGTTTCAAAGAAATTTATGTTGATTTGGTTTTAATGGGTTAACCGGCAGGGCGAATGGTTAAGCTTAGTTGGTTTTAAATTAGTCGGTTTGATTGGGCAAAATGAAAGATATAGCGGTTTTTTTCTTTGTTTGCAGGTTAAATAGGATAAGCTAAGCTTGGTCTTGTGGAGTTACTTTTAGGTTGCTTTTGAAGCTTCACTTTTGGTTAAATAAATCTTTCTAAAAATATTTCTTAGTAATTTTGTTTTGCAAAAGGGTAACATTTTGATGTTTGGTTGTTTTAGGACTAAGGCTTGTTGTTCTAAAGGCTCGGTTGATTTGTTTTAGTGGATTGGTTTTGGTTTATAACTGAAATTGCATGTGTTGCAATTAGAAAGTTATGCTGGGTTTTGGTTCTTGGGCTGTTTTGCATTGTTGAAAGTTGGTCAAATAAATTTTTACGTGTTTTTGAAGTTAGTTTTGCGTAAGTAGGTTTATGTGGTAAGAGTGGGGGGCCGTTGGAAGGCCGGGTTTGTTTGATTAATGGTGGGGTTTCCATAAACAAGGATTTTATGTTTGCAAATAGATTTATTGTTGGGAAATGTGTTTTGCTTTGGATTTAGTTTTGGTTGTGCAAAGTGTTTTCAAATGGGTTGGGTTATCGTTTATTGGCAGTGTTGGATTTAAAGGTTTTGCAAAGGTTAAACATGTGTTGCCTTACAGGTGAGGTTGAAGGCTGTTGATTTTGTTTGGAAATTTTTTTAATTGGGTTGAATTTTTGGAATGACTAAATTGGTGCAAATGTGTTTTCGGGTTTGAATTGTTGCCTTGGCCAAAGTTTGCTTGGGTTTTGGAAATAGTTTTTTTGGTTTTGGGTTGGCCACCCCAAGTGGTTGCCAATTGTCTTTTGGAAACCTTTGGTAATAAGCGGGTAAATGGTTGATTGTGAATTTGTTTTGGGGTTGGGGGACTTGGGTTTGGCTTTTTTTTTGGGGTTTGCGGGGGAAGGGTTGCCATGGGGGTAATGGGTTGGTTTTGGGGGTGCACCCGGGGGGCCTTGGCTTTGGGCAAGCCCTTTGGAACCCCCCTTTGGCGGTAAATTGAGGGTGTTTTTTGGGTTTCATTGGTTTTGTTGTTTGGACCGGTTGGGTTGGGCCGGGATGGCCGGGGGGCCCACGGCGGGAGGCAGCCAACTTGTTTTCCGCCTTGGGTAAATCGGTGGGGGGTCGTGGCCCGGTTTTTTTTCCCGTTCTTGGGCCGGCGTTTTTTGGTGGGGCATAAAACCCCTTTTGGGGGGAATTGGTTTTGATTTGTGGGGTTTGAGGGTGGGGTTCTTTTTTTCCTTTGTTCTTAGTGAGGGAATAATTCTTTTGTTGGGTGGTTTGGTCCTTTGTGTGGTTGGAGGAGGCCTTGTGTGTTTCATTGGTTACCAGGCGATTTGTTGGTTCGGTGATTAAGGAAGGGGTTGTTACTCTTGAGTTTTGGTTAGGGCGTGGGCTTTTGGGGTCCAGGGTGGGGGTGAAGGTTGGGACCTGGGGCTGAAAACCAACCAGTGGGGGGTCTCGGGGGGCCAGTGTGGGTTGTAGCTCTGGGGGAACCCACAATGAAAAACGTCGGCCTTTGTCTCTTTTTCAAGTTTTACAGGAAATTTCAGAGGAGAAATTGCTTGTTTTTATTATTCAATTTACAATTTGTTAAACATAATTGTTATGAAATGGCTTAGTTTATTTAGTTTAATTGCAAAACCTAGTTAAAACATAATTAAAGTTAGGTTTTGACTTGGGTATTAGCAATTGTTTACAAGAATAATTTTATAATATTATTAAGGGTTGATAAGGTTGAAACCAAAGTCAATTTGGCCTTACCCAAATCTGCCCCCAATTTTAGTTTTTTTTTTTTGGACTTTTGATTGGTTGTTTTTTAAAAATTCCTTTTGGGAATTCTTTATTAAGTTCTTTTTTAAAATTTCTTTTAAAATTTTTGAAAAGAATTTGAAATTCTTTAATTAATTTGTTTGAAAGTGTTTTCCTTATTTTTGAAAAAAAAATTAATTTAAAAAAAAACTCCATGTTTTATTGAATATCATGGGATTTATTATTAATTTTGGGATTTAATTTTTCAAGTTTTTTCCTTTAATTTGCTTCCCATGTTTATCTAATTCCTTCAAGTGGATAATTTTTGTATTTTCAAGTGGTATCAATTCTTTTGATTATTCTTAAAGTGGTATCTTGAGGTTTTTTTTCCAATGTAATGGATCTTAGTTCTTTTCTTATTTGATATCCTTGATTTTTAATTTCCTTTTTAAATGGTATCTTGAATTAATTATTTCCTAAGTGGTATTTCATTGATTTTAATATTTCTCATAAATTCTTGATTGATTTTCCTCCGATAACAATTCTATAAGAATTTCTTGGATACTTTTTGGTTAAATACTTAAAAAATTTGGAATTTTAAAAATTTGAAAATCTCTTTTTTTTTCTTCAAAAATTGAAAAGATTTTGAATCTAACCCTGGATTTTTTTGGTTTTTTAACCCTATTGGAAATTTTGGTTCTTCCAAAAACTTTTGAAATTTTGAAACCTAAAAAATAAATTTGTTTGAAGGTTTTAAATAATTGATTTTTAATTTTTTGTCTTACTTTGTGGTATCTTTACAAGTGGTATTTAAAATTTGTTTATTTAATTTTGTTTTTTTAAAATTTTTTTGGCTTAAAATTTTTTTTAAACTAATTTCTTCAATTCTTTATGTTCATTAAAAAGGTATTTAAAAAAAAAGGGGGAAAATTTTAAAAAAAATTTTTTTTGGGTGTTTAATCCAAAGGGGAAATTAGGGCTTAATATATCATTTGGTTTAAAAAGGGGCGTAATATGTTAAGGGGAAATTGATTCTCATATGCATTAAAAATTGTCAATGCTTATATTGTTAAAAATGGCATATGCATTCAAATAGCTTAAATTCTCTCAATATGTTAGTTTTAATCCAAATTGTTTATTAAGCTTGGATTTGTCATTAATCACCAAAAGGGGAGATTTAAGTTCAACCTTCATTAGTTATGGTTTTGGTGTTAATGACAAATCTAATATTGAATTATCCATTAATGTGATTTTTTATTAAAAAATTTATATCGAGACTAACTTGTTTATTTAGAATATCTTTGATTAGTCTCATCGCATTGAAAAGGAAAACCCAAGGTATATTTGCATATTCATTCTAGTATTAGTTGCATACTTTGGAGTCAAGTTAAAATATGAATGTCCCTTTTATTAACCACAAAATGTGCATCATGTTTCCCAATCCATATATTACATGGATGCACACACTTAGGGGTTTATAGTTTAACAAATCTTTTATTGATCTAATTCTTATTGACACATATAAGGATCAAGACAAAGAAACTAAATACGTATATTTTGAATTGCCTAAGTTATAAGTATACTCATGGTAATATAGGATATACTTCAATATAATCAAATTGAATATGTGCATATTATCTTCAAGTCTATTATATTTATGCACATATACATGTGGGGTTTATTCTATAGTTGATGACTTAGAGTAATGATCATTTCCATATAGCCTACACATAATGGATCATTACTTTTCATCAACATGAGTATATAAAACTTTGTAGTTAATATATACTCATATCAATTTAAATGATAATTTAAATTGAGTTCATTTTCTTATTAATCATTAAAGAACACTTCATCATGTGTTGATGGTGTTCAAATTAATGAGGACAAATGAATTGTTTTAAATATAATGAAGCATGTGTTGCATTGTACTTAAGACACACATTTAATCATTCAAATTGATTTAGGTTGTGCTCAATTGATCAAAAGGT
Organism: Guadua angustifolia; assembly: GCA_036346375.1. Classification (NCBI taxonomy): domain Eukaryota; kingdom Viridiplantae; phylum Streptophyta; class Magnoliopsida; order Poales; family Poaceae; genus Guadua; species Guadua angustifolia. The sequence continues at coordinate 42,415,408 of CM070510.1, forward strand.
ATCCATTATGTGTTAATGGGTGCAAGAATAATTGAGACAAAGTGCATCTTGGACTAACTATTTTATGAGTTGTGATTAAGTTAGGTCCAAATGGATGAGATGATGAAACGGGATAAAGGGGCATCATGAGGTGATGGGCGTCAAGAAGTGGATCCGGTTAAAGAGTGGTGATGATCGGGGAGTATCAAAGCGATGATCATAAAGACCCCAAAGGGTTGCTTTTGGGCGAGGTAAATTAGATAGGCTAAGGACTTTGTAGTCTTTGAGTCTAAGGTTTTTATCGCCGTCTATTAAGAGGGTTGCTTCTAGCTTGAGCTTCATCATGTGTTGGTGATCTAATCCGTTCACTCAAGCTCAAACCTTTTGGATTTGGTTTTGCATGAGGGTTAACCATTTGGCATGTGTTGGAATGGGTTAAACTTATGTTGTTGTTGTTGGTTTATGCTATTTGCATGTGTTGCAAGAGGAAGAGCATATGTATTTTTTTAATAATGCTTTGATTTGCATGTGTTGCAAATAGGATAAGCTAATCGTTGGCTTTTTGAAGTTCACTTTTGCATGTGTTGCAAATGTTGAAGCTTCATGTTTGGTTTCGTTCAAAAAATCTTTCAAAATCTTGTGGTTGCTTGGGCTAAGTTTTGCATGTGTTGCAAAAAAAGCTCAAGCATGATTTGATGTTTGTGTGTTTGTATGGAGCTAGAGGCTTGCATGTGTTGCAAGTAGAAAGCTCATATGGTTGAAATGGTTTTGGTGTGAAATTGAAGTTTGGTTTTGGTGTTGAATGGAACTAGAGAATTGCATGTGTTGCAATTAAGAGTTCATGCACCTTGATTTGGTGTTGGGGCTAGACTTTTGCATGTGTTGCAAAAGTAGTGCTCAAGCATGAAATGTGTTCTTTGCGTTATTTGCAAGTTCGTTGTCGAATAAACGAGGTTTATGGTAAATCCCGGAGCATGTGAGTAGGGCTTCACGGGTGTTGAATTTGGGGGTCTCGTGTTGACCTTCACATGGCTGGGGATTAATCTCATAAACTTCGAGTTTGATTTTATCGTTTTGCAAATAGATTTGGAGTTGATTGCAAAATCGTTTTGCAATTTGGTTGTAATTCCTTGAGCATGAGCTAAATTGGTGCAAATGTGTTTTGCATGTGTGTATGATCATGTGTTGATCATCTTATGGCTCAAGGAATGGTTTTTGGTTTTCGGAAAAAAGATTGGGAAAAATCGGTTACTGGGCGGTGTGGGGCCTTAAATCGGGCCGGCAGGCTACCCGGCCCCGGTCCGGGCCCGTCTTGATGGGGCCCCCAGTCGGAGCGATTTTCAAGTCGTTTGGTTTTCTTGAGGCGGCGGGGGTCTGGCCCGGGGAAGATGTCTTGTCCAACCCAGAGTCGATTTTCCGCCGTTGCTGTGGAGTCGGACCGGATTTTCTTGATTCCCATTTGCCCCCAACGGCTAGTTTTCTTGTGTGGGGTATAAATAGACCCTTGGGGGGCAGGCGGGTGGTTGGGTGTTGGGAGTTGTTTGCATGTGTTGCTCTTCTCCATTTGCTTCTTGAGCTTAAGTGTGAGCACTAATTGCATGTGTTGCAATTAGGGAGTGGTTTGAACCTCTTGTGCATGTGTTGCACAAGTCCTTGTGCATGTGTTGCACTTGATCACCGAGGCGCTCGTTGTTTCCGGTGAAGTTCAGCGGAAGGGGCATTACTCTTGGAGGTTGCCGACTCAAACGGCGGGGCGTCGTTGAAACTCTCAAGGTTTAAACCGGGGTTTGTGAAGGTTGGGTTGAGCCTCCCGGCGTGAAAAACCCGACTAGGGAAAAGAGCAGTGCTCGGCGGGGGCCGGTCCAAGTGGTTGGGCTTGCCTCCGTGGACTAGGAGGCAGCAAGTCTCCAACACCCGGAAAAAAAATCGTTGCCTCTTGTCTCCTTTACATTCAAGTATTTACATTTATTGTATATTGTTCAATTGTTGATTGTAATTAGAATTCTTAGTATTAGTTGTTTGTTCAACATAGCAATTCTAGTATAGAGACTCAATTTAGTTAGTGTACTAGTGAGCCTAGTTGATTTAGGCTTTAATTGTCAAAACCTATTTATAAACCAATATATTTGATTAGGTTTTGACATAGGGTTATTGGTTGTTTAGTGGCATAATTTTAAAAGGCCTATTCACCCCCTCGGGCATCCTCGACCCTCGGTGGCCCCGCCTTTGGGAGGTGGTGGTAATCCAAGTGGTGAAAACGGCCTCGCGAAACCGAAAAAAATGTGAACCGGTCGATCGGGGCGTGGTCCCCTCAAAGGGGAGGGCTCGTTTTGTCCAAATTTCTTGTCGATCGAAGATCCGTGGTTTTGCCCGGAGGATCATCCGGTTGGCCTTCGATTTGGTTAGTCGGATGGGCCCCAACCTTCGGCGGATGTTGAAATCCGGAACTCGAGAACTCTTTCCGTGTTTGTCCATTATGTAGGATGGAGTTGAACTCAAAGATGCGATGTCGGGAAGAAGTTGGCGCTGGGGGCGATGGTGGCGAAGCTTCTATCCACTTGGTGAACTTGTCCCTGCGGCGGTGTACGTCAAGCCGGAACCTTCTTAAAGGGCCGCGGATCAAATCCCCAACGACGGCCCCGTAATAGGGATCGTCTGCGGGGCTTGGGGGAGATTCGGCGAAAATTACCCCGGTCGAACAATCTTTCGGCGTCGGACGCTTGGCGTAAAACCCGGGGCTTTGCCCACGAGGATCGTGGGCGTGGTGTGCAAATGGCGTGGATTCGGCGGTTTCCCTTGGTTTCGGTGGCCCGGAGGGGGCTTTCTTGTGGGTCTCCTCGGGGGAAAAATTTCGCCCGAAAGGGGGGTCGGGGGATGGTAGGGACCGTCGGTTGTCGGTCATAGGGCTTCCTGGGTGGTCCCCCCGCATGGCGATTGACTCGACCGGACTTTGGGTGGGCGCACTTGGTCGGCGAATGCTGGAGGAGAATCCCGGGAACGGAGGCTTAAGGGAGGGAATCCCGGGGTGGTCCCTTGGAAGCATTGCGAATGTCGGCCTCCCTTGTAGGCCTGTATGGTGATGTTAAATCCTTGAACCTCTCCTCCAATTTGACATCTCGGGGTTTTTTCCCGTTTGAGGCTGGAAGCCCTTCATCTTGGGCGCGCTTGACGCCGTGTCCTTGGGCGGCGGAATTTCGGGGCGTCCGGGGCAGTTTTGGCGGGCCTTTCGGCGACAGTTGGTGGCTCGAAGTCGGGAAGCGTCTGGGCTTATTTCCAAAGCGGAGAGGGGGGCGATTAGGCGCTCCTTCGGTTAGGACCCATAAAATCATTGTGACTCGGGGCTTGGCCGGTGGGTTGGCCGGTCCCCGGGGGCGAAATCGGCCAAAACTCGACTTTGGCGTCGGGCTCTATATGCGTGGCCGTTAGCCAGCCCATTTGGCTATTCTTGGGCGTCGGTGGAAGATCTCGCCGGGGCATAAGTTTCAAATGGCGCAAGGTGGCAACTTCCTCTTGGCGATACCTCGTGGGCGAACGCCCCTAAGGTCCGGCCTTGGACTGGGAAGTTGTGAAGTCTGCGGCCGATTAGTCGGGTTTTGATTCGCTCCTCGCCCTAAAACGAGTTGGGCGGGAGTAAGGGCACCTTACGGGTTGGGCGACCAACACCGGGGTGGAAAAGCCTTCACTTGTTGAGGGCTTCGGCCCGCAAATGGCGGTTCTTAGCGGTTGAGGCGGCTCAGCCCTCCCGGGGAGGCGAAATGGCTCAAGGCGCAAGGCACCGCGCTTTGGCCCCCGGGTTCTGGTCGGACCCATCTTCATGTCGGGGTTTCCATTAAGCCGATGGCCGGGAGGAGGCGGCGCTTTCCCGGGCCCAAAACCATTTCTCGGGGTTGACCGATCCGAAACCCGGGGTTAAAAGTCTCCTCAAATCGGCGAGGTTTAATTCTTAGTCGGGCGATAATTGGGCGCAATTGCCTTCTTTCCCGGGTTGTGCGAAAACAGTTTGCTCATTCGGATTGCAGGTTTTTGGGACGGCATGTTCGTAGCAAACGGGGGAAAGATGAATGGGTCTGGTTGCGGATCTTTTGTTCTGGAGTGATGGCGCGGAAAGATGGGTTACATGCGTGGAACGCCGTCGTTTGGGAGGCAAGGAAAAAAGGTCCTTAGGACATGCCTTGTTGAGGCTCTTAATCAACGAATTCTCCGCCCACTTCTTTTTACAAGTGAGGTTGGCCACCACCGGGGCGGACCTTTTAGAACCTCGCCAAAAGCTTGGCGTTTGTCGCATGTCTTGCCTTTCTTGAAAGGCCGCGGTGAACCAGCCTTGGGCCGGGCAAATCAAGGTGCCCTTCGCTTCCGCGGGATCGGATGCGGAGGTTTCCATGCAAAGGCATCCCATTGGCGAGGAAGTCGGCCCTTTCTTGGCGAGGGGTGGCCCGAGCGCCCGGATCTTTGGGATCTTGGGTCGACCGCGACCTCCTCGTACCTCTATTGAAGGATCAGCCCGATTTTTGAGTGGGGCGGCTCCGGTCTCCTTGGAATTCTGAGCTCGGGGCGGATGACGGACCCCCTCCAAGGCTTTGTTTGGGTTTGGGAGTGGGATACCAGGGAACTCCATCCCGGCCTTACGAGGTAATTAGTTGGGGATGCCAGAATTTGGCGAACCGCCTCCCTTATAAGGGTGATGGGCGAAACCCCGACCTCGAATGAGGTTTGGTGGGAAGTTCGGTTGAAGGTTCTGGCGGATGATCCCGGCGGAAGGGCTTTACGGGTTTCCGGGGAAGGGGCCCGCTGTGGGAGGCTTGGGGATTGGGATCGAAGGTCTCAACTCGAGGTTTGAGGCTCCCGCCATCCAGAGCACCTTGGAGGCGCTTCATCCCCTGGGGGCCACGCGGGAAAGGATCTCCCGGGTGCGACGTATCGGGGTGATGATGTGAAGGGATCGGCGACTCGGCCACGAAGATCTTGGCCGGGCGGGGGTTTGTGGACCGCGGGGCAAGCCTGGGGTTTGTCGGCGTGTTCTCGGCCAAAAACATGAAGCGCCTCGGGTTCGGGAAGACCGCCTCCTTGGGCTCGGCCGGGTGAGTCGCCTCTTCCCTTGCCCGTCCGGAGGTTTCCCAAGATAAGCGCTTGGTTTGGATCCCTTGTGGGGGGGTCCCGTGGGGCAGGGTCCCAGTTTTCGATGTGGTAGGTTGGCGCTCTGCTTGGCGGGGGGTCACCCGACCAGGGCCCTGCGATGTTTCCCCGTTTCCTTGCGTCGGTCAGGTAACCGGGGGCGGACCTCCCACCCCCTTTGGGGCCCCAGGTCCCAGGGAGGTGGTTGGGGCAATGTCGGGAGCTCCTTGGTGGCGGGTTGGCCCAACCTTGGGATGGTTTTGGCGAGGGGCCTGGAAACGCCCACAACCGGCGTCGGCGTGCGGGGAGCCCGAGGGGAGAATGGGATAAATCCCGGAGCCCCCACCTTGTTGTTTAGATCCCAAAAGAGTTGGGGTTTTAATGGAGACCAAAGAAGCGTCTTTAGGCGGCCCACTCGATGGTGTTGCGGGAAATTGGCCTGCCGGGAATTAAGAGAGGGGAAAGCGGAAAGGAAGGACGCCTGGCCCTCCGAATCGGGAAGCTTCTAACGGCCGGGTTGTGGCCCCAAGACTTGGAGTTGGGGGGGCGTTGGCGAGGAATTCCTATTTCCCAACGCTTATTGGCCGGGGGCCGGAAATTTGATGGGGGGGCCCCATGAAGACAATTCCGCGTCCGTCTTCTTGGACTACATCTTGGTTTGACTTTCGCTTTGGGTTTGCCCCGGTCTGGGGGCTAAAGGGGCTGAAGCCTTTGTGGGTCGCCCCGGCCCGGAATGTTGGGGTTTGGGAGGCCCGGGCGGATGGAGGGCGGAAGGTCATCTTTGGACGGGCCCTTTACCCGGAGGCGGAGTGGTTTTGGTCCTCGGCTCGGGGATCGGGGGGGCCCCATGTGGCCCTTTTGGGGGGGAAATCGGAAGGTCGGCGCCTGCATTTTTTTTAACATCGTGACGTTTGGGGGGTTTGAACCGGGTTGCCTTGTGGGTCGGCTGGACTTGACAAATTTGGTCTTGACCTAATTTTCCTTCGTTGGACCCTGGGGATTTCCCACCTTCCTTGGGCTCGCCCCGGGCCTGGGGCGGGGTTCTTTTATGGTCATGGACCATGTTACCCATTTCCTTAGGTTCCCGTTCCTTCGGGGAGGAGTCCACGGCTAGGCGGTGACAAATAGGGAAAGCCCAAATCGAACTCGGGGTATCCTTTCCTTAGTTCCCAGGCCTCTAAAATGGTGGGGTGGAGGATCTTGGGGCCCCCGGTCCCAGGGAGGTCCCTTGGGCGGCAAAGTCGGGCTGGGGATGTGTCTAAATGGCAATATCAACTCTCCGGGATGGTGTGAATAAGCCAGCGGATCCGTTGTTAAGGTCGTCGGAAAACCATCAAGGGAATGGGGTCAAAGATCCAGCGGTGGGAGTACCTAAAGAGCTTTTTATAACCGGAATAAATTTGTAAGATGGGGTTTCTCCCTCTCCTCTGGTTAGACCAAAGAAGTTGGTTATCTTGGTTTTTAAACTCCCTATTATTCTGGTGGGGTTTGAATTCCTTGGGCGGGAATCAAGGGCGGATAGGAACAAGTACCTTTTCCCTTCGGGGAAAAAATCAGGGTTTCTAACCGCCCGGCCATGGGGAGACTTAGCAATAAGGGATTTTTGAAACAGTGTGGAGTGCGGTGGGGTTTACCCTTTAAGGGTCCTTTAATGGGGAGGGGGTTACCAGGATTTGAAAAGGGTGGGGATGACGTTGTTTGGTCTTTGGCGATGGTCAACCTTCGTCCCTCGGCGGATATGTAGTACTTAATCCCTTGGGTTGAAGTGAATTTTGGGGCCCCTTTTAGAAAAGGTTTTGGGCTTTGTTTGGGTTTGAAAAGATTTGTTTTTTAAGCCACCCTCGGTTGCCTTGGGGAACCATCCCCCCTATTTTGTTTGGGGTGCCCTTGGTTGGCGTTGGCCCACCATTTTGGCTAAAACCCTCCTGGTTCCCAGGGATTTTAAGGGCAAGGGAGTTGGGGCTCCCTTCTAGGGGCCCCCTCGAGGTTCGGAGGAGAAAAAAAGCGGGTATTTTAATTAAGGCCTCCAAAGGCCTTGTCCGCCTAAATTTGATCAATTCAAAACGACACCCCCGATGAGGGCGAGGGATGGGGTTTATCTTACGGGTTTCCTCTTGTTTCGCGGATACCAAAAACTTTGGGAAAACGATTTGAAATGATGTATTTTCTTTTGGGGTACCCACATGCTTTAAATATATTTTACTCTGGACCTCGCAAAACTGTAGGGCACGGGAAAATCTTTTCAATGTCAAAATTTGAAGGTGTTACAAATAAATTTCTTTAGGTCTACAGTACTCTCTTGAACAGTCAACAAGAAAACTAAAGGGAAGTGAATAACTCTTATAAGAAAAGTCGACCTTATCGGGTTAGTGCCTAACAAGGCTTAAAAATTAAAACAAAGAGTTAACTACTCATTAATTGGGAGATTTGGTTCAAGGCTTCTAAATCAACAATTGCTAATTATCTCCCAAATAGGAAGGTCCCCTTACGATCGAGGTTCATTTGGCTTGCTTGATAGATGTGAGTTCTATCAATGCCAAAACAACATCTTTGGGGTTCTATGTGTGAATAAGTTCTTTTTTCTTTGCAAGATATCGCATTGAAAATGGAAAACCCAAGGTATATTTGCATATTCATTCTAGTATTAGTTGCATACTTTGGAGTCAAGTTAAAATATGAATGTCCTATTATATTAACCACAAAATGTGCATCATGTTTCCCAATCCATATATTACATGGATGCACACACTTAGGGAGTTTATAGTTTAACTTGAAAGTCTCTTTGTATTGATCTAATTCTTATTGACACATATAAGGATCAAGACAAAGAAACTAAATACTTGAGTATATATTTGAATTGCCTAAGTTATAAGTATACTCATGGTAATATAGGATATACTTCAATATAATCAAATTGAATATGTGCATATTATCTTCAAGTCTATTATATTTATGCACATATACATGTGGGGTTTATTCTATAGTTGATGACTTAGAGTAATGATCATTTCCATATAGCCTACACATAATGGATCATTACTTTTCATCAACATGAGTATATGAAAACTTGTGTAGTTAATATATACTCATATCAATTTAAATGATAATTTAAATTGAGTTCATTTGTCTTATTAATCATTAAAGAACACTTCATCATGTGTTGATGGTGTTCCGCAATTAATTGAGGACAAATGAATTGTTCTTAAGTATAATGAAGCATGTGTTGCGTTATTGTACTTAAGACACACATTTAATCATTCAAATTGATTTAGGTTGTGCTCAATTGATCTAAAGGTATCCATTATGTGTTAATGGAGTGCAAGAGATAATTGAGACAACCGTGCATCTTGGACTAACTATTTTATGAGTTGTGATTAAGTTAGGTCCAAAGATGGATGAGATGATGAGAACGGGATAAAGACGGCATCATGAGGTGATGGGCGTCAAGAAGTGGATCCCGAAGTTAAAAGAGGAGTCGAGTGATGATCCCGGGGGAGTATCAAAGCGATGATCATAAAGACCCCAAAAGGGATTGCTTCTTGTGGCGATGAGGTAAAATTAGATAGGCTAAGGACTTTGTAGTCTTTGAGTCTAAGGTTTTTATCGCCGTACTATTAAGAGGGGTTGCTTCCTAGCTTGAGCTTCATCATGTGTTGGTGATCTCAATCCGCGTTCACTCAAGCTCAAACCTTTTGGATTTGGTTTTTGCATGAGGGTTAACCATTTGGCATGTGTTGCGAATGGGTTAAACTTATGCTTGGTTGTTGTTGGTTTATGCTCTGATTTGCATGTGTTGCAAAGAGGAAGAGCATATGTATTTGTTTTTCGCATAATGCTTTGATTTGCATGTGTTGCAAATAGGATAAGCTAATGCGTTGGCTTTTGCGTGAAGTTCACTTTTGCATGTGTTGCAAATGTTGAAGCTTCATGTTTTGGTTTCGTTCAAAACAATCTTTCAAAATCTTGTGGTTGCTTGGAGCTAAGTTTTGCATGTGTTGCAAAAGGAGAGAGCTCAAGCATGATTTGATGTTTGTGTGTTTGTATGGAGCTAGAGGCTTGCATGTGTTGCAAGTAGAAAGCTCATATGGTTGAAATGGTTTTGGTGTGAAATTGAAGTTTGGTTTTGGTGTTGAATGGAACTAGAGAATTGCATGTGTTGCAATTAGAGAGTTCATGCACCTTGATTTGGTGTTGCTTGGGCTAGACTTTTGCATGTGTTGCAAAGAGTAGTGCTCAAGCATGAAATGTGTTTATTGCGTTATTTGCAAGTTCGTTGTCGAATAAAGCGAGGTTTATGAGTCCTAATCCGAGAGCATGTGAGTAGGGCTTGCAGGGTGTTGGCAAGTTGATGGGTCTCGTGTTGACCTTCACATGGCTAGGGGATTAATCTCATAAACTTCGAGTTTGATTTGCTATCGTTTTGCAAATAGATTTGGAGTTGATTGCAAAATGCGTTTTTGCAATTTGGTTGTAATTCCTTGAGCATGAGCTAAATTGGTGCAAATGTGTTTTGCATGTGTGTATGATCATGTGTTGATCATCTTATGGCTCAAGGAATGGTTTTTGGTTTTTCGAAAAGAGATCGATGCATGAAAAATCGGAGTTGAGTCTGTCGAGGCGGTGTGACCGGCCCCAGTCCGGCTCGGGTCGGATCGGCAGTCGACTGCCCGTGTCCGGTCGTCGGACCCCAAGTCTTGATGTGACCGGCCCAGATGGAGCGATTTTTCCAGAGAGGTCGTTTCGGTTTCTTGAGGCGGTGCGGCCGGACGGGTAGTCTGGCATGACGGAAGATGTGCGGTCCAACCGGCCGTAATCAGTCGATTTTCCGACCGTTGGCTGTGAGGGGCAGTCGGACCGGGATTTTGCTGATTTCGCCCATTTTGCCCCCAAACGGCTAGTTTTCTTGTGTGGGGTATAAATAGACCCCTTGGGGGGCTTGGGCAGGTGGTTGGCTGTGTGTGGGAGTTGTTTGCATGTGTTGCTCTTCTCCATTTGCTTCTTGAGCTTAAGTGTGAGCACTAATTGCATGTGTTGCAATTAGGGAGTGGTTTGAGAGCCTCTTGTGCATGTGTTGCACTTGAGGGAGTCCTTGTGCATGTGTTGCACTTGGTGATCACCGAGAGCGCATTCGTTGTGCTCGGTGAAGTTCAAGCGGAGGAGCGGCTTATTACTCTTGGAGGTTGCCGACTCTAGACGGCGTGGGCGTCGTCTTGTGAGCTCTCAAGGTTGTGAGAAGCCCGGCGAAGTTTGTGAAGGTTCGGGTTGAGCCTACGCGAAAGCGTGAAAAACCACGACTAGTGGAAAGAGCGGGTGCTCGGCGGAGGCCGGTCCAAGTGGTTGGGCTTGCCTCAACGTGGACTAGGGGAGACCGGCAAGTCTCCGAACACCACGGAAAAACATCGTTTGCCTCTTGTCTCCTTTACATTCAAGTATTTACATTTATTGTATATTGTTCAATTGCTTGATTGTAATTAGAATTGCTTAGTATTAGTTGTTTGTTCAACATAGCAATTCTAGTATAGAGACTCAATTTAGTTAGTGTACTAGTGAGCCTAGTTGATTTAGGCTTTAATTGTCAAAACCTATTTATCGCTTCCGCATATATATTTGATTAGGTTTTGACATAGGGGTTGATTAGAGCGAATTGTTTAGTGAGCGATCGAATTTTGTAAACGCCTATTCACCCCCTCTAGGCGCATCCTCGACCCTCTGCCGAGCCCCGCGCTTCTCGTCCGAAGCTTGTAGTCGTGGTGCGCTTGTAGTAATCCAAGTCGATGAGGCAAAAGCGGCCTGCGCCACGAACACCGAAAAAAAGGTGTGAACCCAGTCGATCGGGTCGGCGTGGTCCGCAGGCTCCAAAGGACGGAGGGCAGCTCGGCTGCCCATTGTCCCGCGAATTTCTTCAGTCGATCGAAGATCCGTGGTTTTTGCCCTTGGAGGATCATGCCGTTGGCGCGCTCGATTTGGCCGTTAGTCCGCGGATGGGCCACAGCTGCCCAATCGACGCGGATGTTGAAGTCATCGCAGAACTCGAGGAACTCTTTCCCTGTGAACTGTGTCCCATTATCGGTAACGATGGAGTTCGAGACTCCAAACCGATAAACGATGTCGTGGAAGAAGTTGGCCGCCTGGACCGAAGCGATGGTGGCGACCGGCTTAGCTTCTATCCACTTGGTGAACTTGTCCACTGCGACGAGTAGGTACGTCAAGCCCCCGGGAACCTTCTTAAAGGGACCGACCAGATCAAGTCCCCAAACAGCGAACGGCCACGTAATAGGGATCGTCTGCAGGGCTTGCGCGGGGAGATGTGTCTGTCGAGCGAAGAATTGGCACCCTTCGCAGGTGCGAACAATCTGCTCGGCGTCGGCCATCGCAGTTGGCCAGTAAAAACCTTGGCGAAAGGCTTTGCCCACGAGGGATCGTGGAGCGGCGTGGTGTCTGCAAATTCTGGCGTGGATGTCCAGCAGCAGCTGTTTCCCTTGGTTTGCGAGGATGCACTTCTGGAGGACCCCGGAGGGGCTTGTCTTGTAGAGGTCTCCCTCGATCAGGACAAAGGATTTCGCCCGCCGAGCGAGGCGCCGGGCCTCGGTGGGATCGGCGGGGAGCGATCCGTCGGTTAGTCGGTCGATGAAGGGCTTCCTCCAGTCGGAGTCGGCGACCAGCACACCGTGGCTTGATTCAGAAGGCTCGACCCGGACGCCTCGGCTGATGGAGTGGGCGCATCTTGGTCGGTCGAATGCTCGGAGGAGAATCCGGCGAACGGAGGCTTTGTAGAGGTCGGAGACGAAGATCCCGACGGATCGGTCAGTGCCGAAGCCGATTGGCGAATGTCGGCCTCCCATTGTAGCGCCGAGCTATGGTGATGTTCAAATCCTTGAACCTCTCCTCCAATTTGCACACCTCTCGGCAGTATGCCGCCATACGATCGTCATGAGGCTCGGAAGCCTTCATGACTTGGTCGACGACAAGCTTGGAGTCGCCGTGTACGTAGAGACGGCGCGCCGAGGTCGGCAATGATCCGGAGACCGTTGACGAGCGCTTGGTACTCGGCGACGTTGTTGGTGGCGTCGAAGTGCAGCCGAATCGCGTACTGGAGCTTATTTCCAAGCGGAGAGATGAGGACGATTCCAGCGCCTGCTCCGTTCTTGGTGTAGGACCCATCAAGTACATTGTCCATAGATTCGGGGTCTTGGTATGGTGGCGCTTGGCTTCGGTCCACTCGGCGACGGTCGGCAAGGCTCTCGACTTGATGGCGTCGAGGGCGTCTGATATGTCGTGGCCGTTGAGCTCGAGCCCATTTGGCTATTCTTCCGGGCGCGTCGCTGCTGCGAATGATCTCGCCGAGCGGCATGGAAGTTATCACGGAGATCAGATGCCGATCGAAGTAGTGGACTAGCTTCCTCTTGGCGATGAGCACTGCGTAGAGCAGCTTCTGCACCTAAGGATACCGGGCCTTGGACTCGGAGAGTACTTCGTTGATGAAGTACACTGGCCGCTGCACCTTGAGTACGCGGCCTTCTTCGGTTCGCTCCACAACGAGCGCCGCGCTAACAACTTGAGTTGTGGCGACGATGTAGAGGAGGAGCGACTCTTCTGGAGTTGGGGCGACCAACACCGGGGGCGTGGTTAAGAATGCCTTCACTTGATTGAGGGCTTCCTGCGCTTCCGGCGTCCAGACGAAGTGGTCGGATTTCTTAAGCAGCTTGTAGAGCGGCATTCCGCGCTCACCGAGGCGGGAGACGAAATGGCTCAAGGCCGCAAGGCATCCCGTCGACTTTGGACCCCTTCAAAGTTCGATCGGACCCATCTTCATGATCGCGTGATCTTCTCCGATTAGCTTCGATGAAGCGCTCGGAGACGATGAAGCCGAGCAGCTTTCCCTTGGGGACCCCGAAAACACATTTCTCGGGGTTGAGCCTGATGCGAAACCTTCGGAGGTTCGCAAAAGTCTCCTCTAAGTCGGCGACAAGGTTGTCAACCTTCTTAGTCTTGACGATAATGTCGTCAATGTACGCCTCGATGTTACGCCCGATCTGGTCGTCAAAACATGTTTGCATACATTGCTGGTATGTAGCACCCGCGTTTTTCAGACTGAACGGCATCGTTACGTAACAGAACGAGCCGAACGGAGTGATGAATGAGGTCGTGAGTTGATCGGACTCTTTCATCGCTATCTGGTGGTAGCCTGAGTAGGCGTCCAGGAAAGATAGGGATTCACACCCTGCGGTGGAATCGACAACTTGGTCGATGCGAGGCAATGGAAAAGGGTCCTTAGGACATGCCTTGTTGAGGCTCGTGTAATCAACGCACATTCTCCATTGCCCCGACTTCTTTTTTACAAGTACAGGGTTGGCCAGCCACTCGGGGTGGCGGACCTCTTTTATGAACCCTGCAGCCAAAAGCTTGGCGATTTGCTCGCCGATGATCTTGCGCCTTTCTTCGTCGAAGCGGCGCAAGCGCTGAACGACCGGCCTTGAGCCGGGCCGAATATTCAAGGAGTGCTCGTCGACTTCCCGCGGGATGCCTGGCATGTCAGAGGGTTTCCATGCAAAGGCATCCCGATTGGCGCGGAGGAAGTCGACGAGCCGCTTTCCTATTTGGCGGGAGCGGGTTCGACGCGCCTGATCCTTGGTCGGATCTTCGGGATCGACCGCGACCTCCTTCGTATCCTCGGTGGACTTGAAGGATCTAGACCCCGACTTGCTGGAGTCGGGGACGGTCTCCGAGGTCTCCTTCCGGAGATTCTCGAGCTCGGCGGACGCGATGATCGCCGACGCCAACTCGCAACTGCTTTGCTCGCAGTTGTAAGCGAGCTGAAAGGATGCGACCACGGTGATGACTCCCCGCGGCCCCGGCATCTTCAGCTTGAGGTAAGTATAGTTGGGGATCGCCATGAATTTGGCGTAACACGGCCTCCCCATTATAGCGTGATAGGAGCCAGGAAACCCCACGACCTCGAAGGTGAGGGTCTTGGTGCGGAAGTTGGCCTGGTTCCCGAAGGTTACGGGCAGATGATCTGCCCGAGCGGATGGGCTTGTAGGCCAGGGATGATGCCGTGGAAGGGCGCCTTGCTCGGGCGGAGGCTTGAGCGAGGGATTCCTCAGTATCGAAGGTCTCAACATACAGATGTTGAGATCGCCGCCGCCATCCATGAGCACCTTGAGAGGCGCTTCATCCCCACAATGGGGGCCACGACCGAGGGTATCTCCCGGGTAGACGTGATCGGGTGATCGGCCCGGTCGAAGGTGATCGGCGACTCCGACCACGAAGATACTTGGGCACGGCGGGAGCCATTGTGGACTTCGCGGAAGGCAAGCCTGGCGACGTTTGTCGGCGTAGCTCGTCGGTCCGCCAAAGATCATGAGGCAGCCATCGGGTTCCGGGAACTCTTCGACCGCCTCCTTGGGCTCGGCATCTGGTGCCGAGTCGCGCTTCTTCCCTTTGCCCCGTGCGGAGGTTCCGGAGATGAAACGCTTCAGGGTTTCGCAGTCCCTGTACTTGTGTTTGCCGGGGTACCCATGATGAGGACACGGGCTGTCCATCAGTTTTTCGATGTGGTTTGGTCTGGACTACTGCTTGGCTAGGCGGTGGTTGCCGCACACCACAGAGGCCCTCAGCGCCTGCTTCCTTCCGCTTTCTTCTTGTCGTGGCGGTCGAGGTAGCACCGGCCGTCGGCGACCTCGCTGGCCTTCCCTTATCGAAGATGGCCCCAACGGCCTCCTCGCCGGAGGTGTGGTTGGTGGCAATGTCGAGGAGCTCCTTGGTGGTCCTGGGCTTGGCGCAGCCCAACTTGTGCACTAGAGCTTTCGACGAGGTGCCGTAGATGAACGCCCCGACAACATCGGCGTCGCTGATGTCGGGGAGCTCGTTGCATTGTTGGGAGAATCGCCGGATATAATCCCGAGAACTCCCCTACCGCCGCTTGTAGCTTTTGAGATCCCAAGAGTTCCTGTATGCTTGTAAGTGCCCTGGAAGTTACCGACGAAGACGCTCTTTAGGTCGGCCCAGCTCCTGATGGTGTTCGCGGGCAAATACTCGAGCCATGCTCGGACAGAATCTGCGAGGTAGATGGGGAGGTACTGGATGACGAAGAGATCGTCCGCGGCGCCTCCCGCCCAGCATGCGAGCCGGAAGTCTTCTAACCAGACACTGGGGTTCGTGGCCCCAATGTACTTGGTTATGTTGGTGGGGCCCGAATCGGCGGGAAGTTCGCGGTGGATTTCGACCAACGCTCGCGGGCCCCGCGACCGCCGGGCTCGGGTCATGATGGCGATGGCGCCCTTCGCCCGCGTGCCCGAGACTAGATTGCCACGTCGTCCGTCTTCTTAAGACCCAACAGTTACCGCTGAACGTTCTTGACTTCGCTGGTATTCGCGCACCGGTGCGGAGGCCTAGGGCGCTCGGCTAACCTTGTCGGTGTCGAACCCCGCATCCGGCGGCAGCTTGTTGCCGGGTGATGGAAGAGGCCCCGAGCGGATGGAGACGGAAGGTCGCACATGCCGGATCGCGAAGACGCTCTACCACCGGAGGTTCTCGTAGGTGGCCTTGCCCTGGGTCCTCTGGCTCGGGGATGCTGCGAGCAAAGATTGCCGCTATGGCGACATTCTCGCCGGGCGAGAAAGTACTGGAAGGTCGTGGCGATCCCTCGGCATTCTTTGAACTCATTTTATACACAAGCGTCGGTGGTGTCGTGTGAAGACCCGGCTTGCCTTGCTCCAGTCGGCTGGAGCTTGACAAGCTCACCTCTTGAGCCTCCAATTTGCTCGCGTTGCCGTTGGAGCTCCGTCGGCGGGCTTGAGGGCCTCAGGCGCTTCGCGTTGGAGCTCCGCCTCCGTGCCTCGGCCACAGGCCGGCATGGTTCCCTGTGACGGAGGTGGTGGCAGGCGTCCGGCCCCACCATGTTGCACTCGCGAGGGTACAACGCGTTGGAGGTGTGCCCCGCGTCTGAGCCGGAGTCGAGGCCGGAGGAGCTCTCAACAAAGTCGTGAGACGGAGGTCGACAATGACCGATCAGTAGCCACGAGGTGCGAGCTGCGGGGTGATGCTGCCACGCACGCCTTGCCAGACGCCGGCCGCTCTGAGAGGTAGCGTGGCGGTGGACGGACTCCCACCTTGGGGCCCCCGCAGGGTCCCCAAGCCGGAGGTCCCCGAGAGTGTGGGCGACGAAGTCCAGGCTCGAGGCGGATGCTCGTGCCTGGAAAGTGGCGGGAATGAGTACGAACTCTCCCGCCGGGATGGTGATGAAGTCGAGGGAGCCAAAGCGGATCCAGCCCCTTGACGCAGACACGTCGTCGCGAGAAAGAAAGCCATCGAGGAGGGAGATGGGGATCCGGAGATCACAACGGTGACGCGCGAAGGCCCCTACCTAGCGCGCCAACTGTCGGTGTTTCGTATAACCGGCAATAAATTTGTAAGTATAGGGGGTTGCGCGTCCCCTCTCCTCGAATGGTTAGACCAAAGAAGTTCCGGATTTATACTGGTTCGGGCTGAACGTCCCTACTTCCAGTTCGTGGTGGCGGTTTGAATTGCCTTGGACGGGAAGGTAAACAGAGGTTACAAACGGAGGCTAAGGACAAGCCCTTAGCACTCGCTCAGGGGGAAGAAATCGGGAGGGCTTTCCTAAGCCAGGCGCCGACCGTGGGGCGGAGCACTCTGAGCAAGCTAAGGGGAGGTGCCGGTGAACGAACGCGTGTGGGTGCGTGTGAAGGAAAGAATATCTATCCCCTTCCTCCAAGGGCCCTGCCTCCCTTTATATAGGCGGAGGGGGCAGGTTACACGAGGATTTGAAAAAGAGGTAGGGGGATGCTACGTTCGGGCGTCTTGGTCTTTGGTCATGATGACTGGCAGACACTTCGTCCCAGGCGCCCGGTCTTGGTCATGATGACCGTAGGTTCTCGCACATCCCATACGGGTTGGTAGACACTGCGGGCGGCGCTTTTTTTGGAGGGCACGCACTGCCCTCTCGAGCCTTGTCGATCTTGACGTCTTGAAAAGATGGGTGCTTTAGCTGAAGCCACCCTCTGGTTGCCTTGGGAAGGAACCATCCGCCCCAATATGGCCGTTATGTCCGCGCGGCGGGTGACCCGCTCGGTGTAGACTGCTAACGTGGCAGAGACCGCGGGGCTGAGGCTTGCGGGGACCCTGGTCGGGGTCCTGGTTGGAGCCCGCAGAGGCATTTGATGCGGGGACGGGTCGGAGTAGGAGCCTGCGGAGGCGTCGGCCTCGGGTCGGTCGGGGCTGGCGGGAGCGCCCCATCCGAGGTTCGGCCGGAGTAATAAAGGCGGGTGATCCTTTGAGATCTAGGGAGGCCTCTGACGAGGACGCAGCCAAACAGCAGCCCATTTGGTATCACATTCAATGTCGGACGACACCCCCTTCGAGAGGGACGAGGGCCATGGCAGTTTCATCTTCTGGGTTTCCGTGCTGTTGTCAGCCTGGACTCTGAGCCTAGATAACTCGGAGAAATACGATCTTGAAATAGATGTATACTTTGCTGTGGGGTACCCCTGGTACGGGTATTCGTCACTACTCTTTACTCTGGACCATCAGAACAAAGACTAGTAGGGCATCAGGAGAAACTCATTTTCAACTAGTCTATAGAGCTGAAGCTGTGTTACCAAATAAATTTCATTTAGGCTCTACACAGATATCTCTCTATGAACAGGTCAATCAAGAAAACTAGCGCGAAGATGACATCAATCTCTTATAAGAAAAGCAAAATCGAGCACTTATCAGGTTAGTAGCCTATTTACAAGGCTTAAAAAGATATAACAACAAAAGAGTTCAACTACTAACATTAAGTGTGGGAGATTTGGTTCTAAGGCATATGCAGAATCAATCTAACTTGCATAAGTTATCTCCCAAATAGGAAGGTCCCTTTACCGATCAGGTTCTGTTTGGCTTGCTATGATAGATGTAAGAGTTCTATCCAATGCTTCAAATATCCAACATCTTTGCAGGTTCTATGTGTGAATAAGTTCTTTTTTCATTTGCATATGATATCTCTTTAATTGTTATGTTTCTAAATTGTGTCTAGTCTGATAATACTCTGGTAATTCGCAAAAGTCATCATTTGACCGGCTGCTCTATAAGTAGTGTACAAGGTTGCTGGTCGGATTGTGAGATAATATCTAATAGAGACTTTTCTTATAAGTCAGTTCTTATTGCATTAAAACTTGTTAGCATGACCTTATCTCTAATCTGCTGCTGGTTAGTACCAAGTACTTCGTGAAAGGAAGAGGTCGTTACTTACATAATTGTTTATATTCCAAACACATTGCTATTCAGTACACATATAGTTAGGGCTAGTGATATACACAAAAAAATATGCATAGAAATAAACACAAGGCAGAATATGACACAAAAAGATATTCTTTTTCATTCATTTGAATAAAATCATACATTTTGTTTATCTATAATCTTTACATTGTTCATGTATGTCTCAATGACAGAAGCTACTTCTGCACATTTTCTGTTGATCTCTTCTTGAGTACTTAGTTTCAGATTGAGTGCCAGTGCTTTAACTTGATGAAGAGGGTACCTACATGGGAAGCAATTGAAGCTCGGAGTGCTACTTTGATGGTTTGCGCCATGATGGAGATCTGATTCTGAATGATCTTTAACTGGTCGTTCACCCCTTCGATCAACTCATCAAACGACGGATATGTAAGTTTTATCTTTTAAATCCGTTGCAATTTTCTGATGAAAGTTGAGATTTTTTGGCCTTTATTACATTTTTCAAGTCTACAAAGATTGATTTTATATTTGCTTTCAGTTTTCGCAAATAAAAATGAGTTTGAAATAGATCATAATGTTATTCTTACCTGTTAGCTCATACTCCTTTGCCTGAAGAGTATTTTTGTATTCCTTGGGGAGCCTTTGGATCTTCTCCTTATTTTGTTTGAATGCTTCGTGGAGTCTGGCAGTTTTGTCCTCACAACAATTTTGGCAGCAATAACATCAAACTTGTATCCCTTAGCGGTATTTTAAGTCACCAAGAGTTGCTTCTCTAATTCTTTTATTTGTTCTTTTTGTCTGCGTCAGAACAGTTATGCCAGAACAAAAAGGATAAGAGAAAAAAAAGAAAAAATAACAGTAAATTTTATACTTACTTTTTTATTTTTCTACTTTGGCTTTGGCCAAAGTCCTTGTCTGCTAGCTTAGTAGATCGAATATTTCTTGCAAACACTGTAAAAGAGCAAAAGGAACAAATGAATTAAGAGTTACCTTTCCTCAGAAAAATAAAAGAAGAATAAGAAAAAGATAAATACCTTCGCTTGCAAGTTATAAAAAACTTGCTTGAAGTTTCTCTGGTCGGATTAACCAAAGGAAGAGGCTAGTGGTAAAACCACTAGATTGATGATGTCAGTAGCTGTTGCCTTTTTAGGTGCTACTTCCATCTCTTTATGCTCTGCAGTATGGAGGTTTTTAATCTCTCTAGCAACAGAAGACTCCTCGGCAGCGGTAGTTGTCCCAACCACCTCGGTCATCGTCACCGAAGGTAGATCAATCTCCTCCATGGTCAGGGGATCTTGACCGATCAGTGGTTCACTACCGGTACCCGAAGAGTTTTCACCTTTGGCACTGAGTGGGTTTACTTACCCACAGTTGAAGG
The DNA here is from genome assembly GCA_036346375.1 of Guadua angustifolia. Taxonomy (NCBI): domain Eukaryota; kingdom Viridiplantae; phylum Streptophyta; class Magnoliopsida; order Poales; family Poaceae; genus Guadua; species Guadua angustifolia. The sequence goes on from CM070510.1 coordinate 42,435,113, forward strand.
GGCTTCCTCGGCTGGAACCAAAGCCTGTTCCACACTAGTCGTCACCAAGGTGACTAGTGGATTAGCCTCAACACTGACCTAGGAAGTTTTGTCCTGATCCACAAATGGACCAGGAATAGGTGCCTAGGGCAAAGAACAAATAATACAAAAATTCTTAAATTCTGCATTGGAGTTCTGAGTCTATCTCCCATAATAATATGAGCGAAGATGCTTCGACATCCAGTTCAGAGGTCTTCTTCCTCCTCCTTATAATCAGAGGGCAATTGTCCTTTGAATCTTCACTCTAACCCTAACCAAGCTCGGAGATGTATATGTGGATGATCCCAATTGCAATTCAACAATTTTTTGAGGTGCACCTGGGATGAGGTCTTCATCTTGTCTTGCGCTTGGGACTAGTCGTGTGCATGCTTAGAGCGTATAGCACTTGCTGACACTAGGGCGAGACTAGTGCTAGCCGGGATAGCACTAGTCTCAGTGGTAGAAGGATCCACCATCATCGTAACACCTCTAGTTTTCATCTTTTTGATCGAAGGGCCAAGGTTAAGACCTTAGGCTGTTCGGCAGGTCGTTTCCAATCATGCAACTAAGAAAATAATTTCAATGGTTAAAAGACAATTAGATAAAAAACAAAAAACCAAAGAAGTTTCTTGGTGCTTACCATGATGCGTTCATTAATGAATTTATCGCTTTGCCGATCAGTTGGATTTGTTGCTTGTCTAAAGCAAACTAGGTCGAACTTAGATTAGAAAAGGTGCGCAATATAGACGAAATTTTCGACTAGGCCTCTTCAATGGTTATAACTGATAGGAGTAATATCCATAAACATCAGTAAAGGTTCTCTAATAAAAAATTGAAGAGGTCGGTACTGGAGAATATCCTTACCTCTAGGTTTGTCTTTAGTCGAATTCTGGTTGTCTTCCATCCTCCAGGCGAATTTACACTGCCTCTTCAGAGAACTTATCTTGTGAAGCAGAAAATCAAAAACGATCTTCTACCCCGTCAAACCTCCTTTCACTAGTTTCCCGATGATCTTTACGATATCCTTCTGCTCCTCGGTAAGGATTAACGAATCTTTCTCTTTATTCGCTTCAGTTCTTGTCTGACGTGGGGCCATTTTCTCGGTAAATTGAAGACAACTACCTCTGAGAATCTTCCAGTAGAACTACTCTTTCCGGTAAGTGGGGGATAATGGGAGGCTATTTTATCTTAGAGCTTAAAATAAGCGCTCTTGAAGAGATATTTGCTCTTGCTATTTTAATGTATTGATAGAAGAAGCGGAAAAGATGAACTGGAGGAGGAATTCCAGGAAAAACTTCGCAGAGATGTGAGAAAACACTCAAAATAAGAATAGAGTTAGGGAAGATGATGCAGCTAGATCTCATTTTTTATATATATTTCTTAATTTTTTTCTATTTTTTTTGTCTTTAATGGTTTTTAAAAAATTTATTTTTTTACAATTTTCTATTTTTTTACATTTTTTCCTATTTTCAACTGTCGCCGTTTTTCACCAAAATCGCTCCAAATTCAAGTCTTTTCGAGCCGCTTTCGTCCATTTCGTTTGAAATTCGCTCAGTGGTTTGATTAAATTTCAAATTGGTTTAACTTTCGAAACCATTCGATTTTAAATAAATTTCGTTTAGCTTTTCCTAAATTTTGATATCGTTAGAGCATCTCCAAAAGCACTCTCTAAAACTCACTCTCCAAAAGCCAGATTTAGAGAACTCTCCAAAAAAATGCCTCTCCATATCTCCTCCCTCTCCAACTGCCTCAACTGCTAATCTCCTTATTTCTAAATTTTACTCACATCAAATCTGTGCATTCAAGTAAAAGATAACTGCATGCATAGAGTGGCATCTTGCCCATGAAAAAAGTTTATATAATCAAGCATCGGAATGCATACCTTGTAGCTGCAATGACCAATTAGCATTTATAGTTTGCATCAACAAAAGCCATATTGGCATATAGCAATTTGCAAGGAAGATATCAATGGATACTACAAATTAGCTGTCACTTGTCTCAAACAGAACTGTGCTAAATATGTAACTGGTCCTTGCTATCACAACAACATACAAATAACAAGATTCAACGAAGAAAAGAACTTGTAGGTTGAGAAACTTTATGACTGCTATCTTCTTGGAAAGCAGTAGTATGTCACAACTAATGGGTTTGTATTGGAACTTCCACTTCCGGTCATAGTCTAGGGGCTTCAGAACTACTTTTGCTTCGAAATCGTTCACCTCAAGGTTATAGAACTGACGAGAACAAGACAGCATTACAGTAGGACTTAGATCTCAACACAACCGGTTTCAGACAACACATATGAGTAGCAACAACCATCGTAACAACATAACCCTGTAATTAAAAGTCTAAATCATCTGATTTTGAGCAGGTTCACACTGTCCCAACCATCAGGGGCAAAGATTCCATGAAGTGTCCCAATATGTCCAATACACAGGCATCACTATTTTCTATGACTTGGGATTTTCACAATTATGAAGATCGATTCTTGTGAAAAAAACTTCAAGATAAACGATTCGGTGAAGGAACAAAGAGATCAACAAGCCAGTTCAATTCGTCTCCAGCCTTTGAGGTTTAGGGTTTAGGAGGAGGAAAGAGGGTGAGAGATGGGACCTACCTCGAGGCTGAGGCTGACGTGGAGTCCCTGGAGCTCCTTGCGGAACTTGAAGTGCAGCTCGGCGGGCACCACGTTGATGTGGTACAGCTCATCCAGCGTCGTCGGCCCCTCTCCGATGCACCCTTCCGCCCCTACGCTGCCGCTGCCGCCGATGCCCGAGCTCGAGGCCATCGAAAGCGAGAGAGGAGAAGAGGCTCGCTTTACTTCTTTGGGTGGATTTGAGCGGCGGAGCGACGGCAGGAAGGAGGAAAGAACTGACCAGCCCGTGCCACCAGACCTCGCCGCTCCTCTATGTCATATCCCTTGGCCTCGGGATCGCCTCACGACGTGAGATCAGCACTGCGATGAACTCGCATTTACAATCATGAAGGAAAAGCAAGAGAGGAAGAAGAAGAGTCTGGAGGAAGGAACTCGATTCATTTTTTCATTCTCGCCTCTCTCCTCGATGATGGCCTTTAAACCCCTTGCTCTACTCATCGATACCGGGTCCCCGACCATGACATTACCGCCCCTCGAGACTTTGCTTGTCCTCAAGCAAATGAATTACCTCAAGAACCTACTCCTCCGATGCAACACGCACATCACTCCGAGATTCATTAATCAAGAATCATTGCCCGGTAAGAACCTTCCTTCTTGCATATGCCCGTGACAAGACTTCTGATTTTAGGGATTCTAGAACATCCTCCAACCAATATCACATCATTGATGTCCTCTGCTGCTAACTTTGCATCAGCCAAGCATTGCTTGATGATCCTCTCACATTTCTCAAAGATCATCTGATGGCCATTCCAGACGGCAACGCTGCAACATCAGGGAAAGATGGTTGTGCTTTATCTTCCCCGGTGGTTTCACCATTAGATGCCACAGTGTAAAATTGTTCAGCCATCTTGACTATCATAAGAACAACTGCTATAATTCCGGGGTCCCATTGCTTATAGAACCAACTGTCATACCCCATTGCCGCCGATCCCTGTCGGAGCGTGAGGAAGAGCAGTCTCGGTGACGGGGAAGAACTGGATGCTAAAGAGAAAACAGGAAACAAGAAGAAGACTCAGATATTTTCATTCCTATCCTCCTCCCTCTGAGTTCCGAGTTGGCTTATATGCCCACTCGGTAATTGCTATTGATCTCCCGCAGTAAATCCTGGCCACTCGTTCTGGTTCAACGAAGTCGTCCATCCATCACGGTTCCTTGCCGATATCTCTTCTGAAGCAAAAAACAGTCGAGCTCTGATTCTTTTCTCTTCGCTTCTTCACTGAACTGACAATTCTGGCGCACCTGGCTTGGGCGTGACATTTTCCCCCACAGAGCTTGCTTGTCCCCAAGCAAGAGAGCAGTGGTAAACCTAGTACGCAACACCAACAAATCCTCTCATAATTCCGGGGTCCCATTGCACATAAAGCCAAATTACAGGTATTGTTGACTTATCATCCTCATCCACCATATACCTGGCTAGGATTCTCAGGACCTTCATGTCCACACTGCCAATTGAATCCAGATACTGAAACTTTTTATCCCTTACACAATGTGCTTCGTCAATGACAAATCTTGCTAGCAATCCCCTCTGGTGTAATCCTCTTAGGATCTCCATAAATGAATAGTTTCCTGCCATATTTCCAGGAATGACATATAGAAGTTTGAAGGATGGTGTGCCACTTCTAAGCTCTTGGATAACTTCAGATGTCTGTGAAGCAGTTTGCTGAGAATGCAAGAACGCTGCTGGTATCTCAAACTTGAAGGTTAGTGCCACAATCTGATCCTGAATAAGTGACAATAATGGGCAGACGACAACAGTAACGCCTGGGTGCAATATTGCAGGGAGCTGATAACACAGGCTATTCCCACCACCTGTTGGCATAAGTACAAAACAGTCTCTGTTATCCATTGCAGCCCTGCAAGCTTCATACTGCAGGGGCCTAAAGCTTTTGTTGCCAAAGATGACAACATTTGCTAACTTGATGTCATCTAGACAACAGAGCTGTTCATAACCCAAAGTTTCTCTCTTTTGATGAAGTACATTCGGGATTAGATGCTTCTCTCTATTTGAAGTTGGAGTTGTCGATTCATACCTATTGATCCCTTTGGTCACGATGAGACTTTCTGATCTACTCATTGTTGAGAGAGACCGGATTGTGCCTTCCTCTGGGTACCAAGAGAATGATCTGTGGTGTCCATTTCATCCAATATTTCTAAATCTGAATCATCCGAGGAAAAGCTCAAGCGCCCAAATTGTTAGGGGTATGTTGACGGAGGAATCTGATTTTGAATGTAAAAGTATTCACAAAGAACTCCTCTTTTCTCATCAGTTATACCTTCCCTCATCATATCATTTGAATTGCCACCAGCTTCAGTTTCCATTGCATTCAGGTCATCCCAATCATCAGTAGGTTGTGTTGCATCAGCCAGTGAAGCAAGGAAATCATCACCACAGTTCTCCACAGTGATAAAAACCTTGGCCACCCTCACCTCCGTCTTCAGGAACTTTCCCGATCGTCAATTGGGCGACTGCCTGCGCTGTCAACTCCATCTGCCGAGCAAGGATTTGTTGATTTTTCGAGTTTTGCTCAATTGCCTGGCCGTGAGTTCAGTGCGCGTCAACAATTGCTGTTGGTTGGTACCCATAATCTCCATTCTTGCCAATAGTAGACCGAGACTTTCTTGGATCTTCGCCAGATTCTCCTCCTGCGCTCGTCCAATTCCAACCTGGCCAGCAGCAGAGGAGGGTGTGGCCTTGAATTCCCAACCGTCATCTCCGAATCCCTCATCATCATCCGCCTCCGGTGTAGTCGCCCTCTGCCGTGTCGGGGGTGGAGGGAGGCTGAGATCCGTAGAGGCCGGCGATAAGATCCTTCAGATCCGCGGTCTTCGGCCCGTTGGAGGTAGACAGGGCCCGCTGCTGCGTCGTGGCTGTCGGCGACGACTCGGTTAGCCCTTCGTTCGCCTCCTCGCCGTTGGCGCCGAACAGGGAGAGCGGGAAGGGGCTCCGTGGCTTCTCCCAGGCGGAGCACTTGGCCGTCGGAGGCGTGGTCATATTGGTGGTTGATGGTGACGAGATGGTGGTTCTGAAGAGTGGCGCAGAGGTGGTGGATCCAAACAGCGCCGAACCAGTGGCGGCCCCAAGCCCTAGAGCCGGTGCGGAAGCCGAGGTAGTGGCGGTGCTTGATGTAGCCGCCCCGGTGCTGAATGCGAAGCCGGATGATGGTGTCGATGCGGCGGAAGGAAACGGCGGCGCCATGGGAGTGCTGGTTTGGGGATTTGGGGAAACAAACGAAGCGTTTCGCTCGGGGAAAAGGATGGGGGCGTCGCCGAGGAATTCGGTGGTGGTGGCCGTCAAGACGAACTGGCTCTGATACCAAATGTCATACCCCATTGCCGCCGATCCCTGTCGGAGCGTGAGGAAGAGCAGTCTCGGTGACGGGGAAGAACTGAATGCTAAAGAGAAAACAGGAAACAAGAAGAAGACTCAGATATTTTCATTCCTATCTTCCTCCCTCTGAGTTCCGAGTTGGCGATATGCCCACTCGTAATTGCTATTGATCTCCGCAGAAATCCTCGCCACTGCTCGTTCAACGGTCGCCCATCCATCACGGTTCCTTGCCGATATCTCTTCACGCAAAAAACAATGAGCTCGATTCTTTTCTCTTCGCTTCATCGAATCGACAATTTCGGCGACTCGCTTTGGGCGTGACACTCTAGCCGGGAAATTTGTCCGGTGACACCCAATTGGACGGCAATTCAGTATTGACACCCCAATTCGCTTTTCCCTAAATTGACACGAATGACGAATTTCTTTGCCTCACCGACACTCTCGGTATTTTCCCAAGATTTCAAGATTTCAAACTATTTTTGCTGTGTCTCGCCGTATTAGCCCCTGTTCTCTCCGTTCTATCCCTTGTTAACGGCCGCTTGAAGCCCGTCTCCTCGCTCATTCACGCCCGACGCTCTCTCCTCGGCTGGCAGCTAGGGTTGGGGGCCGTCGCCCCGGATCCGCCCTCCGTTCTCGGCACCGCCTGGCTCGGCACCTCCTCCCGGTCCGCTCTCCTCGCTCGGCACCACCTCCCATGGCACCGCCCGTGGCAGTCTCCTCCATGGCGCCGGGTTAGGCCTCCCCGATCCGCCGTGTGTTTGGTAAGATCGGTAATATTTTCACCGAGTTTAATTGATCTCTATATTTATCTTGATTTATTTAGTCCTCATGAAGTCTAGAGTAAATTTTAGGCGTCATGTTCTCTTCTGGCTGATCGCCTCGAAGTTGGGTTCGCTCAAAATGTTGTTGCCGCTTCCTTTGGGATGCCATGTTCTGATCCGAAAATGCTCAAGATACTAGTAGTCCGTTCTTTGTTAAGTTGTATGGAGTTTTTGGCTTTAGCTTCGATATTTGGCAATGATGTTAGGGTGTTTTGGTTCGCGATTTGAATCATTCTTCGTAGGTCTTTAATGTCTTTGGTGCTGGATGTAAACACTTGTGGACGATTGTGAAAATGAAACTTTATATTTCAGAGATGAGATGTGCTTACTGGAAATGAAACAAAGTTTACTGAAAATGAGACTTACTGAAAATGATCATGATCGATTACTAAAGCTTACTGAAAATGTGCTTAGCAGTTTCATTTATTTAGTCAGCATGATCGATTAGTAAAGGTTACTGAAAATGAAACTTACGAACACATTTTGTTTTAAAAGGCAGAATGTGTTTAGCAACCAAAATGATACTTCTTTTGTTTAACAATGTTCTGCTATAAGATGAAGCATAGATGGAATTGGTAAGATTATCTATTAGGAAAACAACTTTGTTTGTCCATGCAATTTGTCACTTTATTATTCCAATGTCCGCCTAAGATGTTTTTCACTGGAATTGGTAAGATTGGCGCTTTAAGTTAGCTGTTAGGAAAACAATTTTTGTTTGTCCATGCAATTGGTAAGATTGGTAATAATTTGACGCGAAGTTCGATTGTTCTTCGTTGTGCAGCCCCTCAGTGAGAATGTCACATGCAAGCTCAACGCCTAGTTCCGTCGCTGCCGATGTCGCAAGCATAGCGGCTCTGCCGTTAGTCTTGCTGCCCAGTTGCAACTTCGGAGCGGTAATTGAGCTCATTGCGAAGACGTCGTCCAACTTCGGGAAGCGGTTCTTCAAGTGCCCGCGAAATCAGTAGGAGAAGAAGGAGTGCAATTTTTCATGTGGCAAGAGATCTGAAGAATTGGTAGGTGCATGGCGTGAAGGAGGAGGTTCAAGCGCATATCTGTCATCTGTGAAGGAGGTGCTCCAAGGTGTGAAGGCTGACATTGTTGCGGAATTGAAATATAAGTTAGCGCAATTGTTGTTGCTTGTCGACCAATGTATGCCTTCTAGTTCTAGTAGTAGTTGTCATACTTGTGAAGTAGGAGATGTGTATGTATTTATCCGGTTTGAATGAATGTCCACTTTGGAAGAAATGTATGTATTTATCCGTTTGAATGAATATCCAGTTTGTCTCATCATTGCCGCTATTCAAAGGTCGTGTTTGAATGAATACCAATCTGGTTGTGAACTACTTAATGATATGATGCATGGAACCAGTATTGCTGATATGGTTGTCAACTACTTACTGATCAGCAAGTGCATATATTCGCTGGTACATGTCAACTTTTTCCATCAGTTTGTGATTCTTCATTCTTCACTTAAGTATACAAACAAGCAGTCTGGCACTTGTTTCATGTGATTCTGTATGTCACCTGCTACCAATATCTGTGTTGGAGAAGCAACTGGAGCCCATATATTTACAAACCGAAGCTGAAATTCACCCATATACAAACCGAAGTGATAACCCATATATAAACCGAGGTGATAACCCATATACAAACCGAAGTGATCAGCATGTACAAACCGAAGCTGAAATTCACCCATATATTTCAATCAACTAGAACAGAAGTGATAACCATTATTTATGTAGCCATATATTTGATCAACTAGAACTAGAAATGTATGATAACCATATATTTCAATCAACTAGAACTAGAACATAAGTGATAACCAAATGAGTAGACATCAAATTGAAACACAGCAGTTCCTTTACAGGACTGAGGCACATATCACACATGAAACACAAACTAGCTTCCATTACAGATCGAGGCACATATCACATGAAACACAAAGTAGCTTCCATTACAGGACTGAGGCACATCCAAAATATTGCTGACAGACATGAATCTACTCATATCCAAAATACTTCTACCATGTCAAGACTAAGGCAAAACACAGGAGAATCATATCACACGTTCTTCTTCTTTGGAGTTCTCTTCTTCGCTCACTGCGTCGGCTGAGATGGTGGAGACAATAATAATGAGCTCGTGCCTTCTCCAGATGCCATCAGCATTGCCAGTCTCCTATCGAAATGTAAAATATTAAACAGAAGTGCAATGTTGATCAATTGAACCTAGCAAATGTAAAATAGGGGCAGCTTTTCTGTTTTTCTCTTTATTTAAACACAGCCCATGATCCATTATTGCAGTTTTAATGCCCCTATAATTCTGGCAGAAAACCTTACTATTCTATATGCTGAAATCAAGCAAATGATCCTAGTTTCCTAATCTAGTTACACACAGGATTACTTTCCAACAGCAAATAGACTAACCTTCGTGTCATAGGGCTTGCAGGGCTTGTAGTGCATGAGACTTGTGGCCTCCCTTTCTTGGCCGTCCTCTTCCTTTTCTTTGTACCATTTAGCACACACTTGGCCGAGGTCTGTCTATGGCCCAACTCTCCACACCTCTTACATTTTACCTTCCACCTTCCTTTCCCTTCTCTAGGCATCCCTTGATCCTATTCTTCCTTTGCCTCCCAGCCAGCTTCTTTTTGTGAGTGGTGGCAATATCTTGAATCCTAGAGGTACCTTGGGCCTTGGGATTTGTCGATCATGGGTGAATGACACTGCATATGCTAGCTTGAAGCATCTTACAAAGAAGTATTCATGAACATATTGGCTAATGTTGTGGTTTCTTTGGGAAGTTATATAAGCCAACGATGAGGGCATGGTTTTCCGACACTTGCCATTCTCTCGCAATCGCACTCCTTAGTATCCAGATTCACCACATGCCTCAAAGCACCTCCAAATCATCTCCTATCTCACTCACTTCTGCGATCCGTTACCCCATCTCGTGACTCGAAGCGTGTCAATGCCTGTGCATGCATTTAGTTGCGAATCACAGCAGGAAGTACGCCACCTTCCAATCTCTCACCAATTTTCCTCCTCCTTGCAAACAATTGCATTGTATTCATACGATAGTGTCTCGCTAGATCGACAACGGGAGGTCTTTTATATCCTTCACCCAATTATTCCATGACTCGCAAGATTATTTGTGATATAGTCACACTTGATTTGTTCACCATGCTTGCTTCTCATCCAACGTAGTGAGTGATATTTTTGCAACCATGTCTTAACTTCAGAGATGCCTCATAAATCTTGTCCATATAGTGTCAAACCTCTCTTCAAGATATGCTCTAGTCATAGGTACATATTTCCAAACACCGGACCTCGAATCTCTTAACAAAGTTATCCATGAGGTGCCCAAGCACTCCTGTGTTTTATGCATGGGTACACATTCTTCATCGCTATCTCTAAACCCTTACATGCATCGGAGCTTATTGCCAAGTGTGGAATGTAGATGCATTTCTTTAGCTGCTCAAGAAACCAAGTCCAGTTATCAGTTGATTCAGACTGAAAAAACCCAAATGCCACAGGGAATATCCAGTTGTGTCCATCTATTCCTGTGGCAGAAGCTAGGTGGCCATTCCACCTACCATTGAGAGCTGTGCTGTCTATGCTCAAGTATGGTCGACACCCGTTGATGAAACCATCTATACAAGGCTTGAAACAACAAAAGAATCTATGGAAATAAACTCCTTCTCCATCCGCTTTGCACATCGACCTCTACAACACTTCCGGGCTCCTCTTCTCTACCTCGACTTTAAATCTCACCAACATGTCAAAACTTTCCTCCCATTTGCGAATATCTTGTCTATTGCCTTACGCCTACCCTTCCACAATCGGCCCAAAGAGCTTAATTTGACATTGTACTTCGCTCTATATTCTCTAGTAGTTCCTTCTGCACCCATGTTAGGATGTTGCTTAAGAAAAGGAGCCGCCTTCTTTGCAACCCAATTGTACGAGGCCATGCTTGACTTAATTCTGCCCGTTGACGCACACAAGTGATGAAATTTATTTTTAGTTACCTGCATAATCAACATACACATTTATCAGTACGCTCTAATAGCAAAGGAATTGTATTAAGAAAATTATGCATCACACACCCTCACAGATTTCCCGTCTCGAGTGAGCCTTGCAACTAAAGCCCATGGACATCCCTGAGCTTTGCAAAGGCCCCTATAGCGAACAGTTGATGACTTCTCTGTAGCCGCCTCGAATTGGTTCATAATTGCATGCTGCCTTAGTGCCATTCTGAACTCTTCCATGGTAGGATATAAGCTGCCAACTGCTATAGGTGGGTTCTCTTGATCATATTTCACAGCTTCCTCACCAGGAATTGCACCAGTCACATCCTCGTCAGATTCAAAACCATCACTTCCATCACTGTCTAACCCCTCCATATCACTTCCATCATGGCCATCAGCACCAGACGGGATCCCAAAGACTGCACTCCATCATCCCCATCGTTAGGGCAATCAAGACCACCACATCATTCCCCTTCGTTAGGGCAATCAAGACCAGGGACTCCCATTATTCCTCTGTCATTTGCGTCATCCCTCAGACCCAACAATTCGAATAGTTGGTCCTCACTAATCAATGGTCCCCCATGCCCAAACACATCATTCAGATTTTCTTCGATTTGCAACTTATCCCAATCAAACCCTCTATCCTCTTCAACCTGACTACCAGCAGCCGCGTTTGTAACACTGCTGCCATGTGAGTTACTAAAGCAACTACTATTAGCCTGAATGGTGTTAGCATCGTCGTCAGGAGGTCGAACCCGAGCCCTACCAAAAATGGCAGAGAGCAGTTCAAACATACCAAAACAAATCTACCATAGCGTTTTCTTGTTACTCATTTCAACTACCAAATCAAAACTAACACGGATCAAATACTACCAAATCAAAACTAACACGGATCAACTACCAAGTCAATACATCAGATTGCTGCTCTTCCAATGTTGTTCACACGGATCATGAAAACGATTAAACAGGAAAAACAAGAACTGGAGTTAATCTTCCAATGTTGTTCACACTTACAAGCGAGAGGGAGGGTGAGAGGCGAACCAGAGGCCGAACCACCATCTCCGGCCGAAGCCGCCGAACCTCGCGGTGCCTTCGATCGGCAGGATTCTGCGGCGCCGGACGGAGGACCTGGAGGACCGGCCATGCGCCTAACCCTAAGCGCCACCAATGTCGCACGACGAGATCCCTCCTCTCGCCTCACTCTTCACGGGCCCCAACCCTAGCGCCGCACCAATTTCACGCAAAACAGTAGTCTTCACGGCCGTCACACTCAATGGCCAAGACCGTGGCAAGGGCAAAATACTGAGGCAAACGGTAAAAGCACCTCCTAAACAGTGCAAAAATAGTTTCGGAAATCTTGAAATGCTGAGAAAATACCGAGAGTGTCGGTGAGGCAAAGAAATTCGTCATTCATGTCAATTTCTGGAACCGAACGAATTGGGGTGTCAATACCTGAATTGCCGTCGAATTGGGTGTCACCCAGACAAATTTCCCCTCTAGCTTCCTGCCGAGACGAGGGAGAGGAAGACGACCGGTGTCCAGACGGTTGCACGAAGGAGTTGTTCGGTTGCGTCTCGCCGGATAGCGAGCGGAGAGAGACTCGCCGTACTCTCTCCGCTCGCTGAGTTTTGCGATGAAGATAGCGAGATTGTTGTAGCTTCTACTGTGACTCTAGCCGGATAGGGAGGCTTTTGGACATGCTCTTAGATATCGAAATCCGAGTCATCCTTCACTCCACTTAAACCCTACGCCTCGCCGGTCGCCGCTGGGCGCCGCCACGCCACGCCCGCATCATGGCTCACCTCCACCTCCTCCTCTCCGACTCGCGCCGCCACCCTAACCCCTACCGCCTCCTCCCGCTCCTCCGTTTCTCCTCCTCCAACTCCAGCTCAATTCCGCCCCACCGGCGCCCATCAAGCCCGTCTCCTACTCCCCGAAGCCGCAGCCTCCGCCCGAGGAGACCCCCCGTGGCGGATGTCCCGAGCCCTAGCCCCGGCGCCCAGCCCCTGCCGCCCCGGAGACTGCAGCGGCCGATTCCTCCGCGGCAGGAGCTTCGGTTCGTGAAGGACGCGGGGCCCGTGATCGCGCCGGTGCCGTACCCGGCCAGTGTCACGCCACTGCCGGACGACCGGCCGGCGGAGGAGGGGGACGGGGAGGAAGCGGAGGAGGGGCTGCGGGGCGAGGTGGAGCGGATTGAGATGGAGGCGGCGCGGGCCAGGCGGAGCTTCTTGGGGCTGCAGGTGGAGGAGCAAGTGCCGTACCCGACTCTCATACCCGTCGAGAAGCGGCCGCATAAGGTCGCCGTTGATCTCGTCGACGCCATTCGCGAAATCAAGGTCTGCCCTTCTCGTGATTTGCCTCCACACGGTTGTAATTTACAAATTCGAAAGCTGATTTGCCACCTCGTGCATTGAGAAGTGTGTGCCATTCGAGGTATCATGATTTAGTTTGGTTTCTTCGAGTTAAAAATAGCTACTAGTTTGGTTTCATCGTGTTAAAAATGGGGATTGAACATAGCCTTATTTAGTTTGGATTCATCGTGAACGGTCTTAGTTTTACTGAGGCGTGATTTTGAATTCTAGAGTGGAAATAAAGACATAAAATTTGATGTTCTTCAATGCGATTGTGAATGCTAGGCTGTTTTTTTTTTCCGTTGAACACTTTGTATGCACATAAATGTAATACACATTACAATTTTTTTTACAATTTGTTGTTTAAAATGGTCCTAATTTTGCTTGATTGACAGTAAAATAGGAATATTTTTTTGCATTTGAGATTCTGCATGTGATGTTATATTTAAATGTATACAGCTGTTAGGATCACTGCTGAACAACCACAAATGGTTTGTTTGCATTGCTTCATAATTCCAGCCATGTACAGATATATCATAACTTTCCATGATGCCCATAGCTTCATCATACCTGCAATTGGTTTTTAGATAATATACTGCTGCCCAAATGTTGTCCAATATTTTTGGGTTACATATGATTTGTATATCAACTGTTAACAAACCGAGCGCTCTCAAGAGGAGGATCATGTTAACCCACTTTCAATATTGTTAGCATACCTTATAATGGACTGTAATTGGAGATTTTTATTGCAAATTAATTCTTGTAATCTGCAACAAGATGGGGAGCTTGCATTGTGTAGCGAGGCTCCTCAATGAGTCAATGTGTCCTTGCTGAAGCACAAGAATAGTAGAAAAAAGATCTGAGTTACTACATGAGAATCAGTGATGACTTAAGTACGACATTATTTGCAAGGATCCTTCAAGATAAGTCAGGAGTATTGCATATCAGCTTCGGGCTAGGTTGCAATACCACTGTCAAGGAAAACCTCCAGCGATACTAAAAAGCTCATCTGGTCCATTAATTATTGGCAATAGAATGTCCAATACTCAAATTACATGATGTTTAATACCAATTATGATTGAGGCATGGTGGTTGAACTTTTACCATCTGATGAGCACCTTATGTATTATACATGGAATATCAACCAATTAGACTTGAGTAGTGAGAACAGTTACATTTCCAAAAGACCATGCATGTGAGATTAGTGACATTTTGGCTACTTCTAAAAAAACATTGTAGCCCATATCCACAATTTATTATTTTGTATTTGGATCATCTTTACCACTGTCAATATTTTTTGGGTTCATGACTTCAGCACGATGCTTGATTGGAGCACAATGTGGTCCGTTTCAATTTTTCTTGAATAGATAATTGTTATGGGTACAATGATTTCGTGAACCAAAGTTGCTCTGAGTTTACAATTTGCTAGTAGATTATAACATGATTAGAGATGTGTGGCACTGGTTCTAACACAGTATCTCTTTAGGTTTCTGTTGATTTGATAAAATTTAGTTGCTTATAAAAAACTTAGTGAAGAACAATGTACTGCTGGAAAGACAGATGAAGCAACTGAGGGTGAAACCATGATGACATTGCTTGGAATAAGGGAGGAATAGCTAAGATATATGGAGGGTATTCTACCAAGTAAATAGAAGAATAACCACAACCCACTATTGCTTTCAATCAGATCCAGCTAATGTTTACCAGGCTCTAGGTTGTCCCAAGTGTCTTGTTAGATAGTTCGTATTTTTCTTGTTTTGCTTTATTTGATGTTGTTTTTTCATTGAACTTAAGTACTTCCTGTGAATCTCTCGTACATTTTACTTGTGTGCTGTCTATGCTTGATGCGATTGTATACTGACTTTTTTTAGGGGCTATTATATACTTGTGAAGTTAAACTAAAGATTTAACATATATTCATTATGGTAACTTTTTTAAAAGCTGGATTGTTCCATTTGTAATGTAATTCGCTGTTGCCTTACACATTTTGGACCTCTGGATGTTGCCGTCCTCCATGGTTTAATTAGATAAACATACAAATCAAGATGACTTGAGAGCATGAGAAGAGTGGGACTTTGAAGAAAATTCAGTTAAATGCATTTTGTTTCTATCTTTAGCTCTTTGCGCTTTCACAAAACTTAACAATATAATGGATTGGTTAAACAATATAATTTTCTCATTTCTCTTGCTCTTACCAGAACAGTGCAAATGAGAAGAAGCGAAATTTCACTGAAACAGTTGAGGCTCATGTAATGTTGGGTGTTGATCCACGTCGTGGTGACCCGGTCTGCTGCACATCTTTAGAAAATAGAGTTATGTAGTAGAATTTTTATACACTGCTATTTTTTGTTGCATGCTACTCTGATATGGAAGTTTTAGTGCTGTCATTATACTGATTGATACCTGCATGCTGCGTTATCTTTGTTCTGTCAAGACTTGTTTAATTATCTACCATACTAATTGTCAACAAATGATGGAATTTGCACTCTTGGTTATCTGGTACTAGAGGTGTATCTATTCCACCCATGTTAGATGCATGATCTGGTCTGGTCCAAATTCCACCTCAGCTCATGCCACTTGTAATGGCAGAAGCTGTGCAATGATAACTTAATGATAACTTAAGCACCCAGTCTATTATTCCTTTAGATTTTACCAGTCTCAAGATTTGTTAGCTATTGCACCAGAAGTTGTTCATTGTTGTACACTTGTACCAATGAGAATATGAGATCCTTGATTATTTGGTAAGTCCTTGAACATGCTTAGTTGTTCCAGTTTGGTTCGACTGTTAGTTAAGTGGTAGAAAAGGAGGCACGTTACTGACCCAAGTTGCACTATTTGGCAAGTTTATAGATCCCAGTATCCCACTGTGCCCTGGCATGCCTTTTTTTTTTGCTTAATTACTGATGAACCTAAGTGGTACAATTAAGCAGGTTTAAGTACTTGACGTACTAAAATTCAACTTTAAGGTGCTAAGGGTTACCATCAAACAAATTTAATTTCGATGTTGAGAACAATTTCTATCTGTAATGGAAATTAGGAGATGGCTTTGGCCTCCAGTCTCTGAAAAAACCATACAAGTTTGAGGACCTCTGGTGCATTTTGTCTTTCTTTGTTAGGGATTGTGATTCTGTGTTGCAGCTGTTGTAGGATCAATGCTACTCAGTTATCCTCATCTACTCATGAAACCTTGAGCAATTTGTTCCAACTGTGTGTGTACTATATGGACAGCATTGTTGTCATGGCGGTCCGGCTAGGTGCGGCGAGTCCGGAGCACCAAGATGCCTAGGCGCCTAGGCAGCCACCTAAGCGTTGATTAGACGATGGAAATAATAAATAATATCTTGTATAACATGGAGGAGGGAG
Organism: Guadua angustifolia; assembly: GCA_036346375.1. Lineage (NCBI taxonomy): Eukaryota > Viridiplantae > Streptophyta > Magnoliopsida > Poales > Poaceae > Guadua > Guadua angustifolia. Next base: position 42,451,671 of record CM070510.1, read on the forward strand.
AGTAGCAGTAGCAGACAAGGGAGAGGGAGAGCAGTAGTAGCAGATGAGGGAGAGGGAGAGCAACAACAGCAGCAGAGGAGGGAGACTGGGAGAGGGAGAGTAGCCACAGTAGACGATAAAGAGGGAGAGCAGCAGCAGCAGACGAGGGAGAGGCTAGCAAGCAGTGGCAGGCGGCAGCATACGATGGAGCGGGAGAGCAGCAGCAGAGGAGGGAGAGGGAGAGCATTAACAGCAACAGAGGAGAGAGAGCAGCCGGGATCTTACCACAGCGAAGGGGGAGAGGGCAACAGTGTGGCACTTCTTTGACAGTGAGTTGGTTGCGGACCTCGAATCGACCGGTGGAGGTGGATTCCAGCTCCTTGTAGTGGAGGCGACGGAGGTGGCGGCGGAAGGCCCGAAAGCTCTAGACACACCCCCTCCAGTCGAGGTGACTTGTCCTGGCGTCCCCCTTTGACGTCGCGATGACTAGGAGGTGATTAAGTGTCACTAAGGCTACGTCGTGATAACTATGATGAACACAGTAGGCAGTTCCATACTTATACCATATTTGGTCATGAAGTGGTACATATCCTTCTTCAGAAACCTTTTTGGTAAATTGTACCACTGGACTTTGATAGTTCAGCCAGTTAGTTTGAATGAACTCATTCCCAACCACTAATTATGGCAACAAAAATGTCTGATGTAAGGAGACCAACTGATTGAGACATTTTACTTGAGACCTTTTCCCCTCTTGTGTGGGTTTCATGAAGTGGTAAATATCCTTCAGAAACCTTTTTGGTAAATTGTACCACTGGACATTGTGTGTATTCAATTTCTTTTTGTTAGTTAAGCTGGTTAGTTTTAATTTTTAATGAACTCATTCCCAACCACCAAGTGTGAGAACAAAAATGACTGATGTAAGGAGACCAACTGATTGAGATATTTCACTTGAAACTTGTTCCCCATTGTGTGGGTGGTTGGATGTAGTAGCTAGAAAAGATAGCAGGGATATTGCATAAATTCCGTTATGACTTTGCTATCTCTGTTGAGCACCAACTAATGCACAAAGCCTGTCATGGCTGGCAATGCACAACAATACGCTCAGCAGCCATGTTTCATGCAGATTAGATAAGTTAGTTGCATTGTTAGTAGAGATAATTAAGTATCTTCTGTTTGTTCACATGCCAGGAAGCAGCAGCACGGCACGGCCAGCATAGCCGTGACTTGGTATGCAGGATTTAGTTCAGCAGATAAATTAGTTTGGGATTTTTTTCTCTAGTTTGTTAGGCATTTAATTAGATATCTCCTTCAGAGATAATCATGTTAGGGGTGTCTACTTAAGGGCTGCCACATCTACTCTGAGTTAAGCAAGAACGAACCAATCTACTATCTCTGTGCTGTCTCTCTCTGTTCTCTGCTCTCCTGCTAGAGCACCTTCCTCTGTGTCTTCTTCCTGTTTCCCCATCTACCTGCTGCTATCGTGTTCAATCCAACTCCAACTATCCCCCCTCCTATCCAAGCACATAACAAAGCCTTTACTACATGAGGTCCAGAGCCTTTGTAACAAGCTGAACAGTGGTGTTATACTAATGCCTCGTCAATCCAATAGCTATGTCCATGTCTAAACATTACGATCTTTTTGCTTGTGCTAATCTGTTGTGGTTGTTATGTTAGATTAATGAATAGATATATTGTACTGACCATATTTCTACCTGAGGTATAGATGGTACATGGTGCCTTAACATTACCTCATGGCACTGGAAAGGTACATTTTTAAGTGTCATTTTCCCCATCGGCGTTCTATAGGTGTTTTATACTGAAGTCTTTTGTATTTCTCAGACTGTTAGGGTTGCTGTATTTGCTGAAGGTCCTGCAGCAGATGAAGCTAGAGCTGCTGGAGCAGATGTCGTTGGTGGTGATGAGCTTATTGAGGATATCAGGACAGGCACATAATTTCCTTTCGTTTCTGTATAAGCTCCTTTACTTATACATCTAAATGCACATATTTGTCATTTATGATATGTTGTAGACTTGTAGTTTGAGAAATAGTAGCAAGAAGCTGAAGACTTGGCTTTTCCCCCCTCAATTATCACCTACTTTACCTGTTCTAGCAAGAAACTGAAGACTTGACTTTCCCCCCTCAATTGCTTATGGGTTAAGCCAGTGGTCGATGAAGAACTAGTACTAACCCTGGGTAAGTTGGTCAAGCTAAAATTCTATGAATTACATCGCACTAACTGTAAAGACCGACAGGCAACTGGTGGCAAGCCTCTGGCAATTTTGCGTACCTTTAGATCCCGTATGTACACCTCCTCTCTTCTACCAGTGCCATAATTTTGTTCTACATTCAAATAGCTAGCTTAATAAATATGCTATAAATCTTAATTATGTCCATAGACATTTTGTCAAACAACTTAGGGACATACTACTTAAGAATTTTAGGATAGATAACAAAGAAAGCAAGCCAACATACTTTAATATTAAATTACAACAAAATAACATCAAGCAAAGAGAAAAAAATAAAAAATAGCATCAATTCACAATACAGCGAAGAAACAGTGGTACAACATTAGAGCTGGTGGCCAGCTGTAGGGGGCTGATGCCCACCTTAGCCCAGCCGTTGGGTGCGCCCCCCCTCTCCTACTACCTATTGTTTAAAACTGTGTTTTCCTTAGATCTCCATGTCCGATATTTGACACCCCTTGTTGATTGAGATTTTTATTTCAACCCATGATTATTTCTGTAGGATGCAAACTAAGCTTCGACAAGTGCATAGCGACCCCAATGTTTATGCCATTGTCATTAGCTTTCCACCTGCTTTCCTTCTTCAGGTGTCTATAATATTGGGTCCACGTGGTCTGATGCCGAATCCTAAGGTAAGCATTTTCATCTTTCATTTTATTGTGAAATCTGTATATTTAGGGTCTGTGGCAAATGATGTATCTGGTGCTGTTAAAGCAGCAAAATCAGGCTGGGTTGATTTCAAAATAGATAAAACAGCTATAGTGCATGTTGGCCTTGGGAAGGTATGGAAGATCACATTAATGCAAATAGGCCTAGTGAATTTATTAATGTAAAGTTATGTGTCTGAGCTAATTCGAACTTTGCAACTTTCTGTTGCACCTTGTTATTTGTGTTGTTTGCAGATCAACTTTTCTGAGGAGAATTTATGTGAAAATATTGGTGCTTTCGTGCATGCGCTTTTACTTGCTAAGCTGATGGGCCAAAAGAAAAGTAAGTGGTCTGATATTACTGTTTATTTCAGAATTTTGGTTGTACGTTGTACCTTAGGAGTGAATATTATGATGATGACATCCTAACCATGGATACGACTGCTGCCTCTTCTCTCCCTACAACACCTTTATCCCTGACCTTCGGTGTTTCGGCCATTACTTCGTCTACATCGTATAGAGGGCTTAATTCAGAAGCATAGCCTTTCCAGCCACCTTTGTTGGACCGGCGCCTCAAGCCCACTCACTGAGGATAGCCCATGTGAAGCCCAATTCGTCGCTGAGTTTGGTTTGGCTATCTAGCAGCACGTCAACTTCAAACCGGCGTATCTCGGGCTCCCGGACTCCATTTTCGACATGCGACCACTTGTTGCAAAGCTTAGGAGACAAGCTTTCTAATGGACCTAGTCCCACGGCCAAATTCATCTAGGAACGACGGGAAATCACATGAAAATATCACGAACCAGAATTTCAGGGTGCTGTGCCACCTTTCTTTTGGGCCCAAGGCCCATGTATCCATTGAGCGTGGTGTTGGTGGCCAACCCTAGCTTGGGTGCCCCTTTGGCCGCAGCCTCTGGTGTGGGTGTCCCTCTATATATGGCCGCCATCTCCGTACATTGTTATTTAGGTTTTGTTGTGTTCAGTAGACCCCATGTGCGTCCCTCGTATTTGCGCGTCTCGATTAGACCGTCCGAGTCGAGAAACAGAACCTCAACTTTGTTTGTGAATTTTGGTTAATCCAAATTTTAGTTTGCTTCTCACTTGTCCTTGTAAGTTCCACGATTGCTAGCAGGGATAAGGGTCCATCGCATTTGGACGTGGTTGATCGATTTGAGTTGGTAACATTGCGATTGCCGGTTCCCTTTCTCGCTGGTTGGAAGCCAAGATCACGTGTTTATTATCTCCCAAATCGACGTATCATTCTTATCAGAAGATCAGGCACCCTCGTGTGCGCATCATATTACCCGTATGATACTGACATTGACCTTAGTTCATCGGGCGGAGGGGGGGTGGTAAACATCGCTGGAGGAAGGTAACTAATTCATCTTCATTGCTTAATTCATAACAGGTACATGTTTGGCCTTTTAGAAAGTAACATCTAATTTAAAGGAACTAATCTTATCTCAATCCTGACTAATGTAATACTGCCATGAGCGGTGATACAGTAGTGTGGGTACTGTTCACACGTGTGAATAGAGTTATTCCAGCATGTAACAGATACACTAAATTTAACATGATTGTTATGTAGTTCTTGTGTGCGGTATATTCAGTGCCAATGATAACAAAAGGTTTTTCTTTTCTTTCGACCTTCTCTTGTCAACTGTTGTCTAGTTTTAGTCTGATGCTTCACTCATTTGGCTAAAAACGTGATATTGTACCTTAGGGATCAATATAACCCATATAATTTTTGAACTCTGAACATGATTGTTATGTAATTCTTGTATGGTAGTTTCAGTGCCATTGCTGACAAAATTGCTGGTTGGTTTTCTTTTGACCTATCAATTAATGTCAGTGGATTGTCATATATTATGAATCATGATAGCGCTTGAACCACCAGTGCTGCAATCTTCATTTACTACCTCATTAATGTAATGTAAAGTGCTTGCTAACAATCTAATTTTGTGTAAGAAAGCCATCTGAAGTATGTGATTTTGATGGCAAATTGGCATTAACACGCTCCAAATGTGTATTAATATTTTTTTTTCCGTGCACACTTTAATAGTTCTCTGTTTTCTCTAATGATGGCCATGAACCTATCAAATCCAAGCGTTCCCCCTTCCTTGCATCTTGAAAATATATTGGATATGTGAAGTTCACATTGAGCAGCACAATAAGTTCTCTTCCTCATACTGTGAAGACAGATCAACACTGCACGCATTTTTCCATTTTCTAGGAATGTCATGGAGTGAACTTCACTCAAAAAAAGGAATTACTGAAATCTTTAAGTGGATTTTACATCTTTTTGCAAAGCCATATTTTGTGTCTTGATAATAAGTTGGTTTGTCTTGATGCCAGGCATTAAAAATTTGGGACTCTTCCAGTCTCCACAAACACATTCTGAAGCATTTAGTGATATGAAAAATATTATTAAAAAATATATTAGCATCAGTGCCAGAATACACATTTTAGCTACTGATTGTAGCTTGCATGGCATGTTTGTAGTTGCCTGATTTTAAGACAGGTCCTTCTGATTGTTTACCGTTAGGTGCGTTGATGCCGCACAACCTATTTTGTTGTGGTATAGAAAAGTAACAGAAGATCAAAGATATTATTCCAATCTGCAAAAATTCTCATTCAGACTGTCATGAATTGACTGTTAGGTACAAGGATGTTTGCCTGTGAGGGAGGAGAGTGGGATCGTTTCTATTATTCTATATGTTCCTATAAATTAATACTGCAGTCCATGGAGGTGGGAATAAAGGTGGAAGCACTGGCGGGTTTTTCGGTGTGTTTCTATTTTGTATTTGCTTGTTGGGACTAGGATTAGGCTAGGTTGTTAGAATGTAGGGTCCCTTACAGGTAAGTTAAGAGAGTTAGTTGACACAGCGATCAGGAGACGTGTAAATATCCTATGCGTGCAGGAGACAAAATGGAAGGGACAAAAAGCGAAGGAGGTGGAGAACACTGGCTTCAAGCTCTGGTACACAGAATGCTTGCAAATAGAAATGGAGTAGGCATCTTGATTGATAAGAGCCTCAAGAATGGAGTGGTGGACGTTAAGAGGCAAGGAGATAGGATCATCCTAGTCAAGCTTGTCATTGGTGATTTAGTCTTGAACGTAATAAGTGCGTATGCTCCCTAGGTAGGCCACAATGAGAGTGCTAAGAGACAGTTCTGGGAAGACTTAGATGGCGTGGTTAAAGCGGTACCCACCAATGAGAAGCTGTTCATAGGAGGAGATCTCAATGGTCATGTAGGTACAACAAATACAGGGTATGAGGTGGCACATGGAGGTTTTGGGTATGGTAGTAGGAATCAGGAGGGAGAGGAAGTCTTGGACTTTGCTATAGCTTATAATCTGATGATAGCCAACACTTTCTTTAGGAAGAGATAGTCTCATTTGGTGACCTTCAGTATTGGCCAAAACTCTAGTCAGATCGATTTTGTTTTTACAAGAAGAGAGGACAAACGGGCATGCTTGGATTGTAAGGTGATACCCGGAGAGTGTGTTGTCTCTCAACACAAGCTTGTGGTGGCTGACTTTCGCTTTCAGTTGTATGTCTATAGGGATAAACAAACCAAAATCGTGAGAACGAAGTGGTGGAAACTGAAAGGGGAGGCATTGGGAGTTTTTAAGGAAAGGGTTATCGCGGAGGGCTCTTGGAACGAAGGAGAAGACACAAACAACATGTGGGTGAAGATGACAACTTGCATTAGGAAGGTGGCTTCGGAGGTGCTTGGAGTGACCAAAGGGAGTGAAGGTGTACCTAAAGATACTTGGTGGTGGAACGAGGATGTCCAGAAGGCTATTAAGGAGAAAAAAGAATGCTATAAGCGCGTGTACCATGACAGGAGTGCGGACAATATAGAGAGGTACAAGGTGGCAAAGAAGACCGCGAAGCGAGCCGTGAGTGAGGCAAAGGGTCGATCCTATGAGGATCTCTACCAATGGCTAAGTACAAAGGAAGGAGAGAAGGACGTCTATAAGATGGCTAGGATTCGTGAGAGGAAGACGAGGGGCCTCAATCAAGTTAAATGCGTTAAGGATGAGAGGAATCAACTCTTGGTGAAGGAGGACATCAAACATAGATGGCATGAGTACTTTGACAATTTGTTCAATTGTGAGAATGAGAACACGACTATTCAGTTGGACAACTCCTTTGATGACACCAATAGACGCCTTGTACGTAGGATCCAAGAAACTGAGATTAAAGAAGCTTTAAAAAGGATAAAAGGGGGCAAGGCGATGGGCCCTAATGGTATCCCAATCGAGGTGTGGAAATGCCTCGGGGATATAGCTATAGTATGGCAAACCAATCTGTTCAACCATATTTTTCGGTCAAACAAGATGCCTGATGAGTGGAGGAGAAGTATATTAGTATCAATCTTCAAGAATAAGGGAGATATTCAAAGTTGTACTAATTACAGGGGGATTAAACTGATGAGCCACACTATGAAGCTATGGGAGAGAGTTATAGAGCATCGTTTGAGAAGAATGACACGTATCACCATGAACCAATTTGGGTTCATGCCCGGAAGGTCGACCATTGAAGCAATATTCTTAATAAGACAAGTTATGGAGCGGTATAGGGAGCAGAAGGACCTACACATGATTTTCATCGACTTGGAGAAGGCTTATGATAACATACCAAGGAATGTTATGTGGTGGGCTTTGGAAAAGCATAAAGTCCCAACAAAGTATGTTATCCTCATCAAGGACATGCACAACAATGTTGTGACTAGTGTTCGAACAACTGATGGTGACACAAATGACTTCCCGATTAAAATAGGACTACATTAAGGGTCAGTTCTGAGCCCTTACCTCTTCGCCTTGGTGATGGATGAGGTCACGAGGGATATTTAAGGAGATATCTCGTGGTGTATGCTTTTTGCTAACAATGTAGTTCTAGTGGATGAAAGCCGGGCGGGAGTAAATAGGAAACTAGAGTTATGGCGGCAGACCCTAGAGTCGAAAGGTTTTAGATTTAGCAGGACTAAAACCGAGTATATGAGATGTGACTTCGGTACTACTAGAAATGAGGAGGGAGATGTGAGTCTAGAAAGTCAGGTAGTGCCCAAGAAGGATACCTTTCGATACTTGGAATCGATGCTACAGAGAGATGGGGATATTGATGAAGATGTTAGCCATAGAATTAAAGCGGGATGGATGAAATGGCGTCAAGCATCTGGTGTTATCTGTGACAAGAGGGTACCACAGAAGCTAAAAGGCAAGTTCTATAGGACGGCTATTAGACCTGCGATGTTGTATGGTGTAGAATGTTGGCCTACTAAAAGGCGGCATGTTCAAGAATTAAGTCGAGAGATGCGATGTCATGCGTTGATTTGTGGTCATATAAGAATGGACCGAGTTCAAACGATTTAGATACGTGATCGGCTAGGGGTAGCTCTAATTGAAGAAAAGCTTGTACAACACCGGTTGAGATGGTTTAGACATGTATAACGGAGACCTCCGGAGGCACCAGTGCATAGCGGCATCATAAGACGCGACAATAATGTGAAGAGAGGTAGGGGCCGGCCAAACTTGACTTGGGAGGAGGCAATCAAAAGGGATTTAAAAGGATGGAATATATCGAAAGAGTTGGCTTTGGATAGAAGTGTGTGGAAAGCAGCTATCCACGTGCCTGAACCTTGATTAGGCTTTATGCCACGTTTTTGTATAGTTTTAAGTTTTGTTCTACTTTTTCATCTCTCTTTCTCCTTTTGTTAGCGGATCGTTTTGGGTTTCAACTCTAGTCTACCCCAACTTGTTCGGGACTAAAAGGCTTTGTTGTTGGGACCAGAAGTGCTACCTAAGTTGTCTTGAAATGATTCAAGCATAGGTGGCCTGTAGTCTGTACTGTCTAAAGAGATGTCATCTGAAAGACTGCCACCAAATCTTTGTAGTGTGCCAGTGCTGTCGGACCAATATGATACCATGGTTGTAGTTGAACTGCAGTAACTGATGCCTAGAAAGTTGCTTTTGATGCCAACTGGATCATGTAATCACTAGCGAGAGATTGGTATAGGGGCTTTCGCGCTACTTACTCTGTTGAGCTAAAGTAAACGTTAAGCTACTTGTGATATTTGCATGCAAATAAGCGATGAGTAATCTCAGTCACTAATGTCCTACGTTCTAGGATTTGTTGTTTCAGTCGCGAGACCAAAAAAAAAAATATTTCTACAGCTTGTATTTAAATTGCTCTTATCTTTTATTCCTCCTACTGGAGGAACTTTCTTGCAGATGGGACCTGGATTTCCTGTTACCATACCGTCACTATCCATGGTTGCTGATCATTGTAACAAGGTGCAAGTCAGCTACGTCGATATAGATTATATCAAACGGGCCTCTCTTTTTTCCACTAGCGAGCAGTAGGCCTTGCAAGTGGTGGCTTGTTTGGCAGGGGAGCGTAGCCTGATAACGTGGCTGAGCGCAGTTGGATGGATCGCTGTTTCGGCATTCGGGTGAATTTTTATTTTTTTTTTGTGGACGAAAAACTTTCAGCAAACGTTATCTCCTTGAATCTCTCTTGACATTTCATGCAAGTGGTGGCTTGTTTGGCAGGGGAGCGTAGCCTGATAACCAGGGTGAGCACAGTTGGATGGATCGCTGTTTCGGCATTCGGGCGATTTTTTTTGTGGACGAAAAACTTTCAGCAAACGTTATCTCCTTGAATCTCTTGACATTTCATTCCAGATATTGAGTATGTCTTGGGGTCATTGCAATTATGTGTTTACTGGCCCATCTGTCGGCCTGTGTCATCCAAGGTGTTTGGCAATTTGTTGTATGTAATTTTGAATCCGCTACTAAAAAATTGTAGTTTTTAGGGCATTATTATTTTCAGAGAGAATAAGAAATGAGGGACTGGATCCTGTATTCTTTTATTTTTTTTGAACACTGGGACTTGAATCGAAGAGCCTGGCATCAGTGGCTAGGTGTTCACTAGAGAGTGGCTTGTGGATATTGCAGTGTACTCCTTACTTAGCAAGTAGTAATCGACCGTTTTTTTATCCCTTGTCTTGTGGTAGTTATCACAGCATGTTTGTTCCAGCTGATGTGAAGCCGCTCAAGTCGTCTCATCCAGCGTTGGGTGTGGAAAAATAGGAAGTTTTGTCTCCTGCCTGCTTGGCGTTTCTGCATTAGCGGTAAGTAAATTTTTTGACCGCTTTGTTGTCGGTTGGGGGGCTTTTTCAAAGCTGACGGCAACGTGTATGGAATTTTTTTAAAAAATAATCCACTTTTTTATTATTTTATTGAAATAATACTCCAAAACAAATTATAGAAATAGACCTTTGTCACATGTCCAAAGGGGACATAGGCTCGATCGTTATTTCAAATGGGACAGCGGCCTTATCACCATTTTAACCAACAATAGAGTGCTACATGGATTGCCACGATAGCTATCGCCATTTCAATAGATGAATCGTCCTTTGTCGCCGTTTGAAATACCAAGTGCCTCTATTGTCATTTGATTGTCATTTTAAATGGAGATAAAGGCCCACATGCTCTTTGTCAAATAAATTGTTGTTTGAAATGATGACAGAGACTCCTTCACCCTTTGTCACCAATTAAATGGCACCTGAAGGCTAACTATAAAAATCAGCAAGCCGCCTCTGCCGCCATTTGCAAGCAAAGCAGAGAAAGGAAAAGGAGAGGGGAGGAGAGGAGAGGAAGACAACAGAAGAGAAGTGGAGGAAAGGAGAACTGAGCTTTGGCTCAGTGGCTAAGTGACATAGTGTGCGCGTTGGCCACCTGATTCGAAGCTTCGGCTCGCCCAGGTGCTCATGCGCCGAGTGCTTTCGCGTGTGGTGTGCGTGCATGAGTGTGGGGTGAATGCGTGCGTGTGTGGGTGTGTGTATTGCGATTGTAGCTCGGTGGTTGTTTTGTTTTTTTCTATAGTGAATGCTAGAGCTCTTAGCCAAAATTAAAAAAAAAGAAGTGGAGGAAAGGGGAAGGAACTGAGGTGAAGAAAAGGGGTTCATATTTTGGAGGTGAGTTTTTTTTGTCCTTTAAACTATATTTTCAAACCATGGTGGGTTAGCAACCGAAGCAATGAGGTTTTTAGTTCTATAGAATAGTACTTGTGTAGATATATAGTTGAATTATGTTGTGGAAATGTAGTACCGTAGAACAGGATGAAAATAGATAGGATAGTTTCAGATGAATTTGCACAAAGTTCGAATAGGGATTCCGTCGGCTGGGACTAGCCAGGACAATTTTGAAAATCGCTTTCGTATATACTCAATATAGAAATGAAATTTCAATTGTCAAAATTTGCAATATAGATCAAAGAATCCAAAAAATTCTGGCGATGTTGATGGAGTATAGAAATTTTGAAAATTATTTTCAAGAATTTTGCAGCATGTATAATTTCAAAGAATTGAAATAATTCTCTCTTTAATAAGTAATTCAAGAACAAGGACTTTATGAAGCTTTTCAAGAGGTTGTGCGATCAGAATCAGCAGAGGAAGTTTGATGCACTATAAAAAAAACTAGACGAATTGATGATAAAGCATAAAAGGGAGGTTGCAAAGAACCTCAGCACTGGCGTGGTAGAGGTCCCTATTGCGCTCGAGATCATACCTACAGACCACCCACTTGGTTAGGAGGAATAGAAGGCTGACGAAATATTTCTCACAGTGGATTGAGCATGAGCCTATGGAGAAGTGGATATTGCTTTATGACTCCAACAACGCCTAGTATGGGGTCTTGACCACCAATCTAGCCGAGGTGTACAACTGGATCATGTGATGCCTAAGGCCCATTACTTTGGTTGCTATCATGGAGGGAGTTCTACACGGTATTACAAAATACTTTGTTGATTGTCATGCCGTGATGTTAGTGTCTATAAGTAATCCTCAACTAAAGTACTCCACTATGATTACTACTTACATGGAAGAGAAAAGTAAGAACGGGGAGACGCATAGAGCATTCAAAATGGGGATAAGGAGCTTTGTTTTGAGGTCTTGCATAGGAAGAAAGGTGGTTGCGGGACAAATTGTGATAAACTTGTTCACGAGCGCACATTTGGGACATGTGGCTATTCTTGCATATGCAATAAGCCCCATCTGTTACACTGACCATGAACACACGTAATGGATGCCTGCTTGTGTAACATCCCAAAACTCATTACCATTAAAATATAAATGCTTGAATTGATTTTTGGTTTGCATTTAAGTTTGAATATTTTTCTGTAATTTTTGAGTTTTCTGAAATTATCAACCGCATTTCAAATATCTCAAACAAGAACTATAAAATTTCAAACCCAAAATATCAAATAGCTAGAAACCCTGTAATTAATTTTTTTAAAACATAAATTCTCTCAAATTCATCCCTAAAAAGTTTCACAAAAACTTTAACTCATTTATTAGTTATTAGAAAATCAAAACTAGCAAATTAAAATCATCATAGAATCATTTTCAGAATTATATAAAAATAATTAAACAATATCTTGACATAAAATTTTACAGTATCACCCTAAATACCCCAGCATAACTCAGTAAAATTTTTAGAATATTTTGATGTCATTTGTTGCCACTATAAAATTAAATCAATCAGTCATATTGTCAGAATTTTACAAAATACCTTGCGTCTGATATTAAGCTGAAAATTTTATTGAAACTTCATCATCTCATGGGTCTTATCCCCAAAAAGTTTCGAAAATTTTCAGATTAGTTTGGATGCCCAATTAAATACATGACCAGTTGGCCGTCAGAAACTCAGAAATTCGGTTCTCCTTCTCCCTCCTCATCTCACTGCCTTGTGGGCCCTCCTGGTCAGCCCTTGGCTCCTCATTGACCTTCCATGGCCTGCTGGCAGCCGCAGCGAGCCCCGCCCCACCTGCCAAGCCTTACTCCTCTCTTCTTCGCTTTCCTGTTGCCGCCGAGTTTCTATCTCAACCTCATTGTGGCAAGATTTCGCTGAGATTTCTTTGTCATGCCGCTACTGGCAGTAAGGCAGCCACTCAATTCCTACATCGTGCCAGCTAGTTGCCACCCCACTACCAAAACCTTGCTACAGCGGCAATTTTGCTGGCGTTTCCTTGCCACGGTAGCCCTCGGGTAGACCGATGAGCACGTCACGGCCGGCAATATGGCTGACGTTGAGGCAAATGCTAAGGCAAGGAATATCCTCATACAAGGCCTTAGCCGTAGTGAGTACAATAGGATCTCTCACTTGCGATCCACTCACGAGATTTGGGTGACTCTCGATGCTTACGATAAGGGCACTATTCAAATCAAGACCGTGAGGCAGGATCAGCACAAGCGTGAATACAACAAATTTGAACAACACACTGGTGAGATTCTTGACGAGTGCTTTTGTCATTTTGCGAAGATTTTGAGCGACCTCCGAGCAGTCGGTTGCACATACCCTGACTCAAATAATGCTCGACATTTCTTGAATGCACTCGATCTTTGAGTTTGGGAAATGAAAGTGACCACCATTAAGGACACTACTGACTTGTCGATTTTGACTCTTGACGGGCTCTATTCCCGACTCAAGACTCATGAGATAGATGTCGTTTCTCGCAAGACAAAATCTCAGTCGATGGCCTTGGTCACTGATCCCACTGGATCTTTTCTTGATTCTTCTGCTGGATTCTCTCTCTCTCTTTCCGCCCTTTGCGAGCTAAGCGATGACCATCTAAAAAAATTTACAGAAAACGAGCTTGCTCTTTTAGCTCGTAAATTCTCTCATGCATACAAGTGGGTGAGAGAGAGGATGAGAGGTGGCGTGATCACCTGCTTCGAATGTGGTGGTCCCAACCACATTCGAGCGAACTGTCCCAAGCTGGAGAAGGGCAAGAACTACTCCGACAGTTCGGGAAAGATCGACAACACCGACAAGAACCACAACAAGAAGCCCCCAACCCATGAGCCGGCGCATGAGAAGAAGTACCACAACTTCTCGAAGAACAAGAAGCTCTTCCACCGTGTCCTTGCCGCCCTCGACAACGTCAACCTCTCCGACACGTAGATGTGGAGGGACGAAGGCGAGGACGATACGCAAAAGAAGAAAGGCGGTGACGAGTTCTCCGGCATGTGCTTCATGGTAGACACCAACGACATCAGTGACTCCGAGCTTTATAGCAACTCGGACGAGGTACCCTCCTACGACCAACTCAATGAAGCTTTTTGCAAACTAGAAAAATTTCATGCTAGAGCTAGAGTTAGGTGTATGGAGCTTGAGAAGGAAGTAGATACTTTGACTCGAGAGTTAGCCTTTCTCAGATCTTCTCCCTCTCGAGTCACTGATGACTGTTCTTTATGTGATACCTTGCTTGCAGAGTTAGAGATCCTAAGGACTATGCATGGTAGTGTGTTGACTGAACTAGATAGTCTTAGGTTGAAGAATGCTAGCAATGAATCTTCCAATGCTATATCTTTAGATGCTAGTTTTCTTCTTGTTCACTCTACTCCATCACGTGACAATTGCCCAAAATTGCTTGCTGAAATTGATGCCATGAGCGCTCACCTTAGGAACATTTCTTTTAGAAATGATGAACTTGAATTACATGCTTCTAAGGATCCAGTCAGCTCATGTGATGGCTGTAAGCAACTAAAACTTGACAATGAATTTCTAAATATCAAATGTGGTAAATTTGGTAAGGACTTAATAGATAAGTTACAAGAAAGTTGCTTGCATTGTTCTGTGATTGAGGGAGACTTGGATAAAATCTAAAGCCCCGTTTGTAATAGCTTATGTACAGCTTCTGCTTAAAAGAAAAGAATATTGTCTGTCGAATGGGAGGATTCTGGATAGCTTCTCCCACAATCAAAATCTGATTTGTACAAAGAATCTGAAGCTGTCACTCACCTAATTCTGTGGATTCTGACTCAAATTCTGCGAGTTCCGCCTCCCACGAGTTGTCGCAAGCACAAGGGCTTCCGCCGTTGTCCCTAGGCCCCTCCACCACCCTCATCTGCTCATCCGTCACTGACGCCGATCAACAATCAGCACAGACAATCAAGATTGCCGAACAACCAGATTCTCCGGTCAGCAAATTCTTCAGATAGCCGCTTCTCCGCATAGCTTAACTATAATCCAGACCAGACAAGCGTAGTCGTTCCAAGAGGGCCTAACTCGAACTTAGGAAGAAGCTAGAAGACCAAGCCCTTAGGATTAGAAATGTTCCTTGCGTTTCTTGTGAGGCCCTTAAGATTGAGACAGCCGTGCTAAGCGAGAAAAATATACATTCTAGTAGTTCTTCTCCTTCTGGTTCTTCTCCTTCCCCTCATCCCTGTTCTTCCTATGCCACTATCTTCCAAGAGTGTGAGTATCTCATGAGCACTCTCAAGAAATTTGTAGGAGGTAAAAAGAAGCTTAATCTCATTCTAAACCAATCCAAGATAAGTAGATTTAATCAGGATCTAGGATTTGACTTCTTGGAGTATGCTAGGACTCATCCTCCTATCTTTATGAGTGGCTCCAAGAGTGGTGAGATTGTAGTTGCTCCTAGATTGAGCACTACTGTATTTTCTTATTTGTACTTTGACATGTCTTAGTTTAATAAAATTTAAAATTGACTAGCTTGGTGTCATATTTTGTCTTCATAAGTCACTTGGATAATTTTCAAAGCTCCTCCAGGTTGCATCTCATGCATACATAATGGGAGAAAATGTTATATTGATGCCTATATTGCCAAAAAAGGGGAGAAATTGTAGAAAAGGCATCGTTATTAAAAAAATAATAATGCATCTTGGTTCTTATGATCTTGGTAATGTTTTTGCTATCTTCTATGGATCATAAGCCTGCTCATGTTGTTAGATTTTAGAGCTTTTATGAAAAACTTGCTCTTTCTTGAGATTAGCTCTAAAATTCTTTTCACCAACTTGGTCATGTTCTTTTTTTTTCTATTTTGAACCAAATTTGGCTTTGCATTCAAATTACTTTCTTCTATATTTCCTTAAACTCAAAACTTATGCTTTTTCATGTGTTTGTCAATATACACATCAAGGGAGAAATTGAAAGATTATGTGGAGATCTATACTTGTGTGTGATGAGTATTTGACTAAATTTGAGCTTGGTTTACTTTGGAATTGAGTTTGATTTGAATTCGATTTTCAATTTGAAGCAATTTGAGTTTTTGGTTGCCATTCCCGGTGCTACCGGCTATGGTAGCGCAGTGCTACCGGTTGAGTGGTAGCACCGGTCCAACTGGCCTGTGTGAGAATTTCAGAAAGAGTATTTTTCGCATGTTGTAGTAGAGCGGTGCTACCAATTAAGGGCCAATAGCACTAACTTATAAAGCGGTACATCGGCCTTAGGGCGTGTAGCACGGACCTTCAATTAGTTTGATATGATTAATTGCATATCTTTTTGGACTTTACTATGTGAGGTGTTTTCCTTATCTTTGATGGTTGCAGGACAACAATGCTCGATCATGGTGAGGCAGAGGATGATCGGGACTAGGCGAGGTGCGTCGGAGGTCGAGACAATTGGGGATCGCCGGAAGATGATCGGAGACGGAGTTCGTGCAAGCCAAGAAGATAAAGAAAGGAGACGGTGCTAGCTAGATGCCGCGTGGATTAAGGAGAACTGTCAGATCGCGGTCTAGTTAATAGGTTAGCGGGTCTAAGTAGTATGCTTTGAAAACCGTGCAAGAAAACCCCTTGTGTGTGTGGGTTTTGGGTTAGCCCTTGCATGGCTGATTGAGTGGGTTAATCCTAGCCCTTGATGAGTGTTCTAGGGTTGAGGGGCTCATCTAAGAGTGGTAGGTGGCCCAGGAGTAGTATAAATTGGGGTGAAGGGGTGGTAGAGAACCAAAGCTCTTATCCAACAGAGGGGGGAGGGGTGGTCACCGCTAAGGGGGGTGGGGCGGGGAGGTGGGTGGTCGCCGCGAGGGGGGAGGTCGCAGTTGAGCTAGGGTTACTAGGATGTTGTGAACTGAGATGAACTGAGTATGTGCTTTGGAGTGTTTTCTTTGGAGTGATGGATGCGCTCCTAAGGTAGGAAGCAAGAATATCATAGACGGTTCTATCCTTGAACTATCTATTCATCACAGACAGTTCAAGGATAGAACCATCTGTGATGAGTTAAACTACATATATCTCATTATTTATTTACGTTAGTGTCATTATTTACAATGCATAAATCAATACATTAATGTTAGTATGTATGTAGAACCCCAAAATAAGGAATGGGAGCTTAAGTTAGTCTCATTATTTATAATACATATATCTCATTAATTGTAATACATACATCTCATCTCATTAATTATAATACATACATCTCATTAATTATAATATATACATCTCATTAATTATAATACAGATATACTTAAAATAAACATGACGACCTCATCGTAACTCCACTTGCTTATTCTTTTGTATAAAAAGTGGCCCTTCCCATTGATCGACACGTGTGTAGGTTGTTTACTCTGGTTGTTCTTCCTGAACTGTGATGCCATTATCAATAGGAGGCAATTCATCAAACTGATTGTATTCTTCCTCATCTACTATATTCTCAACTCTGACAATCCTCCTTTTCCCTAAAGAACTACGTGGCGCTTCTTGTTGGATGGGTCGGTTACATAGGAGACTTGAACAACTTAGTTAGCGAGTACAAATGGTTCATCTTGGCATCTGACACGTTCGAGGTCCACAGTAG
The DNA here is from genome assembly GCA_036346375.1 of Guadua angustifolia. NCBI lineage: Eukaryota > Viridiplantae > Streptophyta > Magnoliopsida > Poales > Poaceae > Guadua > Guadua angustifolia. Next base: position 42,469,149 of record CM070510.1, read on the forward strand.
TGACGTTGTATTTGTCAACCCTCACGTGCTACAGAGGAAGCTAACATCACTAAAATAAGGGGATCTTGAAAAGTATGTAGTCAAGCTCTCAAATTTTCTCAATGAACCCATAGTAGGAGTTCCTCGTTGACCCAACGGTATTGAGCATATCTAAGCGGTGACAGTATTGAGCATATCTAAGTGAACACCGCTATTCTAGTTTATACTCTTCATGTCATAATCTCTCGTGTAAAATGTGTAACCATTTAAGCTGTATCCTTTTCATGTTACAACTGTAAATGTTGGCCCTTTTGCTAACCAGCATATCACCTGACGAGCTTCCAGTGATGGGTCGTCGCTCCTTCAACCATCTGTTGAACCGAAGGTTATGCTGTCTAATGATCCAAGATTCCTACCACGACAGGTTCCCTTGCGCGCCGTAGTCAGTTCTTGTGCTCATTGATATACAGAGACACTACAGCCATGTGTTGTAAACTGTGAAATGGGCTTTAGCACATGCAGTTGGATCAAGCATGATTGCTTTCCTTCCGATTATCCTAATACCCTGAGCCTCCCCTCAAGGTGGGATCGAGGCACACCTATTGGTTCGACTTGATCCATGTAATCCACGTAGAATTTGATGACCTCTTCGGTTACATAACCTTCGACAATGCTACCCTTCAGTCGAGATCAATTCTGTACGTAAGACTAGAGAATTCTCATGTACCTCTCAAACAGATACATGCTACCAAGGAACACGGGCCCACACATCTTTATCTCTCTCACAAGGTGAACAATGAGATGGAGCATAATATCGAAAAATGAAAGAGAGAAATATATCTTAAGATAACACAGAGTCAACACCACCTCGAAATGCAGAGCATCTAGTCCTTAGGGATCGACAACCTTCTAAGCAATTGTGTTAAAGAAATAACACAGCCTTGTGATTATCTCCCAGACATTACTTGGTAAAATATTTCTAATTGCGACAGGGAGCATCTGTATCATAAACACATGGCAATCATAAGACTTCATGCCATTTAATTTCAAATCTTGCATCGAAGCAAGTATCTTCATGTTGGAGGAGTAATTGGATGGAACTTTCACACTATGCAAGAAATGGCACAGTTTAGTTCTCTTAGCCATGGACAAAGTGTAACAAATAGGTTTATAGTACATTTGGCCATTATCTATCTCTTTTGGTGCGAACTCAGATATGATGCCCATATCGACCAAGTCAAGCCATGCGCTGATATCGTCCTTTGTTTTGCCCTTAATGTTTAGTAGGAGACCAATCAAGCTATCATAGACAATTTTCTCTACATGCATGACGTCGATGCAATGCTAAACTTCTAAGTGCTCCCAATAAGATAGGTCCTAAAATATTGATCTCTTCTTCCATATGCTCTTCTCACGAGTCCACGGTTTATGTCCATTTCCAAGTGCGACATCCAACTTCTTAACCATATTATGAACATTTGTCTCACTTAAAGGCTCTAGAGCTGAACTGTCTTCATTCATTCCATCGAATTGTTTCTTGATCTTGCGGTATAGGTGATTCCTCCGAAGGAACCTATGGTGACACATTACACAATTTTGCGCGAATGATTCAGCCACACACTCATGGTATCATCTAAGCAGTGAGTATAGGTTTTGACTCCTTTTGTACTTTGGCTCGACAGGTTATCAATAGCAGGATAATCATTTATGATGTAGAATAATGGGTAGTGCAGAGTGAAGTACTCTCATTTGTGAGCATCCCATACCTGTACCTCAGGAGCCCACAATATTTTCAGATCTTCTACCAATAGTGCTAGATACACATCAATATCATTCTCAGGTTAATTTGGGCCTTGGATATGTATAAGCAGTAAAATGTGCTTCCGCTTCATTGACAACCAATGAGGAAGGTTGTAGATACAGAAATTTATGGGCCAAGTAATGTGACGGCTGCTCATTTTACTGAAAGGATTCATTTCAATTGTACGCAATCCAAATATTATATTCCTCGGATCCGCAGTGAATTCTTGAAATCTCATATCGATGTCTCTCCATTGGGTGGAATTAGTAGGGTGCCTTAACATTCGATCATTCTTACACTCATCCGAGTGCCACCGAAACTGTTTTGCCTCCTTTTGGTTTACAAATAAATGCTTCAAATGGTGAATTACAGGAAGATACCACGTCACCTTAGCAGGAAGTCCTTTCTTCATCTCGATGATCTCGTCGTTATCATCTGATTGACCTTTACGCTTATACCAAGACGCATTGCACACCTAGCATATATGGAAGTTTGCGTACGTTTTGCGGTAGAGGATACAATCATTTAGACATGCATGTACTCTTTCAACTTCCATTCCTAAGAGACAAAAAACTTTCTTAGCTTTGTAGGTGATTGTCGGTAACTCGTTTCCCTTTGGAAGCATGTTCACTAATAGACATAACAACGCCGTGAAACACTTATCGAATCAACCGTTGTTTGCCTCTAATTTTAGCAGTTCAAGCATGGATAACCTTGTGTATTTAGACTTGTAGTCCGGGAACAAAGGTTTCTCCGAGTTGTCCATCAAACCACAGAATTTTACATACTCTCGCTCATCACGGTTCCCTTCTGTATCACACAGTATCTGATCCAGATTGGCATCGTGAAACATATCCTCATCGAAAGCACAGTTGATAACTTCCAGCATATCATTGACTTCGTCGACGATGTTAATACTACTTGTTTTTTTGTGTAATCTGCTCTTCACCATGATTGGTCTAACATGTATACCTCCTTTTGAAACCCCTTAGAATCAAATGCACTTTGATCTGCACTGAGTTTCGAAACATTCTCAGATTCTTGCAGTCAATACATAGACAAGGCATAAATTCCATCCCTTATTTAACATATCCTCCTCTGCAACTCTTCTAAAAGCAAAGACATCATTAATGTACTCGGCACTCGCACAGTTCTTAACATACATCCAGCTTCGGTCCATCTACGCTACGTATATAACAATAAGTGTTAAATAATGAATTACATACACTAGGAGTGCACATGCACACATTTTTAAATTGGAGCACATATTAACTAGCTAAAACCTTACCCTAAATCATAAACCATGCTAGATCTAAAGAACAAACAAATCTTCAATATTCTACATATAAGCTATATTTAAACTTGCTAATTAACCTATAAAGCTCTTTATTAGATCACAAAGAACAAATGGATATATATAAGCTATATTTAAACTCAGCATCTTCAATTCTCTCTTTACATAGTTTGCTACATCTTGAGTATAATACAATTAAGACCAATTACTATTTTAGATCATAAAGAACAAATAGATCTACACCAAGCTAGATCAAAACCATCTTCAATTCCCTCTTTACCTAGCTAGATCTTGAATATAACGCAATTAGAACCAATTATTAAACTTAGATCACCTTACCATCTTTAGTTCTCTCTTTACCTAACTAGCTATATCTTGACTAGAATGCAATTAAAACCAATTACTACTTTAGATCACAAAGAACAAATGGATCTACAACAAGCTAGATCTAAACCATCTTCATTAATTTCCCTCTCACTACTATAGAAAACATGATCACTACCGGTTCTAAATCCTCATTACTGCTGGATATGGGACTAGCAGTGATTAGTCGGCAGTGATAATCTAAATCAAAAAATCACTTGATAAAATCAAAAAAAAATAATTTACACCTGGACTATCTTCATTAATTTCCCTCTCACTATTATAGAAAACATGATCACTGCTGGTTCTAAATCCTCATTACTATTAGATATGGAACTGGCAGTGATTGGTCGGCAGTGATAGTCTAAATCCAAAAATCACTTGGTAAAATCAAAAAAAATTATTTACACCTGGACCATCTTATATTTACTACGTCGCATGTCACAAGTCACAAGTCACGCAATGTTCACACAAAATACACATGTGCAGTTGCTAGGAGTCGAACATGTGACCTGCTTCTCTGCGTGAACTCCCTTTCCATCTCATCTAACATACACTTTTCAACTACTACAAGATATATTTTCCTTTTGTCCCTTCAGATCCGAAAGTTTTAATAATTATTTGGACATCTAAATTACTTCAAATAAAAAAGTTGTCAACTACAAAGTTGTAGATCTCATCAAGAGCTACAATTTTCATATAAATTTTATCTCCATCCAACACCGTATGAAAAAGTTATGATTTTTCTAAAATATTATCACTGCTGGTTTGTAAGCCAAACCGGCAGTGATATTTCCTCCATTATCACTACCAATTCTTCTATCACTGCTGGTTCTTCTTAACCGGCAATAATAGTAGTGATAAGGTACAATCACTGCCGGTTCTCCTTCGGTCGAGCATTTGTGCCGGTCTAACTTATGAAGTGACAGTGATAGGCTGGCAAACAGATCTTAGATCACGTAGAACAAACAGATCTACAATCGCACTTCCAAATTCTAGGTCTCTTGTCACTAGATCGTCTCTCAATTGCAGCCACCTCAAAAATAGCTCAGAGAACCCCTCGTCATAGACGGTTAAGCATGGAACTCATCAGTGACTGTTTTTGTAAAAAAATTGTTAGTGATGATCCCTCATCACTGTTAGTTTTTGAAAACCATCAGTGATGTCTAATATGAGTTTTTTTATAGTAGTGCTGGGACATCCAATTTTGATCTAACGGTTAAAAGGTTTGAGCGGTTTTTCTTAGAAAAATCAATTAAATATTATATAGACATTCTAAACAAAAATACTTCCTGTAGCCGTCAACCATATAATTCTGCCATTCAGGATCACAAAATGATGAAAGAATAATTGTCTGAAAATTTCAAATTTGTTTCGACACTTTCCGGCAGCCATTTTTGACTACAACGCAGACCACAAATTCGCATGCATGCAACTCAGCCTGGGAGAACTATAAATAGGGGGACATATACGAAGCCAGGCACTACACTGCAGCTTGAGCACCTTCACAGCCGGACTGAGCCGGTCTCTCATTTCACTTGATTACCATGTCTGCTCTTACCTTAGTGCAATGCTTGCTTGCCATCTCTCTCCTCTCCTGCACGGCCAACGGGGCAGCTCTCGACGACTTTCTACACCTCCAGCTGCCCCAGCCTGCAGATCATCGTCCGGACAGCAATGATTCAGGCCGTCAGCAGCGAGCGACGGATCGGCGCATCATTGCTCAGGCTCTTCTTCCACGACTGCTTTGTTCAAGTACTGAAATTCCCAAGCTATGTTAGCTATATAACTACTTATATTGCCACCAAGTCGATCATGCGTGTCTAAGGTGACCGTTCCTGGATTCGTGACATACGTATATATATATATATACACGTTGGTAGGGCTGCGACGGCTCGATTCTTCTCGACGCGGGAGGTGAGAAGACCGCCGGTCCGAACGTGAACTCCGTCCGCGGCTATGAGGTCATCGACACCATCAAGAAGAACGCCGAGGCTGCGTGCCCTGGCGTCGTCTCCTGCGCTGACATTGTCGCTCTTGCTGCGCGCGACGGGACGTTTCTGGTATATATGCTCTGCGCAAAACCTAGTAAACTATTGTGCTTACATACTCTTAGGGCATGTGCAATAGTACATATCAGCTGTCTGTAAGATCATGTCACCTAGAATTTTAGGTGATATGGAAGAGAGAGAAGAAGGAGAGAGAAAGCTGCTGCTCACTATTTAATGCATTTATCTTATAGACAGCTTTCTATTTTATTTACCATTGTATAGACAGTCTGTTATTTGAATGAGAGACCATTACAGACAACTATATAGACGATCCATTGTATGAGTTATTTTTAGTGCTGTCTATAGATAATGTAGAGATATATTATAGACAGCTGTCGTCTATATCACTGTACATGCCCTTATGCTCAAATCTAAATGCCTTTGGGACTTAATTTGATTCCTTGCAGCTCGGCGGGCCCACATGGAACGTGCCGCTCGGCCGGCGCGACTCAACGATGGGGTTCCCGAACCTCGCTGGCAACCTCCCGGGGCCGGGCTCCAGCCTCGCCACGCTCATCTCCATGTTCGGCAACCAGGGGCTCTCGCCGACCGACCTGACCGCTCTCTCCGGCGCACACACCATCGGGCTCGCGCGGTGCGTCACCTTCCGCAACCGCATCTACAACGACGCCAATATCAACGCGTCCTTCGCGGCGCTCCGGCAGCAGACGTGCCCGCAGTCGGGCGGAGACAGTAACCTCGCGCCCATCGACGTGCAGACCCCGACGACGTTCGACACTGCCTACTACCAGAACCTGCTGACGCAGAGAGGCCTTTTCCACTCCGACCAGGAGCTCTTCAACGGTGGGTCGCAGGACTCGCTGGTGAGGCAGTACAGCGCCAACGCGGCTCTATTCCGGAGCGATTTCGTGACTGCGATGATCAAGATGGGCAACATAAAGCCGCTCACCGGCACCGCCGGCCAGATCAGGGCCAACTGCCGGGTCGTCAACAGCTAGCTGCTGAGACGAATAGACGATCGATGGACTGCTATATATATAGCTTGTGTCTGAACTCTCAAGTGTAGCAATAGTGATCAGTAGAATAAGTGGTGAACCACACCAGAAGAAGTGATGCAGTGTGTCGGTGTGTCACTAACTCACTATGGACTGGTTAGCAAAACTAGTCATCAGGCATATTATAGTATGGCGGTGACTAGGGGTCGGACGTCCGATGGGAGCTTCCCATCGGACGCATCATCCCAGCATTTTTTAATATATGTGTAACGTTTATAATCAGTGGTTGCAACAAAAAAAGTAGTGGTAATGTCGAGAAAAAAAATATAAATTAGATGACACCATGGGTATAGAACGTAGCTGGATTTTAAAATGAATCACAAAAGAAAGTTACAAGAACACAACACTTCAACATTTAAAAGGAATGGTTGCAACATTTTACAGATACTCATGCAATATTTTTTAACATGTGTGAAACATTTATAATCACCACTTGCAACATTTGTAATCTTCTATGATTCAACATATAAGATCTCGTACACAACAATCAATGATAACTAGTTGGATTTGGATTAGATTGAGTCGGTTTTCTCGAGCCTGTAAAACAAGAAAAGTTCATAAAATAAAGGCGGCGACTAGGATACGGACGTCCGTCCAGATGTTTTTCATCGACGCCTGATGTCAGCATTGAAACATGGATAAACAATTGGTGAAATATGGGAAAGGTACTGGTGAAACATGGGAGAAGTTCCAAAACATAGATGTTTCGTCAGCTGCCAAACGATGTTTCAACACGTAGAACCAAATGTTTCAGTAGGTAGAATCAAATGTTTCACTAGATGAAATCCAATGTTTTAGCATAGCAAACATGTGTTTCACCTTGTTTCAACAGAAAAAACCACACGTTTCAATAGAGTAAAACGGATGTTTCATATGTGCATTGGTCATGTTTCGGAGCATAAAATCGACGAAGCTTCTTCTTCGGTCATCTTCTTCCACAAATCAAAATGTTTCAGCATGTAGAACCCAATGTTTAACCACGACAAAACCCATGTTTTGAATGTACTAGGGTCATGTTTCAAGTCAAAATGTCATTCTTCAACCTCTAGCCCTTTCCCCATCTCCAGTCATCTTCTTCCATAAATCCGGTGTTCACTGGCGTAGGCCGTAGCACTTGTGGATAGAGGAAGGAGGAGGAGCTTCGGGACGCGAGTAGATGATATATTGCCATGCTCCTTAATGGTGTTGCAGAACATGGGTAGCACGTGCAGTATGATGTCATGGCAGCCGAGCAGCAGGGCCTTCGACCAAGCCTCTCGATTGAGCCGGGCATTCTCCGCCACATCGCCGGTGAAGAGGCGGTACTACATGCCCCTAAGGCTCTAAGCTCGCACGGCCCGACCCAGCCGCAGAACGCCCACCAGTCAACTCCATCAGACAGCGGCCACCACAAGAGTCTCACTGGCCGCCACCACGCCGCCAGGTCCACGGGAGGCCTCTCAAAGATCAAGATAGCTCGCGGGGTCACAAAGGATGAGAGGGAAAAGTGAGTCCGGAGAGACACGGTACGATCGTATCGGTATCACAGATTCGCAGGCCAGACCATGCATAGAGAGTGGGCTAAATAAAACGTGATCCAAGCGTCCGAAGCATCGGACGTACGTATAGTATCATTACCGTTATAGTATTGTATATTTTGAAATACCAGTTATAGTATTTTGTAGCCAATAATATATACTCCCTCCGGTCACAAATAATTATTGTTTTGGATATCAATACAGTCTCCAAAATATAGTTTTGACCACTAATTTCTATTATCACTACTACAAAAACCCTCATTCTTGCGGTCTATCATCGCCGTTCGGCTAGAACCCAGCAAGGATAACATTTCTTTACCGGTTCAAAAGCTAAACCGTAATGATATTATTATTGCGGTTCTTCTTAAAACCGGCAGTGATAAAGATATCACTGCCGGTTCTCAACAAGAACCGGCAAGGATATTTATCACCGCCGGTTCGAATCGAACCGACAAAGTGATAATATTTTTGAAAAAATCATAACTTTTGCATACGAAGTCAGATGGAGAAAAAATTATATGAAAATTGTAGCTCGATGAGATCTACAACTTTGTAGTTGAAAACTTTTTATTTGAAGTCATTTAAATGTCCAAATAATCGTTGATGATTATTTGGATGAATGATTCATTCATAAAGTTAGATCCATCGAGAGCTACAATTTCATATAAATTCATCCGACTCCGTATGTAAAGTTATAATTTTTAAAATATTAGCCTGCTCGAATACTGTAACTGTCGGTGAGACTATTATCACCGCCGGTTCTCAACAAGAACCGTAGTGATAATAGATACTGCCGGTTCGAATCGAACCGCAATAATACTATTTTTGAAAAAATCATAACTTTTACATACGAAGTCGGATGGAGACAAATTTATATCAAAATTGTAGCTCTCGATGAGATCTACAACTTTGTAGTTGACAACTTTTGTATTTGAAGTCATTTAGATGTCCAGATAATCGTTGAAATTTATTTCAACGATTATCTGATATCTAAAGACAAATCATAAGTTAGATTCATCGAGCTACAATTTCATATAAGTTTATTTCCATCCGATCGATGTAAAAGTTATGATTTTTGAAAATATTAGCCCGCTCGAATACTTTAATCGGTGAGATTATCACGCCGGTTCTCAACAAGAACCGGCAGTGATAATAGATACTGCCGGTTCGAAATCGAACCGGCAATGATACTATTTTTGAAAAATCATAACTTTTGCATATGGAGTCGGATGAAGATAAATTTATATGAAAATTGTAGCTCTCGATGAGATCTACAACTTTGTAGTTGACAACTTTTTATTTGAAGTCATTTGAATGCCCAAATAATCGTTGAAACTTTCGGATGTGAAGGGATAAAAGGAACATATATCTTATACTAGTTGAGAAGTGTGTGTTAGGTGAGATGGTAAGGAGTGTTTACGGTGTCAGAGGTCACTGTGTTCAATCCTAGTAACCGCGACGCTACACAGATTTCGCGCTTTAAAATCGCGTGACTTGTGACTTCATGCACTCGCATGCGTAATAGTGAATACAAAGTTGGTTCAGTGCAAATAAATATATTTTTGATTTTATCGTTTATTTTTGGATTTATACTATCATCGCCGGTTCTAGTTAGAACCGCAAGTGATATCAGATCACCGCGGTTCCACAACCCGCAAGTGATAGTCTCGACTATCATCGCCGATTACATACCGCGCTTCCAATACCGTAGATGATGCCGCTTGGAACCGCAAAGGATGTGGTGTTCGTAGTGGTGTATAATACTATGAAAATTATAGTTATAAGGCCCTAATAAAATTATAATACTATAAAAATACTTTTTGAGACAAATATATGCACATGATTTTTATGTATCCAATTTAAATATTTAAAAAGATATTGACAATCAAAGTTTCAAATGTTTGACTATACCTATGTTCAAAACGACAACTATTTTGTGACTGGATGGAGTACTAGCCGGCAACCCTTGCATTCATACGGGCTAACATTTTTAGATAAAGTATTTAGTCTTTGTATCAAAAGCTAAAATAATTAAGTAAAAAGTTCATAGATTAGGCAAATAGTACTTCATATAAAATTTATTGAGTACATTAAAATACTAACTATTTTGTTTTTTACTTTAATAACCAATGATTGTGATCATGTCTGAGTTTTACAGAGGACAAAGTGTTCCATGATTGGCGAATTGATATGCATAAGTCAATAACACTTGTATTGATGCAATAAGTAAGAAACTAGAACATGATTGACACAGATGGCACAAAATCTAGCTACTTTGCTTGCATGATTAATTAAAAAAGAAAAAGTTGGTGGCTTAACATGATATGTTAAAAGTTCATGTAGTAATTTCGAAACATAATTTAATTCCTTCGTATACAACATTTCACAGCCCTCCTTGGCTGCGAACAATGAATAAACACATCCACCATTAGTGTGGGGCATGTATACCCCGGGGGACCACACGGCAGGCCTGCGAGGCCCGACCAGGAGAAGCTGGGCCAGGCCGACTACGGGAGGCCGGAGGCATCCTGGGCTGAGCAAGGCGTGGAGAATCAGGACAAATCCTAGTTAAGGAAACCGAGTCGTATTAGGCAGGAGATGATTGTAATCCAAACTAATACGTAGCCGGAATAGGTGTAAAGATATAAACTCCACCTCGAGTCCGAGTAGGACTCTCTTTTGTAAACCGCCTCCGCCCTGTTATATAAAGGGAGGGGACGGAAGAAGAGAAGACAAGATCATCAGCAAATAAGCTAGCCAATCATAATCCCAGAGCACAGGACTAGAGTATTATCTCCACCGTGAGAGCCCGAACTCAGATAATTCCGTGTTCTTGTGCTACCATCGAGTTTGGATCCAAATACTAGCCCCTTTTCATTATTGTTGGTAACAAACCTCGGCTTAGCGCCGGCTGTAGGGCTGCTTAGGATCGATCTCAAGAAGCTCGATGGCAATCTTCAAGAAAAACATGGCCACCTTCGCCGCCCAGCGCAGCGCTTTGAAGTCTGGATTTCATCGCCAACGACCTTGGTCACCTCTCCCTTTCGGATTCGGATCAGTTCCAATCTAAAGGCAATTCTGAGGTTCCCTTAGCCGGGCAACCACTCGGATCGGGAACAGGCATGGCCATCTGTCCCCGGACGGTAAGCCAGAGGTCTGAACCCCGTCTTGAGCCGGAGCCGGCTGATGGCGAACCCCGAGTGGTAAAACATAATAGAAAACCACTCGGATTCAAAGGTCAATCCCACTCATCTTTACATTCCTCCGATTCAGAAGATGAGGCGGAAAATTTCCATAGCTTTCGCGGCGTTTTCGTGATCGAAGAGCTGCGAACGGAATCTCAGCAACAGAAAGACGCAGCGAACGCTGCAGAAGAAGAGCGTCAACGACAAGAAGGCCGCGCAAGACTCCTCCAGAACAGGGACCGCAATGTCAATGAAGAAATCTTGCAGACGAAGGTGGGGAACCAATCGGTTTTCCATACTCCTCAGCAGAACATTGTCGCATTCCAGAAGGGTGTCAACGACCCCGACTTGATCAAGAAGATGTCCCGAAAGCCGCCAACCATCGTAAGGGAGATGTTCGAGCTGGCGGATCGCTATGCAACGGCCTCAAATGCTTTGGCCGAACGGCAAGATTATCGCCCACGACATAAAGATAAGAAGGATTACGCCGAGTCATCAAGACAACGAGACAGGAAGCGGAAGCCTGAAGAAATAGTGGCAACAGCTGAGCAAGGCCGGCATCGCGCACCACGACCGACGACTACGATACGGTGATGGAAGCTATTTGTCCTTTTCATCCAAAAGGCAAACACGCGGCGAAGGATTGCTTCACTTTGAGGAGGTTCGCTAAAGAATCTAGAAAACGACCGACCAGAGGCGAAGCAAAAGATGAAGAGAAGAAAAAACAAAATCCCCCTGAAGATGACGAAGGCGAATATCAAAAGATGGAACGCGAGCTCAACTACATTTACGGAGGATCAATGGCTTACGAGTCAAAGAGAAAGCAAAAATTCACTGCCCAGGACGCCAACGCCGTCATACCAATGACTTCAAGACTCAGATGGTCCGAGGTCCCCATCACTTTTGATCGCTCGGATCATCCGGATCACATCCCTTATCCCTGAAGATTTTCGCTGGTGTTGGGCCCAGTGGTACGCAATGTTAAACTCAAGTGGGTGCTGGTCGACGGAGGGAGTGGACTCAATGTTCTCTTCTCCAAAACTTTCGATGATATGAAGATTCCCCGCTCTCGAGCTAAAGCGGGTTCATCACCATTCCATGGAGTAATTCTCGAACTTCTTCGGTCCCACTCGACAAATCACCTTGCGGTCACGCTTGGAACCAAGGAGAATTTTCGACAGAGTACCTCAACTTTGAAGTGGTCGACTTTCGACTCAAGATATCATGCCATCTTGGGAAGGCCCGGCTTGGCCAGATTCATGGCCGTGCCTCATTACACTTATCTCATCCTGAAGATGCCAGGGCCGAAGGGCATCATTTCCGTCCGTGGCAATATCAAGCGCTGCTCGCTTATGCAGAGAAAGCTGCGAGATGGCCGAAGCTCAAGAGCCGCACGCCAAGAAGAAGAAGGAGAAGTACTGACCAAGAAGCAGGTCAAGACAAGCCTGAAACCTGACGAGGGGACCAAGAAGGTAATCCTTGACCCGTCCAACTCCTCCCGACATACCTCGATCGGAACAGCCTCACTCCCCAAATAGGAAGACGCGCTGTCACCTTTCTTAGGGCCAACCGACATCTTCGCGGAAACCATCCGATATGCCCCTGTTCCTGTGGAGGTGATCGAGCACTCTTTGAACGCTGACGAGAAGGCCAGCCCTTCAAGCAACGCGTTCAAGATTTGCTCAAGACAGGAAAGAAGCCATTAGGGAAGAAATCACGAAGCTTTTAGCAGCTGGTTTCATAAAAGAAGTGTATCATCCCGACCGCTAGCAAACCCAAATTTTGTTCGCAAAAAGAATAAAAGTCATGAGTGTGCGTTGATTACACCGATCTCAACAAAGCCGCCCAAAAGATCCTTTCGG